>VFFE01009208.1:3003015-3044647 GCA_008921705.1 Burhinus oedicnemus
TGGAAAAAGCTGCATGTGTAAAGGAGTATTTATAGTGGATGGAACCTTTTCAAGTTGAGCATGTGAATGTTTTTCATCACATGAAATCAGGTAAATGAGCTACATTATGTGAAATAGCATGCGATTATCTCTAGATACGTAAGTATAACAAATACTGATAATGCCAAAATTATTCTAGATTTTCAAGTTTACTTAATCTTGGCAAAATAAACACCAGTGTACTTCACATTTGCAACATATATATTATATACATCAGATAATTCTAATTTGGCAGTTTTAGTTAACTGTATTATCTTTATTGCATTAGACCATGTTCTTTGTCACACAAATAAAGAAGCTGAAGTTAATCTCCCCTAATGATTAAATTCCCACTGCTTACCCTGTCACGTGCAGCTCTTTTCATAGTCAATGACTGTTAGTCAACACACTCAACAGAATCTGGAGTCCACTTCTGTTCACATTTAGTTGGCAATTATATTTGGTTAGGCGAATCACACCCCAAAACTACCTCCATGGAACGCAGACGGAGTTGTGGTTGACTCGTGCAGCTCTTGTATGCGCTGTACAGGTCTGCGCCGTACACGTCTGCGCTGTACATGTCTGCGCTGCACATGTCTGCGCTGCACACGTCTGCGCTGTACACGCCTGTGCTTCAGGGAGGAAAATCCCGTGCGGGGAGTCTGAGCGACGTGACTGACCCAGAAGTTACGTGCAAGCCATTGACTCGGCAGAGATTCTACAAAGCGTTCGTGGTTTGGATGTCTGGTACATGTCCCGGCCAAGAAATTTGGGCATTTTCAGTACCTCATACCAAACCCACAGGACTTACTGCGCGTACACAGGCTATTGCCACTGCATTATGTCAGGTTGAAGAAATCCAAGATGCAGAAGACCCATGATACGGGCCAGTCGGCTCTTCTGCAGGTGCATAGAAAACTTCTCTGGCATTTCTTGGTACGCTGCAAATGCTATACCCCCTGAACTGTTGGACGTCCTGGGTAAATGTCCATGCTGCCATGTTTTTTCTCAGGCAAGATTACCAAAAAGACAATTATTCTGGGGAAAACCAGAATTATGTTAGCTTTCATACATTTCCTGAAAAGCATACCAAATCTATAGATTTCAATTGCTCCAATTTCTAGCAGTGATTTCTCATAATGCAATATAAATATAATCGCATGCATGTAACAAGAAATAGAAGGGAAGGATTGATCTTATGGAAAGGTAGTCATAAGTCCTCAAAACTGATTTATCACATTGGTTTTATGAACCACTGGAGCTGAAAAGCCTTGGAGACCTTTTTGGAATTTCTTGGCAGAAATAATACAGTTGGCTGGGCCTAATGAAACACAAGGCACCTCCACTAGGTATGAAATTGTTGTTATCGTTAGAAAATCACTGGCCATCTGGTTGGGCATAATGTGCAATAAGCTATAGACTATGGATGTGAAATTTAACATTAGAAATATTTTCTTGAAAATAGAAGAGCCAAATATATGCTACATCATCAGTATTCACAACCAGAAGAGAGAGATGGAAACTTTTAAGATCTGAACTCTGTGGTGTGAAAACTAATTGAGGACAAACAAAATAATCTGTTCAGCTGAAGAGTAAATGAGCATACAAGTGGGGTGAAGCCCTCATTTAAACTCAGGGGCTAAGGGACAGCAGATATAACTTACGGCCCTTACTAGAAATGATTGTGTGCCTCATCTTAGAAGCTCCGTAAAGATTACGTGAGACAGAAAGAGCCCACTTTTCTGAAAAAGAAGAAAAAGGATACCGGAAAGACATCTCCTGTTTTCTTTTTTGCAAACTTTACTTTTACAACTTTAAGTGCTCTTTACAGTAAGGCAAATCCATGGAGCCATATAAAGCACCCAGGTAGTGCAGACAAAGCAGTTCTGGTTAAAATCCATATTACCCGAATACCCTATCCGTGTTTTTACAGTGATCACTTAGAAATGATGTTTGGTAAATAAATGCTTACAATTAATCCTTTGAATAAAAATGTGAAGTATTTATGTCATAACCTAAATGACTCTAAAACTACATGTATTCTCTTTTCTTCTAGCTGCCTTCAGTGGATTTACATGGCTATGTAATGGAAATTAACAGGAATTTGCTGTTCATTTTCAGAGACCGTATGGACCTCAACAGTAAAGGTATTGGAAAAAATTTCTCTTTTGTGTTCTGATTGAAATAGATGAATGAAGAAAGCACAGTTGTCAGTAAATGGAAAGTTAGAAATAATCTGACTAAGAAGGATTGCAGCCCTGGAAAAGCAATGAAACACATGTTTTTGCTTGAGATCATTTATAAGTTTGGACACAGTGGGCAGGTCGTTGACGATCTGAACACGTGCATCCAGGCATTCCGCGTTGTCCTAGGGGAGCCTCTCGGATTGTGCCTCCTGTGCCAGGCAGGAGCACTTTGCCCTGCACGCAGGAGTCCTTTTCCCCCGATGGCTGTACCAGGTACCTGACCGGATCACCCTACATCTTTAGAATCCACACACTCTAATTTTTGAGGGAAGCCAGAATATATGTATATCGCGGGGGAGTGCAGAGGTAAAAGCATACATGGGTCTTCTTCCAGAAGTTGAGAAGCACTTTTGTGTTCCAGAGTTCTCTTTTCTCTTGTGAAGAGCAAATTATCCAAAACAAGTAGAGGATATGATTATAATCCCCATAAAGATAAAAGGTGTTAGCTATTATTGTCATTACCTCATAGTCCTCGGAGTCAGCTCTTGGGGATAAAAAACATCTGGGTCTCATATATGAAATGTGAATGAGCAATTTGAGCAATTTGTTAAATGAAACTGGGGCAATGACAACAAAAATAAAGGGAATATGCTACCTCCCTGCTGTGTAATACCCAGCATGTCTGAAAGTTATTTGTCTTTTTTTTTTTTTCCCTGGGAAATCATTACCACAAGAAAGAGAAATTCATAACAGCTGAAGAGCAAGTTGTATGCCAGCATTCACCATTTATCTTGAGATATGGGTATGTCCTGCCAGGCATCAGCATTAAACAGCTCGTAGCAGAAAATATTTTTCAGTATAGAAAATAGCAGAAGGGGACTATTATAGGGATGTCTTTTATAATTTTAAAAAGGACTCTAACAAGATGTCTAAAATTTTCCTTCTGAATATTGGTTGCAGTTGTTTAGCGCAAAAGATACATTTAATTTTTTTCATTTGAATTTATGTGAAAATGAAGCAAAATGCTACACAAAGCATAAATGGTCAGGAAATGTGGATTTCAATGAGGAACCCAAATATATCTGTTGATTTCCTACCTACCTGTACTGCTATAAACTCATCCTGTGTTAAATCTTTGGGAACTGTAACGTGGACCAGTATCCAAATCTTGCAGATCTAGTCCCCATTTATAGTAATTTTTCTTTTTATGTACGTACTTCACTCTGACTCCCATCAGCACAGTGTCATCATGGTGATGTTAAGAAACCCAAACACTGAATGCTACGGACTCATGACTTAACTTTTTTATGTCCAGAAGTATCCTTTACATAAATAACATAAGCCTCTGTCAGATGTTCCGCTCATAATTTATGTAACTTAATCCTGAATTTCTTTATTATTTCTGTTAAGCAAGATAATATTGTACCTTTTATATTTAGGCAATCATACACATGCACACACATGTACACCAATGCTAAATGAGCCAGAAAAAAATGCTGAAAATTAAATTAAAATCAAGGAATAAGGAACACAGAATGTTTTAAAAATCAAGGAAAATAAGGAAGGCCCAATATTTGTCTTTCTTCTGCCTTTTTAGTTCATGGAGCACATACATGAGGTTGTTAGGAAACACTGAACAGGATACATTTTTGGGTGCAGCATACTGTTGTAAAAGCATTGAGAGAAGTTTTCAGTTATCAAAGTAAGGTCTGGAGAAAGGCCTTGGTCATCTATACAGACAAAAATAGCTAGATTTGAACATTGTTGTAAAAGGTGAGATCATAGACGTTTGGGTTTAGCTAGAGACCGGGGATGAAGGGCATACCCAGGCTTGAATACTAGTGAAAATAATTGTCTACACCAATTAAACAGAAAGGCATAATTTGATTTGTTCATTTGGTCTTAATTTCAGGAACAGTTAGAATTTTTTGGTTTTTAATACAAGTTTGGCGTAACAGAGCTTGGTCTTAAGTAAGAACTCTAAAACTGATCCAAATTCAAATCCCTCTCTAATACTGATAGGATTCTTTTTAGTTTGGACAAGACATTTAAGAGAAGATGAATGTATGCCTGCTGCACCACAATAGACCATTGTCTTGTTCACTTATAATTTGCTGTTGATTTTTTAAGAATTTTGCATTATTTCACAGGGGAAGTAATGTGTTTTATAAACTTCCATGGATGATATTTTATGGTGCTTACATTGTTTTACAAATTGTAGGTAGATATTTTAATAGATAACTTATTCTATTTTTTAAGTAGCATAAACATAAAAGAAAACTACTTCAAGGTCTGAACAACTTAAATGTGTTTTACACACTATACAAAAAAGCCCTAGTAGCATTTCTCTGTAACTAACTAACAAAACATTAAAAAAGGAGGGAAATGAGAGAGAACTAGAACCTAGAACTTTGTGGAAGATTCTTAATTTAGAAAATGGCAAATTGTAAAAAAAAGAACTTTTCAGTTAGTTTCAACAGCAGTTTGTGTGTTATTGAAAAGATCAGAATATGGAATTTCTGGTCAAAAAGAAAAGGAGATCCCCAGCAAGACAGGTACAAGAATTCAGATGAGCTTTACTAAACTGAGTCAAAACAAAAACTGAAGTTTCAGGTTTTCCAAATTCCAGTTGACTCTCTGACCATCAAGTAAAACACTGTTAAAGAATTTTGAATTGTGTTTTGGACTGCACCATATTGTAATCCTTTGCAGTCAGTAGTGAGCATCTATCTCCAGTAGCCCCTAAGTAAAACATTTTTGAAAGCAACGGGTGAAATGCACTTCAGTTACCCTCTGACTATGGTGATTAAAATGTCAATTTGATAAGCTTTCAGAGTTTCTGGTTCATGCAAGTAATGTGTGAATGCTCTATTACACCTGTTTCCTCCGTCATCCAGAGTGCGATATTTGGTAGTACACACAACTGGAAAGGGAACCCAAGGAAAATAAATGCTGTAAATTGAATGTTTACAGCACTTAATATCAGTGTCTCTGAGCAGACCTTAGAGAGCAGTTCAGATCAATTGTTAACATTCTTTCTTACTATGAAAGCCACAGGAATACTGGAAATAAATTTACTGTTTTTTTTAAAAATTCATCTTAATAAATACCAGTTTGAAATTTGACATTAAGAGTATATCTTTGACCATCACACCGTTATCTAGATGGAGCCTAAAAATTGTCTTTTTTGCCAGCACCCCTAAGGTAACACATGGCTAACTTTTAAACAAAGGTTCCATTACAGGTGTTTGTTGTGAAACGCCTATTATTGAAATTACTCAATTGAGAAAATACTTTGTGTTATATGTTTCCCTAATAACTTTGAAGGAAAAGCAGAAGAGTGAGGTAAAAAAAGTGCTGGATTCTGTAGCTTATAAAAGTTACCTTGTGCACCTCTGCTCCCCATTTCTCTGTTCTGAGTGCCTAGCAGTGCAGTGAGCTTGTCTTCACAGCACCAGGTGAAGGGGTAGCATGTGGTTTGTATAGCTGGAAATCAAAAGCCTGGCGTTATTTGCCTTCTCAAAACATGAAGCCTAGGCTGGTGCATGTTCCAAACACAGCTAATTAAGTGAAGCACGTAATTGCTCTACCACTTCTCCTCCCTTCCCCTTTCTTTTCCCCCACATTCTTCAGGTCCCATTCTTACTCTGTGGAACAGATCCAGACAACGTTCACCCTCACCAGAAATCCTGCATCAGAGTGCCAGAGTGATGCTGAGTTACGGAGTCCCGGCTGTATGTCTGTAGGGCTGTTTAACACAGACAACACAAACGGAATTCAGAGAGGATGGTCTCATGGCAAAAGTGATTCAGGAAATCTAGGCTCTGATTATTTATTTACTCGCGTAGCAAGTAAATCACAGTGCACTTCAGTTCACAGAACCATAGAATGGTTTGAGTTGGAAGGGACCTTAAAGATCATCCAGTTCCAACCCCCTGCCATGGGCAGGGACACCTCCCACTAGACCAGGTTGCTCCAAGCCCCGTCCAACCTGGCCTTGAACACCTCCAGGGATGGGGCAGCCACAGCTTCTCTAGGAAACCTGGGCCAGTGTCTCACCACCCTCACAGTCAAGAATTTCTTCTTGAGATCTAATCTAAATCTCCCCTCCTTCAGTTTGAAGCCATTACCCCTCATCCTGTCCCTACATGCCCTTGTAAAAAGTCCTTCTCCAGTTCTTCCCTTGGAAGACACAGATAATGTATCTTTTCTCTTATGCTTCGTTTTTGTCTATTCTCTCATTTTAAATTCTAGGAACAAACCCGTCTTTTTGTGTGTGCTTTCACAGTGCCTAGAATCAAAGCTTGCGTTGGCTGTAGTTTCTAGCAGAGATGCTTGTTCTAGTGACTTACAGCTTCTCTGGGGTGTCTCCTGAAGGTGAGCAGGCTGAGGCAGTGAGGGGCTGCTGCTTCTCGCATGAGGAAGAAAAAAAGGTAGACCAAAGGCAGCGGACTGAGGAGTGGAGTACACTGAATTAGGCTTCCTCTTGCCCCTGAAAGCGGTACCAAGATTTACTATTATTGGGAATTAGCCGCCTTCTCAACAATAGCCACAGCACCCACAGCATCTGGTCCCTCAATATCAACTGCGAGCCAAGAGTTTGGCACTGACAACAGGCTGCTCATGAAAAGCAGGAATTTTTTCTATTTATTTGACATGAAAGTAATGACTAACAATGATAGTATTAGAAGAAAAGTGATCTATATATGAAAGTTCTTTGGCCTTTCAGTAAATTTTGAATTTCTTATACCTATATACCACCTGTTTTTCCAAGGGTTCTTGATCAGAGTGGTTTCATTTTGGGAACTAAAATAAAATTGTGGTAAGAGTGCAACCATAGTCCATACAGAAGACTGGATAAATGTATGCGAGTGTGCTTGTGCATGAACAAAAATGTAAGATATAATGCTGTAAATACAGTCACATGTTTCACTTGGCATAAAACACACTTCAAAGGCTTGTTGAAGTAGTCAGAATGACTTTATTCAGTGGTTTTTTTAGTCAAGCTGAGTATAATGTAGAGGACCAGACATTACTCTGCTTTACTAGAAGTGACACCATTTAAATGCAGGAAGCAATTTCAGCAGAATGAGGAATCTCACTGCCATGCTAGGGGGAAAGAAGGAGCTGAGATTTGGGGAGCAATGTCCCGGCACTATGCTGCCCAAATAACAGCACAAAATATTTTGTAGTATGTACATATATCGAAATATTTGCAGGTGTGTATACAGACACATATACGCTTCCTTTCCTCAAGCAGCAGGAGAATCACAAAATCACGGCGTTTTCAGAGTTGGAAGGGACCTCTAGAGATCATCTAGTCCAACTCCCAGAGCTGGAGGTTCTTCCTGCCGCCTTTTTTTCCCCAGTTGCTGTGTTGACACCAATACAGAGAGAATTAACAAAATGTTCTGCGGACTTTTTTGATGAGAAATGTTTTCGGGCTGCCAAGTCCATAGTCATTTGTGCCTTGAAGGCTAGATGAGAAAGATTGTCAAGGAAACAAATAATAATGAGTTACAATAGCAAATGTTGCCTTTAGAAAACCAGGGAGAGAGGAGCCAAAGATCTACCAGACTAATGTGCGATTGCTGTGGCTTTCACAATAGAACAAAACACCGCATGGATACCCCAGGTTTCAATGTGGAAAGTTTATTTGTAAACGCTTTAATGAGTTGTCAAGGAACATTAGGAAGATAGGTGGCAAAGACACTTTTGACATCATGCAGAAAGGAGTACAGTCATTTTCTGAAATGTGTTCCAGCAAACTGCCTGGGTCATTTCTACACACCTTAAAGATTTTTTAAAGCAATAATGTCATGTGAAGAACCCTTTCTGTTTTTCAGTCCAAACTGGAATGCGATGCGATCATATGGAAATCCAGTGTGGGCCAAGTGAATTAAATCAATTGGAAAAGAGAGTATCTTTTATGTACTTACTGATGGATATTTTCCAGAAATCCATTAATTTCCCAGAGGTCACTGCTTATTTACATTAAACTCTATGTTGTGATTATATCATACATCAGGATTCAAGTGTTCAACAAAGCAAATAACTTAACATTGATATAAAGGGAACTTGGAAGGATTTCCCTCTTTCCTTTACCTGAAAAGTTCCTGCTTCGTAGCATGAGCTTAGTCGGTAAAGCAGTTCTGGAAGGGGTTTTTTTTGTGTTTGTTTAAATGCTCCTTGTATGAGCTGTTGGTGAGCTATTAAACTAAAATAACATGTCCGTTGCACTGGGGCAGAATGGAACCTGTGAGCTCCAACTGGTGGCTAACGTACTGTCAGCAGCGTGCAAAGGAAATTGGGCTGCTATAAAAGATAAGAATAAACCCTTCATTTCCCCAAACAGTTGGTGTTTTAAAAATTAAAATACTGTCACTCTTCTCCTTTGATTCATTTTGCTTCTCCGTGTATATTGTATATTATCCCCCCTAAAACACTACCATTGGAAGGAAAGGATTAAAAGAGAGCCTGGCCTGAAACATACTAGTCTCTTTTCAATCCAATCAATTGAAAAATAGCTAAAAAATAACTAAATAGGGCCTTTTTGGTACAGACCAGACTTAATTTGCAAATGTAAAGAACTCAGGTTCAACACAGGGAATAAAAACAAATTAGGAGGAAAATTATTATTGAGGTCCAGAGAAACATCTGCATTGGATTTCTAGTCCTTAATTCAGTGATGTTGTCACCTTTTCTAGCATCAAATAAATCTGTTTTAGAAGGAATCGATATGCATAATCACAAATGAGGTCCACGTAACCGGACAGGGTTTTTATACAGGCCCTGCAATCCAAGGGGAACCCTGCCAATTTTCAGAAATCAACATTTTCATGTCAACCTTGCAGGCAAACACAGGAGCCTACATTTTGTTGTCATCCCAGAGATTTAGGAAAGGTAAAGTAGCAATTGCTGGATTCTCCCTATATCCATGCGTTCAGCCAACCCTTGTGGAGCTGCTGAACCAGCAGGCCTCCTAGGTTTTTTTGTCAATAAAGTGGTGATACAATGTCCATAACTCCAGGGCTGTAATTTGTCAGCTGTCTAACTGTACGAACTGATCGTCTGAAATCCCCAGGATCTGGAAAGTTCACAGACCAGCATCTCATCTGTATGATTTTTTGGTCATACGGGATTTCAGTTAAATAAACAGTCAGTGGGAAAAGCTCTGGCCTTTTCGCCCTCTGCTGTGGGACAGCAGGTCCTGATTTAGTGCCAAAGAGAAAGGACACGGAAAGCAGATTCCGGAGTACCAGAAAACTTGGTGTCCGTTTATTCATTTCCTTCCCATCACTGCAGCGGAGGTGGGATTAGGCACAGTACCAGGGCACCGCGAGGCACCGAGCGGCTTGTCACCGTCTGGTTATTGCCTCCTCTTTTCACTCCTCCCCCGTCACATTGTGGTGTATTTGGGACAAGGATATAGCAAAGAAACCACCAGAAAAGTGAGACTAGAAGGGGAGCACAATTCCTCTAAGAACTGTTACATGGAATAGCAGTTGTCCAAGTAGCCACCACTTGGTCACAGAAACAAAAATGTACTGGCACCCAGCTGGAGTGTCAGGCTAAGCTAGGGCTCAGCTGTATTTGGGATTGTGCAGGATGACATAGCTTTACTGCCTCGTTTTATCCTGGATAACCATAGCTTTTCAGTTTTTCTTGCGCTTGGAAGCTGGAGTTGAGAGGCTGAGGAAGGTGATGGGCTTGTGTAAAGATACCGACTTTTCTCTGCTCGCGCCCCACCAGCCAAAAAGCTGCTTTACTTTTCTTTTTTAGAATAATTAATCTAGCTTAAAAATGGATTAGTGTTGACATCTCTTCTTAACAATACGGATAGAAACTCAGAACGAACAGCTGTTTGGACAATCTTGGATGAAAGTCTTTCCCTAGGCAAATGCAGGAGATGCACAGGCCCATGCAAGGGCACGTCGCTGCCGTTGCTGGTGGCCATCTGTTCCACTGGCACCGTGCCCACTCAGAAGCCGAGTCTAAAGCAAGGGCTTCGCCATGCAGGCTCTGCCTCCTCTGTGACAGTACTGCCACCTGGGTGCCAAATGACTTTTCACAGTAGCTTCCATTTTTAGGTAGAAAGCAAAATAATAACATTTTTACAGGGAGCAAAAAAGGAATTTAATCCAATGGAAAACTTGGTTTACTTTCAAGAAATTTGGTGTAATGACTTTTTATGTATATATGTGTGTGTATATATATACACACACGCACACATATTTATATGTAAAATCACATTGTTGTTTCCTGTTTTGACAGGTGACTGCAGTTACTCGTTTTCCTGAAGACTGCGAATTTGTCATTAAACAGGCAAGTGATCTATAGATTTCACCGAAGTACAGGGGAAGGGATAAGTTCTGAGTATTTAGCGCTTACACCTGGGACAAGATTACTTGCAGAAAAGAGATCACATTTAAGTACCTGAAGAGCCTGATTCTTTCTGCCCCAGGAAATTGTTTGAAAAACACAGGTAACCGAATAAAGGCTATTGGATTTCAGACACTTCTGAAACGTCCATCCCTTACCTAACGTTTCTGATGGAGTCAATCACCAAAAGCCTAGCAGGAATCTTTTATAGGCAGTGAACGGAATTCGGAGTAATTCCTACTGCAACGCATAATCCTCCTGCGAGCCGTTAAAATGACCTTAACTGTTGTATGCAGAATTATAGCTGCAGTGTTTCATGTCCTGCCAAAATTCAGCTTATATTTTACACAGAGTATTCTATTTAATTATGTTTTCTTCAATAGAACTATTTATTCTTTTATTTTATTGTGGTCTGGTAAACGAGGTAATAAGTTTTACGCCATGTCCAATATTATTATGTAAAAATATGGGTCAGTTTAAATTTTTTTACTAACATGTCCTCTAAGTATGAAAGTGTTTGTGTGTTTGGAGCACTGGGCTGTTGCTGAGCTGCCCTGGAAATCTCACTGATGAGATTAATAAGAAATAACTTCAGAGTGTTCTAGCTTTTCCTATTTCATGGAATCTGAGTATTTTGCCTTTAAATGAATACAGGTGTATTATTATTAAAGGAAGGATGTTTAATCATCAAGAAGAATGTAATGCAACAGTAACAGAAGTAAAAGTACTTTTTAACAGTTTTGAAATAGAAATATTACAAAAAAGTTCACCAGGGGGCAATGTTACACAAACTCTTCCAAGTTCTTTTTAGTGTGTAAGCGAACTACCGCGTTTTAGGATGCGTTAGCTTTAGCCTTCGGTTATGTGAGACTCTGCCATACCAGCGGTTCCCTCCGAAGAGGGAGCTTCATGAGCATCAGAAATATTTACCGTCTCCTTGACTTCTGATTAGGATTCGTCATTGAGGCAGAGCTGGCTACTGATAAGCAGACACAGTTTCCTGAACTGTGTCAATGGGAGACATAGATCACGCTCTACAGGCTACTCAAGGTTACACGCTATGGTTTTAACACTCCCAACCCACCTCCTAACTGGGCTAATAGAGCAATCGCTATGAACTGGAAGCCCTTAATCTGAGGATAGTTTTACTGGATGAAGAGCTTTCCAGAGCCCAAAGAAAAGATTCCGTCGTCGGTTTAGTTCTCTGCGTGACAATAGAGCTACCTCGCTAAATAAAGGCAATCTTGGAATGCGCTGTACTGGCTTTTCGCCAAAAGCTCGTAACAGCAAAGTCTCTGAATCTGCAGGAAAAAAACCCCAGCGGTGTTTAGGTGGTGTTTCAATAGGGAAAGACGGTTCAAGTAGGAAGGACATGCCCCAGAACTGGTAAAAAAGCTTACTATCCATCCCTGCTCCGTGACCTGCCGTTCTCATTTATTGGATCTGTGCAGTGGCATTTATGATGATACAAAAAATAATCCTTCGGGTTTTTTTCATTGATTTGATGGAAAATTTTACTTAGAACTGTCATACATCCTTAATTTTATGAAACAGAAGACACATTTCATGTTTGGCTTCATCCAAAAATGTTTAAACTGCATCTTGTATTTTTAAAGTGGCTACTGATTTAACTTTTACTTATGAAATAATGACATTCAGGATACCGTACTAGACCTAAAAAAATGGATTCCAAATCCAACAAAGGTGGGGTACTTTAGGTTATTTTCAGCCTGTTATAAAGATGCTAATGATTATATTTAGTCAGTTGCATTTGTAGGCAGAAATTAAATCCTTTTTCAATTATTCAAAAATCGTGGAGGCACCGGGAAGGTGATGGCCATTAGCTTGTGGCCATCATCTATAACCACGCTCACATACTTCCGAAAATAGTAGTGCAGAAAAATGCTCTGATCTAACATGGTCCTGGGAAATAGAGATGGAATTATATATGGAATTAAACTGGCTTCTGAATTAACTGGTTCTATTTCAACGCTGTATCATATGGAAAGATAGAATATTATGGATGTGGGGATGTCAATCTTATCTATTTACTGAAGTGCTGTAGCTGACTTCAAGTACTATAAGCAATGTAATCTATGCACAAAGCAGATGGAGACAGTTTGGGTCCAGGTGTAACCCCGTGACCTAATACCTGGTTTGATCAGGCATATAAAAAACTCAGACTGCTTTCATTTGGCTCTAAGGGGGCTGAATTTCTGTGAATTTGCAGCAGAAGTAATTTATGTGTTTTGAACAAGGATTTGCTGACTGCAAGGGTAAATGCTCATCTCTAGCCTACGGTAAGCCTGCTTACAGGCTGAGTCAAATAATCCCAAATTAAATAATGGCTTAGTTAAATTAATAAAAAGAATATTTACCTTAGAAAATACAACCTGTATTATCTACTTTTATGGACTTCCAGCTTCTGGAATTAACCGGCAGCATTTGAATCACTTTCCCAGCCACATAGGTTGCTCAAACCAGGGTGACAGAAATGAGGCTGAATGGGACGGTGCCATAGTTATTTTGGCAAAATAAAAAGGAAACTCTGGAAGAAGTCCAAACTGAAAGTATATTAGCCCTGCAAATAAATGTGGGAAACCCAGCTTTTTGCACTCTCCAGACATGCCCAGATAGACAAGTTTATGAAATATTGCTTTGTTTGATGCATGCGACTTTAGATGTCCTGAAATAGAGTGACAGGAAATCTTTATTTACCAATCTGTTGGCCACTGTGAATACTTTAAATGGTTATTTCCCAGTGAGGTGCACTGGACATAAATATTTCAAAAGTTAATGATTGTAGTTTCAAAATACCCTAAGAAATTATGCCGTTTTTGACAAATAACTCATGAAATCCACGCTGATAGTTCTGCTACACTTCTTTTCACTTGTTTAAAATGTTGTTTTGCCACATCTCCTTGCCGGGAGCGGCAGAAGGAACTTAGGGTTTACACAAAAGGAACTGAGGATCTTCAGATTTGTAATTTGATGTCAGGAGCAGACTAACTCCTGAATTACTTTTGATACCCCTAGCACTGATAAATTTAAATATCCATGTGCTGCCACTACATTTTCACCATCTACTACTAACGTTTTCTGTGACTTTCACAGCAGAGCAGTTTATTGCATTGTTTTCGTGCTTCTACAACGCGCTTTTCTTGCAAATATGTGGAAGTTTCAGCTTACTCAGTTCGCAGTACAATGCTAAGGCCTGTTGCCTTCAATTCTTCCTGTCGTTTTCTTCCCACAAGTTTCTTTTTTGTATCCCTGGATACTCACACACACACACACACACACGCACTCCTCAGTATCACCTCTCTGGAATTAAGTTTTACATAAATCTGGCTGGGAGTCTGGCTGGTTTAGAGACTATCATCTCTCTTTCTCCAGCAGCTGGAATTAATGAGGATATTATGTCTACTGAAAAATGAGACTTTTGGAAAGTAAGAACAGGGCATTCTCAGTGCGTGTAATTTATATTCAATCTACATATGGTATGTGGATGTTCTCTTTAATTGTTTATACACACATAAAATGATCTGTTTGGAAAAAGACATTTGCCTTTGTCAAATAATGATCTTAGAAAACTCATAGAAGAGGAAAATAAATAAACTCCATTTTCAATGACAGGAGTTCAATGGTTTTAATATAACAAGTAGTTAAGTTAAAGGTGTATTTTTGGCCATACTGAAAACCGAAGCCAAAAGAGTTGTCCAGAAGTCACACAGGTTTTCAATGAAATCCATCAACATTAATAGAAATCAAGGTAAATATAAGAAATAAATATCAGTCAATAAATTGTTGAAATGCCCTTTTTACTTTTCCCTGGATGAACTTTGAAGTAATTGTAGCTTAAAAAGTTTATGTAAAGATTTTGAACAACAGAATGTAGAAACTTCCAATCCAGAAATATCAGTATATTCTACAGTATCTACTGTCTTATTTTATCTTAAATTAAACTTTTTTACAACTCAGGGAAGTAAAATGGAAAGGAATGCGTAAAGATGAAGTATGTTAACAATGATAAGCTCAGTTAAAAGAAGAAAGCTGTAAGTGCAAGGGGAAACATAATAGGAAATACTGTTAAACATAGAGGAAAAGACAGAGTGCCTCTTCTTTTATTCATTTTTGGAGCCTGCAGGTGGTGTAAGTACCTCAAGAATATTTCGGAATTCCAAAACAGTGGTTGTTTTCCTCTTTTCTACTAATATTTTATACAATATATTGTGTGTTTGGTAAGATTGTATTTTTTAATCTGGGAGAAATCTGTTTTTTCTGCTGGATAAATGAATTATGAGTTCACTTTGGATTGTTCAGAGCCCTATAACAATGCAGGTTCTTGGACCGTGTCATCTACAAAGAATTAAAATAAATCTTATTAATTTATTTATAGGTTCTTTGGGGGAGAAAAATGAATGGGTTACTAGAATATAACAATGAATACTTTCAGTATATGAGAAAAAAAATCACCCAGGCCACCTTTGTTTTGGATATTGTCATGGTTTGGGCCAGACTGGCCACTGAAATGAAAGGACAGATGCTGTCCCCCACCTCTCTCTTCGAGAGGATGGAGAGAGAGACTTATGAGTTTAGAAGGAACTAAACTAATGAAATATTAATAATAGAATAAAAAGAAAAACAATTAATTCTATACAAAACCATATCAAACTCCCAGGATGACAATCACGTCACCAGCAGGCACTGGGGAAGTCCCAGACTGGACTCAGTGATGGACGGGAACTGGAGTCCGGATCTGGATTCAGGATCGGGATCAAAGGCAGATGAACAGAGAGAGTCCTCCTTGGACACCGGCCATTGAAGAAAGAGGGCTGACCCTTTGATCCCTCAGCTTTTCTACTGAGCAGGAGGCAGATGGGATGGAACACCCTGTGGGTCAGGTTTGGGTCACCTGTCCTGTCCGCTCCTCCCCACAGGTGTGACCCCTCTACGCTTTTCCGCTTCCCACCCTCCAACGGGGCAAGTAACAAAGTTGGCTGCCCTTGGCTGTGACAGCAATAAGGATAAGCAGGAGCCTCTCTGCATCCCATCCCCTGGCATCAACTATAAACATGGGTCTGATCACTCTGAGAGCCAACAGTTTCTGCACACAACGATGTTAATTTAAGTAGTTAGAAGCAGCTTAGTTAAAAAGTGAAATTACTGAACAGAAAATTGGTCCTGTTTTACCTCAAACCAGGACAGATATTTGGAGAGGGTACATACACTTGAGCTACGTACATATGTAGCTGTAGCAGTTTCCTTTTTTCAGTACAAAAAATACAGCAGCCAAATTATCTTTGCTCATCCAATGTATTATCAAGGAAACAGCATGTTTAAAGATAATGCTATGGTTATGGTTTGGAAGTTCTTATACGTGTTGATGCTTTTCTCGCGTGTTATCTACAGCCAGCCAGGACTCCTGCATCGCAGCAGACGAGGGTCTGAACTAAACTGGGTTAGCTCCTTTCAGCACTGTGTTTGCAACTTGCTGGTGAAATGCTCACCTTTACTCACAATAGGTTCAATTACAGGCCTGATTTTTATGAGGTTTCCTAAAGGCATGTAACCATTTACTCTCCCCAAGGTGGTATTTGTGGGCTGCGGGCAGGGTGGGGGGCTGCCCTGGGGGGGTCAGGCAGGGCACTAAGGGCTGGGAGGTCCCCCGGGGTCCTCAGCTTTTTACAAATGGTGACTTTGTACCTTTGCTTGATGGGCATCCCAGTCTACGTGGTTGTAGTTCGTGCTTACCACTTGCTTGTCGGGGAAGGAACTGCTCCTTGATCTATCAAGATCGATTGTAATATTCATCGTACAACTTTGTAATCATTTTCCTGACTTTATGAGTACTAAACTGCAAACTTTCACCTTTGGGCTGATACAAAGTGACGCTAAGTAGAAACTGCGTCACTGTCTCTAAACTGAAAATAGATATTATTGTATTAGCGCTAAGTGCTCAAATTTTGGGCTTCTTCATGTTGAGACTGTTGAATAAAGCACTACATTTTGGGGTTTTTTTTACAAACAGTAGCAAAGGCAATGATTGCAATAAAGAGTTATTCCTAAAAGTCTTATTACTTTTATCACACCTACTTAGGAAAGAGCTGCCTTCTCACAAAGCACCCTAAAATGTTTTTTCACTCTGAAGTCTTTAGTGTAAGAAACGGTAAAAAAGTTTGTAAGAAGGTGTGTACTGAGATACTTTCTTAGAAACTGTATTTTTCCCTATGAAAATGAAATTGGGCTGAATTCTCAAGTACCGGGATCAGCAAAGCTATGGAGGGGTGTGTATGTGGGAAAATGCCGTGCTGTGAAGGGACACGGAGCATCTCCGTTGAAGCAGCTGGAGAGGAGTAATCATCTCCTGCTGCCCACTGAATCTGCCAAATACACGTGCGAGGTATTTCTTACAGTATAACAAGCCTTTTCCCCATGAATTACATTTTCAGATTACACAGTAGGCATGCAGCATTTGTCCAGAGCTTTGTAGTACTAAATACAAAGATTACTAGGACTTATTTATATTGAAAAACCAAAGAATCACTGCTGTTTGTATAACGACTCAATTAGTGTCGTAAACATCACTGCACATCTGAGATTAGATTGCTACAGTACCCTTGATGCTGTTATGTTATGACTAGTACCCATTTGTAAAATAGAAATAATCCGCTTCAAAGACCACAGAAAACCTTTTCTGAGTTTGATTGAAGTACAGCACCTTCTACAGTTATTCCCCGTATGGTACTAAAATCCACTTAAAAGATACTTTATTGTCATGGAAGCTTTAGTTCTCCTTGTCTACCATAAATGGAAAATAAACTTAATATGTTAAGAGTTTCTTTATGTTGTTTAAAAGGAAAAATATTATATTTATTTTAACAGAAGCATAAATTTGCTATGAAAATGGACTTACTGGAGCAGTTCTATGAGTATGGATTATATTTCCACATTCCCTAGCGCAAGGAAAACCTAACATAAAAAATCAAGTCAGGATAATTACTGAAAGTTTTGATCTTTTTTCAGGGAAGGCAGGGTTTCGACCCTGAATGTAAGAAGGTCAGATGCATCACTACATTTTAACTTTGTGAGAATTTTATTTTTATTTTTATTTTTTCTGAAAAAGCTGCCTTTGGAGGGAGTACTTTGGTGATCTAGAAGCCAGGAAAAGCTCTGGTAACTAGAAGGGTGTTCCTGTCCATCATTAGTATGCTGAAACCATTTGGAATTGTTGCCGCTTGTTCTTATTTTATTTCGGGCATTTTCTCAAACAAATTTTCTCAAATGAGAAATGCTGGAGGCGTCGTTTGAAGTAAACCCATCGGTACCTGTGAGTCTGCGCGGAAAGCTTTTTTGCTGCTGGAACTCAACAATTGAGAAGCGCCATGTGTAAAAAGGGGCTCCAATTCTTTTTGGAAAAGTGAAGGTGAAATACATTTGGTTCCCAATTTATGCTTTGAAATGATTTTTAAAAAAGCAAAAATCCACTGGCAGTTTTTATCTCTTTTTGCAATATTCGCAGCCCATTACTTTTTCGCTAAATGATAATGCTGCTAAGTAAACGTAAAATACATGGCATTATCTTTCATTCTGCCTGCTAAATGCTAGCAATTAAATAAGAGCTATAATAGCTCTTAGCACATTAGTGTGTTTTTTGTAAAAAATAGATGGTTTTGTGCTAAGTAGGAGACATCTGTGAATAAGAAATGATGCACGATCTCTCAGACAAAACCATCCTTTATAACTGGAGTGGACTGTTATTCAAAGAAGCTGTGGTGGCAGTAGATTGTAAATTGCTCTGCAGATTAAAAAGTCTAGCTAAATGTATGGAAGCAGCTAAATAAAAATTTAAATATCAAAAGCCAGATTTGCAAGTATTATATGATACCTTGCATGCAGGAGCCTCTCGACTCTTCAGTTTATTTTGTTAAATTATAGGTATACTATAGACTTTCTTATCAATAGTCTACACTTAGGTGTGCTCAGAGGTACATTTTGTGTGTCAAAGTTTCCTCCGTGTACTTGGCCCTGCCGAATAAGTGTCGTTTGCATGCAGTCAAAATTTGTCTGCAGTGCCAATATATAGAAAATTACATATTTCATTTTCATTGGGGTTCAAAGAACTGGTTTTTGTTACTTAGACTGAGAGGACAATCTTTCAGACACCTTAAATTAATAATAATTGGGCACTTGATGGCTGGTTGGGACTCAGGAGGGATTTCTTCTGGATGAATGGAACATATTTACTTCGGCGCTAAATTAAAGGATTTTATTTTATGTTTTATGACAAACATAAAGAATATTTTTCTGAAACCGTTTTCCTCTCTAGGTTTTAAATGAACTGGATATACATTGTTTACTGAGTTTTTACAGCAAACAACTTAGGCTAAAGCCATTCTAATAGACGGAACAGAATGATTTTCCCTTGCAGAAATGTTGAGCCTTGTTCACTTCACTGTTCTAAAAGCGTCTTTACTTACTGTTTTAACGGTAAGGAAAGAAAACTGATCTTCTCCAACAGTTCGATTAAGTGGGGGTTTTTTCTCTCTTGCTGAGCATTAACCTGATCCCAAAATTTTAATTTAAAAAAATGCACCTTATTTACTATTATTCGATAGTGTAATAGTATAGTGTTTTTTTTTCTTAATCTCAGTTCACTAGAAATAATATAATATCTTAAGCTTCTCAGGATAAAGTCTCACAGCCTCCAAACTGGGTTCATTTGCCAAACTCTGTTTCTTATTTTAGCAGGGGTTTTTCTCAGTTCAAGACAGGAAACATAGGGAAAGGTGATCAATGTTTTCCAAATGGAAATGTATAAAAGATCTGTTAATGTTTTAACCTTGAAGCTCCAAGCGTGTGTGAGAGAACATATTATTAGAACAGAACTACTTTTTTTTTAATTGATAGATAATGCTGTAATATCTATTTTACCAGTTATCAAAAGAATGTTTAATTTTTATAATCTGAACTTATAAGAGACATCTTGGACTGTTTATTTCTCTGAATATATATTATGGAAGCTTCACTACTTCTTTAGAAAAGGGTGGGGTTTTTTATATTTTACCTGTTTTGAGTCTTCTGGCAGTATATGGATATCATTAGATGATCAAGTGATATAAGTGTTTAATAACAATACCAGAGTTTTCTTACTGCATTGAGGTATTGAGATACAACTTGTCTTCTCTTCTAAATAATGATAGAATTGTAATTTTAATTTCAAAACACTGGTGTTATGTGGCTTAGGTAAGGGGAAGGACTGCATATAACAACAGTAGTTCCCATTTTCCCTGGCTCTTTTGACTTTTTCCTTTTTTTTCTTAGCTGATTGCCTGTTTCTTCAAAATCAATTTTTTTTCCTGTTCAGGAAATAAACGAAAGTATTTCATTTTGATCAGAGAAACACAGTTCCACACATTTTCATTTATTAACTTGAAATTAAATTTATTATTTCCACCCAGCTTTTTTGTTTACCCAGACTACTGAATGAGCTGTAGGAATTGTCATTCTGTCTGTACCTGTTGCTAACAATTTTCTCAGAGTATTGAGCTTTGTGACGGATTGCTTGCTCCAGCTACACCAGATAATCTGACATAGTCTGTTTTTCAAAAATAAAGCAGTTGTAAGGGGGCACAGGATATTACAGATGTTCAAAACAATGCAATTGAGTCATCATACTTTGCTGAATTGGTCAAAAAGGTGGTTTTAATTTTTAAATAATTCATTTTGGCAGTTCCAAAATTCAACTCTAAAATTTCTATAATGCTTCCACTGGCAGAACTTTATTTATTTATTTATTTAACCCTGAAAAGGAAGCATTTCAAAATAATAGCATTTGGAAATGCAGATCTGACAAGTTTTGTCGTTTACAGTTTATCAGAGCAAAACCTTAGTGAACATAGACACGCAAAACTGGCTTCACACTTTAAAAAAAGCATCAGCATATTTTGACAACTATGTCATTGATCTCCTAAAGCTTTTGACTGAACGTCATGCCACTTATTTTAATCTCTATATCCGTTTGTAATGTTACCTGTATGACATGGTCACTATTATCAAGATGCTGATCCCGAAGAATAAGTAAATGTTTAACGTAGGCTCACGAGAACCGTTGAACTTAATAGGGGTCTAACTGAACACTTCACTCAGAAATATGTATGTGTTGACATATTTTTAGCAGAAACAAGTATGAAACAATTAAAGATGATGATTTAAAACAAAAGAGTAGATAAAGAGCAGATAAGAGCAGGCTGCCCAGGGCAGTGGTGGAATCGCCATCCCTGGAGGTATTTAAAAGCCGGGCAGACGTGGTGCTGAGGGACATGGGTTAGTGGTGGGGTTGGCAGTGTTTGGCTGATGGTTGGACTCGATGATCTTAAAGGTCTCTTCCAACCTGGGTGATTCTGTGATTCTAGAATACTCTCCAGTGCCTTACTCAGCTATTTGCATTTTTACAGAGAACCCGTAACATAACCAGAATAGCGATGCTTTGCGTTTGGATCAGACGGGGGAAATGATTACAAAGTATGTAAGGTGGGAGAGAATCTAATCCACTGTTATTGGGGCAGGTACATAAAGGTCTAAAACACTCCATGTTTATAATCCCCTTAAAAATCATGTAGAATATATTTGCTATAGGCCCGTCTAGGAATTGAAACACATCTCTTGAGTTACAAATAGAATTTATACAAATCACTATATTCAGTAACAGTCCTAACTTGAAAAAAATAATGTACTTCATTTGAGTTTATTTTCCAAATTTTGTCATGGATGCCCTGCTAAGGACATAAATGTTGTTGGTGCTGAATTGTCCTACTAAACCTTTAAAGAGTTGTCAAAGCCAGAGCAACAGTTAACTGTTTGTCTCTGACCTTGGCACAAGGCAGGAATTAAAGTGCATATTTATCACAACATGTAAAAAGTATGCATTGAAGCTTGAAAGCTGGTAGAAGAAAAGGTTTCTGCCAAAAAAGCAATGATAGATATAGCAGTACCTGGCAGAGATCCCAAGGTTGAGGCACCAGATGTGAGTTTTATAATTTGTGAGGAAAGATGTTTAATGTGACAGTCAGAGCAAAGTAATACTTGAACAAATCCGTTGTTGTTTACATAGGAGACTACGAAGTGATAGCATTAAGTGCGCATACTTTGTTGAAAAACATTTATTCCACTCTGTGGTGGTCTGAAATGAATAAATTTGATACAAATCACTCTGTGCTCCTGGGAATAATACCATACAGATCTTCAAGACAGCGGGAGAGCACAGAGCTGATTTTTCTATAACTTGCATAATGCTTGTCTCAACTGTGGGGAAACATATTTTCAGTTAGCCAAGAACCAAGTGTTACTAGAATTGTGAGATAAACTATAACAGGAGAAAACTTCTGCCAAGCAGCCCATTCCCTGTAATCCTAGTCTTAGAAGGAGCCAAGAAATAAACAAAGTTTAAGAAGTAGAAAACCACTTTATTAAGTATGCAGTCAATATTTTGTGAAAAATGAAGAAAAAAGCAGTCAACGATTTGACTACGTTCACTACTCTGACTTATGTACTTTTGTCTTTTGTTTTTCACTCTCTTCTGTTGCTACGTTGTGTTTTAGGCCTCTGTAAACCACATGAAAGGAGGCAAATTATTTCACTGGCTCTCTTCTAAAGAAAATAGGTAAAAAATTATTAGTCTGCTGCCAAGAAAGAACTTGGTTCTCCACAACAACCTAGTGAAAGTCTAACTAGCAGGCTCTATAATGGAAGCCTACAGAGTATTTAAATTCCAATATTAAAAAATTTTAGTTACTATGCAAGGGAGGGATACAGTTACGTATAACATGAGAAGTACTATTTGTTATCGTGCAGAGAACCTTTTAATTTCCTTTTATTATTGGTATTTCTTTGCTTATCTACAGAATACAGATTTTTTAAATTAAACTGAATAATGTTTTCAAAAACAGAAACTGCATCTTAAAGGTCTTTTGGTAGTTGAGATGCACAAATATATTTTAGAAATGCCACTGGGCATCTACTGCCCAATGTACAAAGGAACAAATTGAGGTTGGGAGGCTAGTTCTAAGTTTTCTAACTCCGTATTACTTCACTGTACGGGTTTGAGTGTACATGTGAGCCATTTCTTGGGAGTTAGAAAAAAAAGTGTTTTAGCTTTCAGCGATGCAGGAATTCAGTGAAGCTTGGCTTCGGAATTCGTGGGCTGGAGGGAACAATGCTCATGCTCATCAGGGAGTCCTCTTCCCACTAGTTCCTGTTGCCTTTAGTGTCCTGTGACTCCTGTTCCTGTCTTCAGGTCCCCCAATATCTTGAACCTCTTTGCTACTTCCTTGTCACACCTCCAGGTCTGTGTAGTTACCTCCACAAAATTCCAGTAGCTCTACCTCCTTCCTACCTCCTGCCCAGTTAGAAAATCAGCAAACACACTCAGCAGTACCAAGCTGCATGTATACTGATGACCAGGAGCTACGTAGCCAAGCACACCACCACCAGCTAGACTCCTTCCATTTTCTCTTTTTCCCAGCAGATCACCGATGGGTTCTGTATTCTTGACCAGTCATTGCACTTCACAAAATATATAGCAAAACAAGACCACTTCCTCCCTGAAAAAATTGCTGGACATTGACCAGTTGGTCAAAAAGGTCTTAGACAGACAATGCAACGGTATAACTTTAGTTTTCTTTGGAAACAAGGCAAGAATAGGAATGCCGTCATCTAGTACTGTTGGTTGGGAACCTTTACTTTCATAGCACAAGAGTTCCAGCTCTGGAGAGAGAACAGAAAATCATGCTAAGGTGCTGACAGATTCCTAGATGTATGCCTGTATTTAGGAAATTGTATTCTCTAATCCGTGAGTTTCATAAATACCGGTAGTCATTTGAGGAACGGATGAGATTCAGGAACAATGGCTACATATGCCCACTTCGTAGTCATCAAACGGCTCATTCTGCTCTTGACCATCTCTCTTTCTGTGTAATTTCCTTCCTTGTTCTTCCATACTGTTCATGCTTTGAAATAGCTGTTCTAATCCCTCAGTTTCCCATTAAATCTTTTTTCTCTTTCTATTACCAGTTTAATATCCCAGGTTGTTTTCTCCAGCCATTGTGTTCAATCTTTCTAGCCCAGCTCTTCCTCTAATTTCTTTTAACGATCAACACTGTCTGTCCTCACCACCTCTTACTCACATATATGGGCTTGAGCTCATTCTTCAATTTGTGTTCCCACTTTCTTACCTGCTTGTTGTGGTCAATTTGCCTAGCTAGTCTCAAATTCCTACCCCGTTCGTTGATTCCTTATCAAATATATTTCCCTTTCCCACTGTTTCTCGCGCATCTTTAAGCAACCGGTTTTTTATCCGACTCACTTTTTTTTTCCCAGTCTGTAAACAACTTAAAATAAGATCTTTTAATGGGACAGGGTTTTGAATCCCTTAAAAAAGTGTACAGACCTTCTGTTCCTGCCTGTAGAATCCATCGGACTAATCTGAAAAACTTTACAAATTAATGAAACTTCTTTAATTTTTCAGTAAAGAAAGAAATGCAGCATATGTCCTGCTGATAGCTCACACATCATGGATCAGGGCAGAGCCTTCAACAGAGCACCTAGACATCCTCCCCCGGCAACCTAATTCACATGGTCTGCTCTCTCCCTGACCTGACAGTATACCTCCCTTCCTCTTCAATAGTAGCGGTCCCGTGCCATGGGAGAAAGTTAAAACACCGCGAAATTATTACGGTAAAATACACTTATTTATTGCCAACAGAGAAAGATGTTTTAGGGGTCAAAGAATGCCGTTGAACTTACGCAGCTGATGCTTTCAGTGTTCCCCAAGTCGAGTCAGTTTTCCAGAAATGAACTAAATTTCACATAGCAAATATTTATAAAGTGATACAGTGCAAAGTCTCAGACGCTATGTTGTTAGTATTTCACAGCACAGTGAAATGGATTTTATGTGTTGGTGTCATAGAAAAATTAAAATAAGACAAGTTTACAATTTGTATATGAACAACTGCCAGGAATAGTTTTTTATACATTGCCATCAAAAGAAATTGTTTTCATATTCAGCATAAGATACATAAGTACGCTAACCTTAGCATTACGTTAAGTACGTAACCTTAACGCTTAAAATTATCTTAGGCAGCTAGCCAGCCTAGAGAGGAATAACACTGGGCTGATTATGGTCAGGCCATTTATTAAAGTACTTGTGGTGTTCAGTAACACCCTTCCAATAAAATCATTTCATAGAAATCAAACATGTAAACTATTACTCTAACCCGTGACTTCTTCCCCAAAGGTCCTGGCCACGCAACAGTGATCCTTCATTAACAATGAATGTATTTCTATGTGATTATCAGGCAACTGTAAGATCCCCGGTATTTATGAGAAACAATCTCTCCTACCAGGATTATACAGACACAAGGAAGTGAATGACTAGATTTGTCTCTCTGTGCATGCTTAGAACTTGAGTAAAATGTAATTCAAAACTAGCATCAAAGAGGTTTTGTAATTTCTCTTCCTCTTGTACTGAAGTCTACAAAAGGAACAAAAAAAAGATGCATTCTATCAGTAAAGTACTGAAAGAAAAACGATTCTGAAATCCCATTATGGGGGTACTGAGGTGGTAAAATGTCTTGGTGCTAGTTTCTTGTTGCCTAGTCAAGTGTTCTGACCATTACATTGTTAACTAAAATTTCCTTCTGTGGTCAATTTACGCCATAAAAAATGCACTATTACATTGTCTTTGGAGCCAGATCAGGCATCCCCAGAAACTCCACCTTCTTGCTGTGTCCCAGACGGGCTCAAGTGGGATAAAAGTGTCTAGAAGCTCCGTCAGTATGGTATTTTGGACTGCATTTTTGGACGTAGATTTTAGATGCCAAAATCCTTTTCCAGATACAGCCCCTGAACTATTGTTACATGTGATTGAAGTCAACCACAGCTGGCAATAAAACAGCTGAATAAATTGTAGTCCTAATCTAAAGTGACCGGACTGAATGAGCAGGCAGCTTTCCTGCGGATTTCTCTGGACAGAGGCTTCGGGAGAGTTCTGTCACTTCTGCTAAATGCTTTTAGTTGTTCATTACTGAATGAAAACTGCCAGTAAATGTTTCTTTAGCTCTTCAGTAGGTCTTTAAAGTTCAAATTATTTTGTATTGTAGGTCATTGCATTTCACTGTATTCATCACATGGCAAATTAAAATTCATAAACAATCCGCCTAAATTCCTTCAAACAGTGACTAATACTATCGTTGTGTTTACTGGATGTATTTGTCTGATCACTATATTTGTGTAGACAATATTCATGAGAATATTGAAAATCATCTTTTACAGAATCATGAAGAAAAATTATATTCTTCAGTTACAACATCCACACATTTCTTGATTCTTCACAAATGCTATATAACAAAACCACAAAGGTGCTTCTAATTATTGATATCTGCTAAAAATCTCACCAAATATGCTTAGAATGGTAGCGTTTTCTACAGGAAAACGTGGAGACGGAGACGGTTGGGGTTGTTGAGCCTGGAGAAGAGAAGGCTCCGGGGAGACCTTATAGCAGCCTTCCAGTATCTGAAGGGGGCCTACAAGAAATCTGGAGAGGGACTTCTTACAAGGGCATGTAGTGCTAGGACGAGGGACAATGGCTTGAAATGGGAAGAGGGGAGATTTAGATTAGACCTCGGGAAGAAATTCTTTACTGTGAGGCTGGTGAGACCCTGTCCCAGGTTGCCCAGAGAAGCTGTGGCTGCCCCATCCCTGGAAGTGTTCAAGGCCAGGTTGGACGGGGCTTGGAGCAACCTGGTCTAGTGGGAGGTGTCCCTGTCCATGGCAGGGGGGTTGGAACTAGATGAGCTTTAAGGTCCCTTCCAACCTAAACCATTCTATGATTCTATGAGATTAATAACACTTGGATCTGTTAAATTATAGCAAAAACAATTTACCCCAAACTAGTCCCATTTCCTTCTAACCAAATTCTTGTTGAGTAGGAAGCTTCCCTAAATGCCACCTACACGTAGACTGTATCATGTTAGGTTTTCACTGCCTCGTATCATTGTGAAACATACGCTTCTATTCCCCACTCTTTAAATTTGTTAGTGCCCTTCACAATTCTGTGGATTAATTTATACCTTATTGTGCAAAGAATTTAGACTGTATGTATTAAAGTTGTTCAGTAAGTTTTCGACTACTTTTGCTGCTGTGTTTATTCTGCATGTAGGCATAAGCAATTATTTTCAAAAAGATTTAATGATTTTAGATGAACGCGTGCATTTGGTACCAACTTGAGAGACTTTCACCGGGCATGAAACCAGCCTGTTGGAGATGATTCAACTGATGTCCAGAAACCAAAACAATCAAAGTCAGCCTCAAATCCTGGGAAAATCCTGGATTGTTCAGTAAACTTCAGCATCTATTACAATCCTATTGTCGCTGTAGTAGACATGAGCACCTGGTCAGAATCCCCGAGACTGAAAGGTGAATACCAAAATACTACCAAAATGAAAACGACTGGAATGTTTTTACTTTTTGTCCCTCTCTAGTCGTTGGAGTTTAGAAAGGATCTTTAATAAGCCACATATTCTTGATATATTGTACAAGTTTGGTTCAGGTTTCCTTTCTGTGATTTTCGATGTGAGTACAGTATACCTGTGTAGGAAATACCACCCTAAAGATAATAATTTTAAAGGGCAAAATAGTAATGATTTTTATATGTCCAGGTGCAGTACAGTTGGTCAACAGAAAAGCCATAGCAGCAGTGATACAGCTAAAAGAAGAAAATACTGAATGATGCAGGAGTCGCTTCTTAGGCTTTTAAAGGTGGTGGCTAGCAAGGAGAAGAGTTTTGTTGCTTTTTTCTTTTTTTAATTGACACCTTGTACAATGGTATTTATAATCCATTCTTAATAGAACATCCTGAAAGTTAAAATACGTGAAGTTATACTCCAGCAATACATTTTGACATTCACTGGAGTTGCCAATAACATCAAAACAAGTTTTTACCTATTTTTATCTCTTTGGAAAACATAGGGCATTAAACTGAGTATCACATTAAACTCTGGTATTTCTGAACTAACTTCGGGAATCTTTCCATCTGACTACTTTGCAGCTTGTAGCGTAGTCTAGAAGTTAAAGAGTGACAAGCTGAGATTTCAATTGTTACGTGTTTTTTTGGTTTTTTGGTTTTTTGTTTGTTTGTTTGTTTGTTTTAAGAGCTTTTCATCCTTTTTGAAAAGAAGGTATCAGGATCTTCAGTGCACTAATAGGGCTTAATGGCCCTGGCAAGCCGCACCCCAAAATCCTGACCCACTGGCGTAGGAGCCTCAGCCCTGAGTTTGCACTCCCTGCTTCCTGTAAGGGCACTGCATGGGCTGGGGGCTGCCCAAGGGGGTGGTAGGGATCAGGACAGCTGGGGGGAACTGCCAGCAGCCCCAGTCCTGGGCATTGGGACCTCTGTGGGAATGTGGGCCCGTGGCCCGTGGATGGGCAGGGCAGGGCAGAGCTGTGGGGAGCATCTCTGGGGTAAGGACTGATGGGACCTTGACAGGCTTGAGAGGTGGGCCCGTGCAAACCTTATGAAGTTCAACAAGGCCAAGTGCAAGGTCCTGCACGTGGGTCGGGGCAATCCCATGCACAAATCCAGGCTGGGTGGAGAGTGGATCGAGAGCAGCCCTGAGGAGAGGGACTTGGGAGTGTTGGTGGATGAGAAGCTCAACATGAGCCGGCAATGTGCGCTCGCAGCCCAGAAAGCCACCCGCATCCTGGGCTGCATCCCCAGCAGCGTGGCCAGCAGGGCCAGGGAGGGGATTCTGCCCCTCTGCTCCGCTCTGGGGAGACCCCACCTGGAATACTGTGTCCAGCTCTGGAGCCCCCAACATAAGAAAGACATAGACCTGTTGGGAGTGGGTTCAGAGGAGAGCCATGAAGATGATCCGAGGGCTGGAGCCCCTCTGCTGTGAGGACAGGCTGAGAGAGTTGGAGGTGTTCAGCCTGGAGAAGAGAAGGCTGCGGGGAGACCTTATAGCAGCCTTCCAGTATCTAAAAGGGGCTCCAGGAAAGCTGAAGAGGGACTCTTGATCAGGGAGGGAAGTGATAGGATGAAGGGTAACAGTTTTAAACTGAAAGAGGGGAGATTTAGATTAGATCTCAAGAAGAAATTCTTTACTGGGAGGGTGGTGAGACCCTGGCCCAGGTTGCCCAGAGAAGCTGTGGCTGCCCCATCCCTGGAGGTGTTCAAGGCCAGGTTGGACGGGGCTTGGAGTAACCTGGTCTAGTGGGAGGTGTCCCTGCCCATGGCAGGGGGTTAGAACGAGATGATCTTTAAGGTCCCTTCCAACTCTAACCATTTTATGATTCTATGGAGGGGGCCAGGCAGGGACCAGAAGGCTTAATGGTGCCCTCAGGCCCTGGCAGCAAGTTGGGAAAGAGAGAGGTGATCACATGCATCCAAATTTACTGAAAATGCTCAGCGTCCCTCACCTAGGCTACAATGAAAGGCATTATCTGAAGCTCCATGATGGTCCTCATCTTTTCACTTTTTCGTGGTCTTTCATGATGTGACTGTCACTACAATCTAGCGAGAGATACTGGATTTATTACTCCCAGTGAGAGCTGGAGTCCTATTTCTTTTAATGGTATTATAAACAATTTTTCTTTGATTATATTTGGGATTCCTACTCATGGATGCCTTCCTAGAACTTACTCAAACTAGTTTTTGGTGAGCCTAAAGTGTGAATTTACTCTTTTAGTTGCTGGTCTTAATAAGGGAAGCGTGGTTTTTTTATTTATTTATTGTCCTTATAATGCCTAAAAAGCTGACAGTTGCCACGTTGCTGCTAGTCATACATTTATCTCCTTTCTTTGGGAGCTATTTGAGAAGCTTTGCCTGAAAGAGACTCCAAAGTTTTCCTAGCAAAGCTTAGGTTCTTTTTGATTTCTCAAAGCTTGTGGGTATATCGAAAGAGTTGATATAGTAATGTAACTACAGGTGGTACCAAAAATACAGAGTTATAGATTAGATTAAATTATATTTTGTGTTTTGTATTTCAAGTTAAACTCATTGAGGTAATCTCCGTATGTTCATAGGTTAACGTTTGTTGAACAAACAGTCATGAATCATTGGCTCTGGCACCAAGTTTAATAGAGCTGGACGGGCACCAACAGCCACGACCTACGCTGCTTTTCAAAATAAACTTCAGTCTTCCAGTAGATCCTTGATAGTTTTTCTCTAAGTTTCCACCAATGTCGGGATGAATTAGTCAATATGTGACAGTCTGAGTCCCACATGGGCTTCAAAAGTAAGCTGGCTCAGGCACAGCTCTATGTTGAGGTGCGATAGCCGCACTGCCGGTCGCACTCCGGCTAATCAGCTGGGAGAGAGCACAGGTATCTCGCAGAGAAGTCAGCTGTGCGGGCGGACTCTGTGAAATGAGTTGGCTTGCATCAGTTAAGTAATAACTGCCGTACAACAAAAGCAAATTCAGTTAAGTTTCCATTTTCAGAGTTGTGAAAGAATTCAAAATAATTCTCTTGTCCCTCTCTTCAACTTTTGGTGGAATATAAACATTGTGCAATCGGTTACTCCAGAGCAATGTGCTTAACATTCCTGTGCTGAATTTAGGTAATATGACCCAAGGGGGCTGGGGGAGGCAGGGACGGACAGACAGACAGACACAGACACAGACACACAATTCCCTTTTCCCTGGTAGCTGAACCATTCTGATTGACACTGGCTTTAAGCTTTTCTTCTGGATTTTCTCCCACCATAAATACTACTTGTCTGTTCAGATGGACTAGATCTATTTTAGTGTCATTTTTCATAAAACATTCCCACTTTGTTGTTCAAGCATCTGATTCCTGCCGAACTCTGAACAGATTGTCTCCTATCTTTAGGACTTTTCAACCTAGCTCAGTACTAAAGAGAAAATGTAAACTTATCTACTGGAGTTGCTATGATACCAGTTCAGGCTTTCATCTCGTAGTTTTGTTATGTCCTCTGTAATTTCTCAAATACCAGGAGTCAGAATTCTGACTTGTATATGGTTGGACAGATGATTTGAGTCTGCTGATATGTGTAAAACTGTATCTTATGTCCAAAAGTATATAATCCAATTTCAGTAACTTTATTTAAAAAATCTGTTATCTATAAACCATTGAAGGACTATTCCTCAGGAAATATTCTTTTTAAATAATGTCTTAGTATGCCAAATTCAAATCATGACTACATGGTTTCTTTTCTTGTAACTTCATGGTTCAACTATGAAAGTTCGTTATATTAAGTTTGTTGTATAAATTCTTATATGTTTCAAGTGAAAGAATCATAGAATCATTTAGGTTGGAAAAGATCTTTAAGATCATTGAGTCCGCCACTAAACAATGTCCTGAAGCACCACATCTACATGTGTTTTAAACACGTCCAGGGATGGTGACTCAACCACTTCCCTGGGCAGCCTGTTGCAATCACCTGGTTGTCCTGTATGTGCCGTGTAATGGCACTCAGGATGATCTGCTCCATAACCTTCCCTGGCACCTTCAGACTGACCCGCCTGTAGTTCAGCGGATTCTCCTTGCAGCCCTTCTTGTGGATGAGCATCACATTTTCTAACCTCCAATCAACTGGGACCTCCCCCGTTATCCAGGACTGCTGATAAATGATGGAAAGTGGCTTGGTGAGCACTTCCACCAGCTCCCTCAGTACCCTTGGGTGGATCCCATCCGGCCCTATAGATTTGTGTGTGTCTAAGTGGTGTAGTAGGTCCCTTACCATTTCCCCTTGGATTATGGCGGCTTCATTCCGCTCCCCATCCCTGTCATCCACCTTAGGGGGCTGGGTACCTGGAGAACAACTGGCCTTACTGTTAAGGACTGAGGCAAAGAAGGCATTAAGTATCTCAGCTTTTTCCTCATCCTGTGTCACTATGTTTCCCCTCACACCCAATAAAGGATGGAGATTCTCCTTAGTCCTCCTTTTGTTGTTAATGTATTTATAGAAACATTTTTTATTGCCTTTTATGGCAGAAGGCAGCTTAAGTTCTAGTTGGGCTTTGACCCGTCTAATTTTCTCCCTGCTTAAACTCACAACATCCTTGTAGTCCTCCTGAGTTGCCTGCCCCTTCTTCCAAAGGTCATAAACTCTCTTTTTTTGTTTGTTTTTTGTTTGTTGTGTAAGTTCTTATGTGTTTGCTGTGTTAGTGACATTATCATGGCATTTTCCTCCACAGTTCTGATTCGCAAGGGTAGGCACAAAGATATCTTTATAAATACCATGCAGTTGCTTCTATCCATGTTTCTTACATTGCACAGTAGTATTCTGTTATCCACACACTATAGACAGACGTGGAAGTTTTGTTTTCCTTTAGATGTTCCTCATCTATATGAAGAAGAGAAAAAGGAGAAAAGTCCCTGGAGAGGGACTTTTTACAGGGCATGTAGTGATAGGACGAGGGGTAATGGCTTCAAATGGGAAGAGGGGAGATTTAGATTAGACCTCGTGAAGAAATTCTTTACTGTGAGGCTGGTGAGACACTGGCCCAGGTTGCCCAGAGAAGCTGTGGCTGCCCCATCCCTGGAGGTGTTCAAGGCCAGGTTGGATGAGGCTTTGAGCAACCTGGTCTGGTGGGAGGTGTCCCTGCCCATGGCAGGGGGGTTGGAATTAGATGATCTTTAAGGTCCCTTCCAACTCAAACCATTCTATGATTCTATGAATTGATTCACCGTTTCAGAAATTCCACCTCTGTTTATGTATCCAGTATTTCTAGCTGTCTGTTCTCGTTAGCTATTGCAAACCTCCCTGAAGACCACTGGAATTCAGGTGTTACTGCCCCTGTCTTGTTACATATGCCTTGTTTTAAACTTTCTCCTGAGCTTCTAGATTCATTAGACTTTGTGCAACGCTTCAAAATTTGATAGAATGAGGTGAATAGCCATCGCCTAATACTCTGATTACAGATCAGGAAAGAACCTGCATTAGGGTTCTTTCAGTGACTTCCTGAGTTCTTTGTCACCAAAGAGTCTTCCTCAAGTAAAAAAGCTAAAGATGGCCACTGAAGACTTTGGTTCCAAAACATGAGAAACAGGAGTCAAATATTGTAGAAGAAAGCCAAAGAATCATGGTATTCATCTTATCTGCCCTATGTCTCTGATGACATTCATGGTATGCAAAGATTAAGCTGAGGGAAAGATGAATTGGAGAGGTCTGGATGTTGGTCCTAAAGGAACAGAAGCCAGCTGAAGTTATGAGTCTCTTTGGAGACAGGGAGATTGGAGGTCCTATAATTTAAAAAGAGAGAAGGAAAGACTTGATAGCATTCATGAGAGGAGTTCATCTGTCTACAGAAAGAGTGGGACAGTGCTGACCAAGTAAAACCTCACAGAACTCTTCATAAAGCAAAAATTCTGTTTGATAAACTACTAAAAAGGAACAGTAGAATGAGATGGAATAGAGAACTGGAAATGGCCTTTAAAAGGAAATCCTAAAAAAAAATACTTAAAAAGAAATATATCTTGTCTAATTTAGAAAAAATCTGTGGTCTTTAAAGACAAAATCACTCCTACTATAATATTCATACATTATAATGATTGGAAAGTCTTAATCAACCTTCATAATTTAGGTAAACTTTTAATATTCCATAATAACAAATATCAGAATAAAGTTTTAATATATATTTATAAGCCATATGATTTTTCTGTCTATTTTAGGAGTTTCTAAACCTATCCTTGCTCATATTCTCCAACAGCTTTGGTATACCACACAAACCCTATAGAACAGGTTTCACAGACAGAGCAGGCTGAAATTTTCATGATTTGTGTCAGATTCATGGTTATGAGTTCCCAGTAGGAGCTACAATACTGACAAAAAACCCTGTGAGTTTTAACCAGCCCCTGCAAATACTTCTGCTGCCTGCTGTTTAGAGAGGTTACTACCATGTGGTCCTGGCCAGCACGCAACATGGGATGCCCAATAATATCTCATTTAGTTCTCTAGTCTCTGAATATCAAAGGACTTAAGAATTCAACTGGCACAGCAGTCTAAGAGCCGTTATAAAGACCTTTGGTAGGTGCCATTGTGGAGCTGACGTTTGCAGGCCCTGGTCCTCATGGGGGACTTTAACTACCCCAGTATCTGCTGAAGGGACAATACAGGGCATAAGCAATCCAGGAGGTTTCTGGAGAGCATCGATGACAACTTCCTGACATCGGTGACAGAAGGTGCCAACGAGGAGAGCTGCTCTGCTGGACCGCATACTTACAAACATGGAAGGGCTTGTTGGGGATGTGAAGGTTGAAGGCAGCTTTCGCGGCACCACCATATGGTGGTGTTCAGGATTCTGAGAGGAGAGAGCAGGGCAAAAAGCCAGATCACAAGCCTGGACTTCAGGAGAACAGAATTTGGCCTCTGCAGGGGTCTGCTTGAAAGAGTCCCATTGAACACGGCTCTGGAGGGAAGAGAGGGCCAAGAAAGCTGGTTGATACTCAAGGATCACCTCCTCCAAAATCAACAGCAGTCTATCCCAACAAGCAGGAAGTCAGGCAGGAATGCCAGAAGGCTTGCATGGGTGAGCAAGTAGTTCCTGGTAAATTCAAAGATAAAGTAGGAGCATACAGAGGGTGAAAGCAGGGACAAGTAATCTGGGAGGAATATAGAGGCACTGTCTGAGCATGCAGAAATGAGGTTAGGAAAGCCAAAGCCCACTTGCAGTTGAATCTGAGGGACGTCAAAGGCAATGAGAAGGGCTTCTGTAAGTACCTAAATAGCAAAAGGAAGACTAGGGAAAACGGGCATGCTGTGGACTGGGACAGTGGCTCTGGTGACACAGGGCATGGAAGAGGCTGAGTTACTGAATAACCTATTCACCTCATTCTTTACTAGTAAGACTGGCCTTCAGAAATCCAAGGCCCTGGAGATCAGTGGGAAAGTCTGGAGCAAGGAACACATACCCACAGTGGAAGAGGATCAGGTTAGGGAATACTTCAGCAACCTGGACATACGCAAATCCAAGCCATGATTGGATGTAACCACGAGTGATGAGAGCACTTGATTATGGTGACTGGGAGAGGTGCCCAAAGACTGGAGGAAAGTAACTATCACCCTTGTCTTCAAAAAGGACAAGAAGTAGGAGCCAGAGAACTGGTGACCCTCACCTCAGTCACTGAGAAGATGATGGAACAGCTAATCCTGGAAACCATTTTCAAGCACATGAAGGACAAGAGGTGATTGGGAGTAGTCAGCGTGGCTTCACAAAAGGGAAGTCATGCTTGATCAGCCTGCTAACCCTCTATGATGAAACAACTGATTTGGTAGATGAGGGAAGAGCAGTGGATATTGTCTACCTTGACTTCTGTAAGGCTTTTGACACTGTCTCCCACAAGACCCTCATAGGGAAGTTGATGAAGTATGGACTGGATGAGCAGACAGGGAGGTGGACTGAAAACTGGCTGAAGAGCCGAGCACAGAGGGTTGTGATCAGTGGTATGAAGTCTAGTTAGAGCTAGTAACTAGCGGTGTACCCCTGGGGTCAATACAAGGTCCAATATTCTTCAACATCTTCATTAATGATCTGGATGATCAGACAGAGTGTACCCGCAGCAAATCTTGCAGATGATACAAAGCTGGGAGGAGTGGCTGAAGCACCGGCAGGTTGTGCTGGCATCCAGAGTGATCTCAACAGGCTGGAGAAATGGCCTGATAAGAACTTCATGCAGTTCAACAAAGAGAAGTGGAAAGTCCTGCACCTGGGGTGGAACAATCCAATGCAGCAGTACACGCTAAGGGCTGACCATCTGGCTGCATTAGGAGGAGAGCTGGCAGCAGGTTGAGGAAGGTGATCCTTCCCCTCTACTCAACCCTGGGGAGGCCACACCTGTGTCCAGTTCTGGGCTCCCCAGTACAAGAGAGACATGGACATACTGGAGACAGTCCAGTGAAAGGCCACTAAGATAAGTAAGGGCATCTCTTCTATGAGGAAAGGCTGAGAGAGCTAGGACTGTTCAGCCTGGAGAAGAGAAGACTCAGGGGGGATCTCATCAATGTATATAAATACCTGAAGGGAGGGTGTAAAGAAGACGGAACCAGTCTCTTTTCACTGGTTCCCAGTGACAGGACAGGAGGTGACAGGCACAAGCTGGAACACAAGAGGTTTTGACTGAATATCAGGAAACATGTTTTACTGTGAGGCTGAGTGAGCACTGGCACAGGCTGTCCGGAGAGGTTGTGGATTCTCCTTCCTTGGAGATATGCAGAAGCCATCTGGACATGGTCCTGGGCAACCAGTTCTAGGTGGCTCTGCTTGAGCAGGAGATTTGGACCAGGTGACCTCCAGAAGTCCTTTCCAACATCAACCATTCTGTGATCTGGTGAATCACCAACCCAGATGGATGGCGTTTCCAGTAGACTGTAAGGTGAGCTGTCTGTGGTTCACTGAATCTTGTTAATTTTTATAAGCCATATTCAGGTTTCATGAACTGGCATTTTCCAGTCAAACTGTGTTTCCTTAGAAAAATTGCAGCCAGATTTGCTGATGAGCTAAGATTTGAGGAAGCCTTGACATCACTGATGCCGTGAAAATTGTTTCTGTGGCTGTTCTAAATATTCAATGTGGACCACTGACATCTTGGAGGTTTGCAAGCCAGGGATATAGATACACAAATAAGCAAGATGTAGGAAACCTGACAAATATCTGCTAGGAAACCCTAACACAAGCAAAGTTTTATCAGAAGGAATTCTAGTATCCACTGATTTTGAGAAAAAAAGTTCCCGTATTTCACAGACTCCTTTAATTTTGTGTAGTGAAAATGCTGCGTATTCCCGGCACTATGTGTTTCCCGCTGAGTGCCTTTCACCAACTGGAAACCTTCCCTCAGTACTTTTTCTCTTCAGAAATAAATTCCCAAATTTAGACCTATATTACTGCTAAAGTAATCACACCTTGTTCCACATCTCTCCTATAAATTTAAAGAAAAGTTCTGAAATTTTTGAGTATACCAAAACAACTAGAAGTTTTCTTCTGTGCTGGAAAATGAGAGCACAGTAACATTCTCTGGATAACGTGTAACCAAGTGAAGCAGCAGCTGGATGAAGTGGGAAGCTATGGCTTCCTGTTGAATGGAAAGAATTTAAATCAGAATTTATAAAATATAGTGCAGCATTGGACAAGGTCATAGGAACGAGAGAAAGCCAAATACAAGCCAAAATATGTATATTTTCACATATTTCTGGAAGACAGTATCCCAATTTTACAACATTCCTATAGGAAATTATTTCCTCCAATCCAAGATGACCCATATGCATACGGTTCAGTGCTAGAGGAAGCCTGCCAAAGGTCACTTCAGATGAAAAAACATAGGGAATACAATTCTTGGTACAGCTTCAGATTGCAGAAACAGAAAGAGAGTCTTAGCAGCAGCCAGGAACAGAGAGATGTAACATTGGAAGAAAACAATATATTCCATAATTCTCCTAAATTTTGGTCCAGTCATACTATGCTGCAAAACAGATTACAACAGTAATGAGAACCTTCCAAATATAGATAATTGCCACTGCATGTTCTGGCCTACAAAATACACTATCTAAGTGACATTTTGAGGCATATTCAAAATTTATTAGAGTTTAGCTAAGTTTAAAAAGGAAGGTAATTCAAAAGTTTCAAAGAAATAAGGCATCCCAACTAAAAACTGATTTTCATGTAAATTCTTACAATTTTTGCAATTCCTGTACACTTTTTTTTTTTTCCTGGCTGCACACAGTCTGAATATCTAGTTTAAGATAATAACATAAATGCATAACTAAGTCTATGATATGCCCGGAGAATTATCCAATTGCATGTCATAGAATCATAGAATGATTTGAGTTGGAAGGGACTTTAAAGATCACCTAGTTCCAACCCCCCTGCCATGGGCAGGGACACCTCCCACTAGACCAGGTTGCTCCAAGCCCCGTCCAACCTGACCTTGAACACCTCCAGGGATGGGGCAGCCACAGCTTCTCTGGGCAACCTGGGCCAGGGTCTCACCACCCTCACAGTAAAGAATTTCTTCCTAATATCTAATGTGAATCTCCCCTCTTCCAATTTAAAACTGTTCCCCCTCGTCCTATGGCTCCACTCCCTGATCCAGAGTCCCTCCCCAGCTTTCCTGGAGCCCCTTGAGGGACTGGAAGGGGCTCTAAGTTCTCCCCGGAGCCTTCTCTTCTCCAGGCTGAACAACCCCAACTCTCTCAGCCTGTCCTCATAGCAGAGGGGCTCCAGCCCTCGGATCATCTTCGTGGCCTCCTCTGGACTCACTCCACCAGGTCCATGTCCTTCTTATGCTGGGGGCTCCAGAGCTGGACGCAGTACACCAGGTGGGGTCTCCTCAGAGCAGAGCAGAGGGGCAGAATCCCCTCCCTCGCCCTGCTGCCCACGCTGCTGGGGATGCAGCCCAGGATGTGGTTGGCTTTCTGGGCTGCCAGTGCACGTTGCCAGCTCATGTTGAACTTCTCATCCACCAACACCCCCAAGTCCTTCTCCTCAGGGCTGCTTTCGATCCACTCTCCGCCCAGCTGGATTTGTGCATGGGATTGCCCCAACCCATGTGCAGGACCTTGCACTTGGCCTTCTTGAACTTCATGAGGTTGGCACCAGCCCACCTCTCAAACCCTCTGGATGGCATCCCTTCCCTCCAGCGTGTCAACTGCTCCACACAGCTTGGTGTCGTTGGCAAACTTGCTGAGGGTGCACTCAGTCCCACCATCCATGTCACCCACAAAGATGTTAAATTGTTCCAGTCCCAGTACCGACCCCTGAGGAACACCACTTGTCCCTGCACACCACTTGGACATCAACCCATTGACCACAGCTCTTCGAGAGTGCAGCCATCCAGCCAGTTCCTTATCCAGTATGAATATGTAAGTCGCAAGGATGCATCATATAATACCAAATGTTATTTAATACTGGAACAGAGCTAATTTTAAGAAGTAACATTTTGATTGGTAGCTCACTCACTTCACAGTTCTGCTCATTTAGAAGTAATAAATCAATGATTTTCTCTCATCTTTTCTTTAGTTTTTGAGATGACTTTAAGATGTGGAAAACAGAACAGATGTGACTAGAACCTGATGTGAATGGAAAGGGCATACATAAACAAGCACAAAAATAGAATTATCATGAATATATCATACACCTTTCAGCTTAAAAAAAAATAGCTATGCGTTTTTAACTGCAGTAGCAGTGAGAATTATCCCTTCCTGATGCAGGACTCATTCTAATGAAAGCAACCAAATTCATCTAAAATAAGCAGCTCCCTCCCCAAAGCAGAAAATGTAGCAGAAAAAGCGATGTGACGTATATGTAATAGACAGCTGGTAGAGCCAATGCAAATCAAGGTAAGAAACACACATGAAAAGCTGTACACATGTTGTTTTTTTTTAATTTATAGTAGCAATTTATGTGTTTTCATGGTTTAAGATACAGAAATCAGGTAGACACCTAGAAATATCAAACTTTAGCTTGTTTGAAAAGCAGATTTATTTGGGTTATAGAAATTTACTGTGAAACAGTAAATGCTATATTTATGGTGAAAGAGCAGCTTCTCCTGATAATCAGCTGCAGTCATAAATCTTTTAACTGTGTCTTTAATGATTTTCCATATCTTCTTAAAAGTGATGTAAGCTATAAAACCTCCTTTCTTTATCAGTAGACTAGTTTGTCGGAAGAACTTAATTTTTTATTAATAAACATTTTCTTTCCTTTGAAATCTTGGCAACTTTTAGAAGCATAAATCACAGCCAGTTTATTTTCTCTGGAGAATACTTTATAAAAATACTGAGATTTGAGTTTGTGTCTAGGATAAATGTTCTTCTTTTTATGTAGGGATGATAAACTTAAATTCGATATAGCGTGATAGTTTCTGGGCAACTGACAAAAATCATAACGATTTTAAATCAACATTGTGAGTTATCTGAAGCAGCATTATTTACTTTACTCTTTGGCACAAGCTGTGTTATTTTGTTCTTTGGCCATTCTATTTGCCTTGTCAAAACCAGATATATGTCTTTTCTTTATGACCACCCTACATTGTGACCTCTCACCAGACACAGTAAATTCAATACATTTCCTGCAGTGGCCAGGTTATATATCTTGTTTATCATTTGTGGAAGTGAAGCTGTACTCTTGGATTAGAGAATTTAGGATCTCCACGTTAGACAAAGGAGTGGCTCAGGACATAAGTGTCGTATAAGCACTGACATAGCAAAGTATTCGTGCTGTGATAAGCTTCAACCATGTTAGTAATTTTAAGAATTCCACTGAGAAAATTTGTGTATTTGAATATAAGGGGCAGCTGGACCATGGCCATAAATCTAACTGGCTTTGTAAATTCGTAAAATATTATGCTGTCGTACATACAGCTTCATCTGTTCATAATAAATAGGATAACGAAATTCCGATTTTATTTCTTGTAGCTAGTGTAAGCAGTTTGCAATCCTTCTTTTCGTTCTGGAAGACTGCAACGCAATTTCATAAAAGCAGTAATGTAATGGAGATAGTTCTGTGGTGTCGTTACGGACTGTGACAGCTTTATGAAGGAAAAATCAGGAATTTTCCTCTCTATGTCTTGGGATAAAAAGCAAATGTAATAACAAACACAGAGCAAGCAAATAGCAAAGTAAAACCAAGAATGATAACCAAGAATGAAAACCACATTTAATTTCAATATAACATTTATCCAATATCTGTTTGACATTTGTTAGTGGTTTCTCCCTTTTAATAAATATCAATATTCTAAATAGTCTCAAAAAGAAGCTACTGAGGTAGCTTGATACAAATCTAAAAAAATAAAAACGCATAGAAAGCTAGCTAAGAGTCGGTTTTATAATACTTAAAATTATTTTGTTGCAATTTGCATTCATGGGGTCACAAATAAAAAACATTCCTGCCACAATAATGATTTTTGTATAAATTGTCAAAATCCTCTTCACACTTATGAAAAATGTGATAAAAAGTAAAGAAAATTAGCTAAAAAGAATTAAAAAATGCTTTTAACCCTGTAAAGCTAAAAGAGATTCATTTTTTTAGATATTTTCTAAAACAGCCCTTTATTTTTTTTACCAGTTCAAACGTCAGTTAGGTACTATGATTTATGGAAAAAAGATTGTGCCCTGAACTGATACTAAAAAAAAAGGCTTCCTAAATCTCCTAAAGACACTAGCACCACCCTTGCATTCTGGTGTAAGTTCAGCATTGACTTTTACCTACTCTTCTTAGTTCAGCCTTGTAGTATTGAACAAACTGTAGGAATCAAAATAAAGGCTGTGTTTGAACTTGTTTTCGATAAACGATAAGTCTTATTTATCTGATCTTGTGGGGAGTTTAAGTCTTATTAGGAACCCTTTCAGTCTATTCGGCATCTTTCTATTAGCTTAAACAGGCAGTGTAAAACAGGGGTTCCTTAAACAGATGCGTAAGTGGACTAAAGTGGTTGGAGGTCTGGTGGCTTGAGTTGTAACACTTGTTTTCTTACTGAGACAGCCATAGGGGCACTTGACGTGGAACAAAAAATTAAAAAATGCCAACAGTCTGTTTGTCATAGCAAATTGCCACATTTTGTATTGTGTCTACCTTGTTGACCTCGAACCCCTGTATCTGTTGCCTTCAAGGGGCGCACTGCAACCATCCCGTATTTGGGGGGTTCAGACAACATGGCATTTTAGGGGAACGGGCCCTAAAACAGAAAGGGGTTTGTTCCTCTATAGTGTGGTCATTACTACTTTGTGAGACATACAGTTCTCTTGGGGTTCTTTAATGAAACAGAAAAGAGAAAAGAGGAATGAGAAATGAGAAAAGAGAAAAGATAAACGAGAAAAAAGAGAAGAGAGAAGAGTATGATGAGAGAAGAGAAGAGAAGAGAAGAGAAGAGAAGAGAAGAGAAGAGAAGAGAAGAGAAGAGAAGAGAAGAGAAGAGAAGAGAAGAGAAGAGAAGAGAAGAGAAGAGAAGAGAAGAGAAGGAGAAACAGAGGGATAAAAAGAGAGGGAGTGAGAGCGATCACCAGTCCTGGTTCCAGCGTTGGTCCAGACAACGGGGGA
>VFFE01009208.1:3044667-3062681 GCA_008921705.1 Burhinus oedicnemus
AGAAGAAAAAAGAGAAGAGAAGAGAAGAGAAGAAAAGAGAAGAGAAAGAGAAGAGAAGAGAAGAGAAGAGAAGAGAAGAGAAGAGAAGAGAAGAGAAGAGAAGAGAAGAGAAGAGAAGAGAAGGAGTATTTCCATTGGAAGGCACCTGTAACGATCGTCTCATCCAACTACTTGACCACTTCAGGGCTGACCAAAAGTTAAAGCAAATTATTAAGGGCGTTGTCCAAATGCCTCTGGTAGATTCCTGGTTCCTTGACTATGAGCTTTTGAAACACCAACTCTATCTATGTACACACTTCAAATCATTTAACAATTTGGAATCCTAAAGCTTTGAAGTGAGGCTTCTGCTCATTGTAATATAAAGCTAGGTGCATGTCTGAGTAAATACATTTAATTAATGATAATTTATTCACTAAAGCTGAATAGGAGAAGCTCCCATGTATTTCAGTGACGGCAAGAATAAGCTTAGCTTTTTATTGTCCTCAGGTTTTGCAGAAGTTGGATTCAACTGGAGTTTAAATCATGACAGATGTTTTGAAATAGACTGTAGTAGCTGAGAGTAATGTAAGTAGAACTTTTAATTTTGTATTCCTAAGCTGCTTCTCATTAAGTCACTTACATTAGAATACATCTTCTTCTTATTTTCAGAACTGAATTTCTTAACACACGAAGAAATTACCATCCTGACCATTTATGTCATGTACTCATGTAATTCACTGCTACAATATAGAAATTTGCATGGAGAATTTTATATTAACGTACATTGCCCTACGGATAGTTTGATGGATCCAGATTTTATTAAAATCTTTCAAGCGTCTTTGTGACCTATGAGATTTTATATTTCATCTGTAGAATTTGTTTCCATATGTAGGTTTCATAAACATTCCTGTCATTTGTATGTTGTATAATCTGATTTTTATTACTTACATAGCATTTTAATTGCCCTACATAATTCCTGATCACAATTTCTCAGAATAACTGCTAAAATGGATAAAGGAATATTGTTAATTATGTTTGTATGAGTAAGATCAGAGGAAAGTAAAATGAACCTTTTGTGAAAGTTATATAAAGAATTTATTAACATTGGGAAAAATGTTCTTTAATTCTCATACTCTATTAAAAATGTGGGCAAACATTTTTCTAAATATGATTGATCTTTGAACTGCTCCTCAGACTGGAGGTGTCCGGGTGTTTTATAGTGGATTTGATGTTGGTCTGGAAGTGGGGGTATAATCTAAAAGTTTGTCTGTTTGTGTTGGGAACAGTGTTAATAGCTGGTATTGCTTTTCTCACATTCCACTTCAGGCTATATTAAAGAAACAGGAAATCTATTTTTAAATTTTATAAAAATAATTATACTGTAAGCTAAATTTACGTTTTTCTGTCTTGGAAGGGTAACTGCAAATGGCATTTGATTTTTGAATTTCCATACCCCAGCTTACAGTACTAAATCATACACACTTTTCTGATCATTAAAGGTCTGTATGATGTAACTAAATCCAGTAGATTCAAGCATAATGAAAATAAAATATACAATAAAATCATGTTTAATAATGTCCTTTGAAATTCATTCTGAATGAGATGGAGGAAGAAGAAGAAAATGGAGATCAAATCTTTGTCAAAAAAAGATTAATGTGTCTCAGATTACTTCAATGTTTTTTTGCTGATTTATACCAGCTGACGTGCTGGCCTGCTCCCTGAGTTTTCAAAATCACAGCTGGATTATTGAAACCATTTATTTTTCCTCATTCATTCAATTTTAGCTCTACTGTGTTTACACTATTCGGAAATTCAGTGGAGTTTTTTCAAATTTCAGTTTTCAATTTAGATTTCACACCAAATAAATGCAAAATCCATCATGGCAAGGAAAACCCTGATAATAAATACTATAAAGCTGGTTCATCGTGGTGGGATTTACAATATGGCATAGAATCATCTAGGCTGGAAGAGACCTTTAAGATCGTCGAGTCTAACCATGTCAAAAGTGTTCATCTGAAACTTATGTATTATTTCAGGAACAATGTGCCAAAAGATCATATATGGACAATCTCATTAGAGGTCACGTAATTTTTGTTATTTAGAATGTATATATGACATTCTGTAATGTCCCAGTGGCTACAGGAGATAAGAAATCAGTTACAATATCACAGAATGGAAATTATTATTTTTACTCAAAATTATATAAAACAAAAATCAGTTTCTGAACCCTGTGTGTGTGTGGTGGGTTGACCCTGGCTGGACACCAGGTGCCCACCAAAGTGGCTCTATCACTCCCCGTCTCAGCTGGACAGGGGAGAGAAAATGTAACGAAAGGCTCGTGGGTCGAGATAAGGACAGGGAGATCACTCACCAGTTACCGTCATGGGCAAAACAGACTTGACTTGGGGAAATTAATTTAATTTAATGTATTACCAATCCAATCAGAGTAGGGTAATGAGAAATAAAAAACAAATCTCCAAATCTTAAAACCCCTTCCCCCACCCCTCCCTTCTTCCCAGGCTCAAATTCACTCCCCATTTCTCCTTCACCTCATCTCCTGCCCCCAAGCGGCACAGGGGGATGGGGAATGGGGGTTGTGGTCAGTCCATCATATGTTGTCTCTGCTCCTCCTTCCTCCTCAGGGGGAGGACTCCTCACACCCTTCCCCTGCTCCAGCGTTGGGTCCCTCCCACAGGTGACAGTCCTCCATGAACTTCTCCAACGTGAGTCTTTCCCACAGGCTGCAGTTCTCCACTGACTGTTCCAGCCTGGGTCCCTTCCACAGGGTGCAGTCCCTCAGGAACAGACTGCTCCAGCATGAGTCTCCTGTGGGGTCACAAGTCCTGCCAGCAAACCTGCTCCAGCATGGGCTCCTCTTTCCACAGGGCCACAGGTCCTGCCAGGAGCCTGCTCCAGCATGGGCTTCCCATGGGGTCACAGCTTCCTTCAGCCATCCACCTCCTCTGGTGTGTCATCCTCCACGGGCTGCAGGTGGATATCTGCTCCACCGTGGACCTCCATGGGCTGCAGGGGGGCAGCCTGCCTCAGCGTGGTCTTCACCAGGGGCTGAAGGGGAATCTCTGCTCCAGTGCCTGGAGCACCTCCTCTCCTCCTTCTTCACTGACCTTGGGGTCTGCAGAGTCGTTTCTCTCCTATGTTCTCACTCCTATCTCAGGCTGCAATTGCCTGGTTTGGGTTTTTTTTTTCCCCCACTTCTTAACTATGTTACGCCCAAGGCGCTACCACCATTGTTGATGGCCAGTGGCGGGTCCGTCTTGGAGCCAGCTGGCACTGGCTCCATCGGACACGAGGAAAGCTTCTAACAGCTTCTCACAGAAGCCAGCCCTGTAGCCCCCCTGCTACCAAAGGCTTCCCACACAAACCGAATACAGTGTGTATGTACATATATATTTATATTTACAATATATATTATTAGCTGAATTTTTAGAAACCAGTGGGAGGTCTGCCATTACTTTGAGTGATGCCAAAATTTCACCCCAGTGTCAAAGACTTACCAGAATGCCTGAAAGTAGATCTCTGTGCCAGGATAAAATGCCTTGGAGGATTTCGTGTGTTTAAAAGACTCATGGAGTTTGTTCGAGAATGATTAAGTGACTCTGCTAAATAAATACTGTTTATTTATGTATGATGAGATAATATGGTTCATACCCTCAGGCCAAGTTAAGAATACATAAAGCAATTTTACACACAGTGTGAAGGGATTTGAGGGTCATTGGCACCTATTTGAACATTGTTCAGTAGCCCTTAGCCCTGAAATATCAGTTCCCAGGCCAAATGGTTCCATCAGCCTTCTCATCCCTAATAAACGGTTTAGTTGTCACGTTGCTACCTTTTTTACTCCTTTCCTCTGGCTAAAACTGTGATGTCAGCCCCATCACATTATTAAGCAACAAGGTTTTCTGTCGTGTTCTAGATTGTTTTCATTGATGTTGGTAGTATCTTGAAGTCACCCTCTTAGATACTCCTTACGGAGTATCCTCTTTCTATTTAGTTTCTGCTGCGAGGTATTGATTTAAGAAAACAGTATAAGATTCATTGATTCGTTGGTATAATTAATACACACTGACAGAGTAGAAGAGGGGGAAAAGTGGTAGAGCAATAGAAAAGGAGGTAGAGAAATAAAGGACAAAAGAGTGCTCGGATGGCAACAAGTAATTAGATCACTCCAAGGATACTTTTACAGAGATGCAGGAAAAAAGACAATGAAAGAAGGAGGAAAGACTGTGAAAGAAGGACCTCGAAGCTAGAGAACGCGAAGACAAGAAGAGCTGAAAACGCCTCGTGAAGACAAGCTCAAGCATTAACAAATTAGGTAGAACTGATCCAGGTTTGAAGACTAAACAAAAAAATGTGAGAAGAAGGAAACAGAAGATTTTGGACAGAACAGTATTTTGGAAGTTGAATACATGAAGGAAATGGAAAAAAAAAAAAAACCAAAAAAAGATGAAAATGCATAAAAACTTGAGGGTTTATGATTCCACAGACATCAGCTTCTGGGCTAGTGTACTTAAAATTGATATGGAATAGGCAAATAAGCAAAAAGTTTGCTGTTGTAAATCAATTGATTTGCTGAAATAAAAGGGAAATAAAAAATTAAGTCTACTGCAAAGAGTTTTAGTAGGCTTTGAAATTATGGAGTGAAGAGCAGTAAAAAAGCAGATGAAATTCATTATAGTTAAATGTAAATCAGTACACATTAAAAAAATTATATCCACTGTCAGGAAGAAAATCTTGAAGTTATGAGAGAGAATTGTATAGAAACATCAGGTCAGAGCTCAGGAGCAATCACAAAAACATAATCAAAAGTTAGACAGTAAGTAGACAGGAGATCGTGACCTATATATTCCAATACAAGATCAAGGAATGTTGATGAAATTATTAGGCATCAGGGCACTTTTTCACATGTGGAATGCTGAAAGTTTGTGGAAGTTCAAAAAGCAAAGAGACGCATTAATAAAAGAACACATATTAACTGAATAGGAAATGTGACATATTCGATTGGATCCGGTTCCAGTTCTACGGTGAGATCTTTTGCTGGAGAAGTTTAGTTAAACCACCGCAAGAACTGAACTGCCATGGAGTCTGCGTGGACCCTGCGCCGAAGACCGATCCATAGTTCTTCGTTATGCTTACCTTATCTCCTTTTCTTCTCTCCCATATCAAAATGGCCACTTGGGACAGAAGGAAATCAAATGCTTCTCCGACACCTCTGATGCTTGAACTTTGTAGTGTAAATGTGAGACAAAAATACGGTAGCAAACAGCCAAGTTAAGATTAGATATGCATTATCACAATACTGTAAAAGTTTTATTTCGCTCAGTAAGAAGGCTGCTCAACAATTTATTCCAGTTAATGAGTTCCTGGCAAAGTTAGAGGCCAAGTAAAAGTTTTTTTCAACTCCTTATCTCATACCACTCTTCGGTTGTTAAAGAAGTTACATGGATAGTCCTGGGTTTTTTCAGTTTTATATGCTTTGTCAGACTCCCAACAGTTCATTCTCACAGGCTGTATATGGTAGGACAATCCACAAGGAAGATAGTCCTGCGTCTAATTAGCGACTTTCACTCAAAATTGATTCACGATGGTAAGAAATATTGTGTCAGTCTCTAAATATTTCTGAAATAATACTCTTCAACCTTCAGCTGCTTAAGCAATTCAACTTAACTGAAGAGTTCATCTTTGTCTTGCAGTCTAAGTGCGGCTTATTGCCATGATTCATCTCTAAAACTGTTTGGGAACATACTCATATTTTTCCCCTAAGAAAATGTCATTTTGGCAAAAATAAAACCTTTTTGGAAGAACATTTTCATTGGAAACGTGTTTCTTAGATCCAGACTACAATTTCTAGCCAAATCTGTGGAAAAATAGACCCAGCTTACACTTCCTAATTGTCCATAAGACTCCAGTGAGGTTGGTAAAACACTGGATTCCTGCATTATAGAAAATGCCACAAACTGGGCTTGCCATTGCTGGGGAGTCTCTTCTCTGTGTTGTCCTGCTTCGCCACATTCTATAAATTATTAACTGTTTATTGGCCCAAAGTAGTGCAGTGATATGAGGCAACAGCTAAGAGGTTCATTGGTCAGGGAATTTATGTGAAATTTAGTTTCAAATCCCCTCATGCCATTTTCCTGTATTATTCTGTTTCTGGAATACACTGAGGATGATTCTTAGACATGTTCAGAAACAAAATTAAATATAACGTTCATGTATTTAAATGGTTCAGCAAATTTCCATCCACTTTGTGAACATAGCAGAATACTCCTGCTATCAGCAAATTAGGAACTGGATGAACTTTGAAAGACACCTACTTGCTATTTATTTTTTCCTAGTAGGTGTGACATCACCTGAATCTCAAGGTGGTTTTTCTGCATTCTGACTTACTGACGGAAGCTCTTTCAGCCGAAAAAATAGCATCGGTACATCCCACTGAATTCTCAGTGTGCATTCGTTCTACATTTCGCGAACATTTGGACATGCCGTGCACATTGGAAATATTTATCAGTAATCATCCAAGTCCTTAGGGATGTAATAAAATACCTGCGGATTCAACTTTTTACTCGGAAATACGTGAATGAAGATTGTTTGTATTATTCAAACCGTTCCATCCATTTCCATAAAACAAGCTCTGCTTTCTTAACCAAGCATAGATCAAGAAAAATGTTTGGCTGTTGTTACTCCACAGGCAGCAAAAAAGCTACCAAATGTCAACAGCGAAGTTTGGACTCCAGTCTCTAGGTGAATTTTCCCCAGGCAAAGAAAGTTGTCTTTATTCTCCCGGAACGTTTCTGGGTAACACTGATCCGAGTACCAGTGTCAGCTACGTTCTCAGTAGGTGTGATCCACCATGTGCATCTCCAGAAAGGAACGTAACAACACTGCGAGTAGTACATGGTCTTCAGTATATAAACTTTAAATCATCACTTGTCTTTATGCAGCTATACATTAACAGAATCGGAAAATTATGACTTAACTAAAGCTTCTTGGAAAACAAGTTTTCTCTGTTATTTACATTAATGAGAACAAAATTTCAATTTTCTGGAAGATAATAGCTAAATCAAACATTTCTCATGTAATTTCTGTTTAGTATTGATAGAAAATGTCGTTGCCTTTTTTTTTTCTCTAAATGTTGGGCTGTCTAGTAAGACTATTTATCTTTTGATTTACTGTGGTTTTCTCTTGTAAAGTAATTTGCTCTAAGAGGAATTGTCTGAGAGCAGTGCTTGGTACGTAAAGGAGAATGGGAAAAGAGAAAATTAAGCTGCATCTTTTATCAGTCAGTACAATAGCATGTATACACAAAAATACTTTGAATTTTTGCCAGAATATATTTATTTTTAACAAAGATTTTGTTTTTCAACAGCTCTAAGTTTCCATGGAGAAAAGATACGTTAGGACATAATTTTGGTATTGTCAAAATCTGTTTTCCATCAAAAAACAATGTCGAGAAAAACATTAAATTTAGCCTGTTTCTAAAAATAATACTAGAATAAACTGAAGTTTTAATAACAGAAGAAACTGAAGTTTTTCCAATAGTTACTGCAATCCTTTGTCTCTGAAAAGTGTTTTTTCAAACCATGAAAAATAGTTAGGATCCTTGAATCAATATTGTGCTGCGTATCACAACATTCACCAGGTTAATGAATTTCAACCAACTAACTGAACAGAAATATTCTGTATTTCTCCTAGATCTGTCTATAAAGTATATCAGTAAAGTACCAGCTACTCTTCTGTAACATTCCAATCCTTTTGGTCATTTCCTTGGTGAATTGCTGTCTGTGAACGTTCAATTATCTTTAAAAATGTGTCCTAATGATCACTTAGCCCAGTATGAGCACCTACATGCTATCGTAATTTTCAGCTCACTTAATTATCTTATTGCAAACTTTGTATGCCAAATGGAATACCCAGCTTGGCTTTGATCCTGCTTCCTTATTCTTTATTTTACCTAATATCCTCATAGCATGCGAAAAATCATAATGGGAGAAATTTAATACAGCCTTTAGTACTTCCCTTTTGCTTGAATTTGAATATTTCTATGAAAAATAGAATGATCATTTTTACTGGAAATATTTATGCCAGTTAAAATGAAAAACACAGCTGCTGCGGCAAGGAAAACTATTTTCATATAACTTGGAACCTACTCTGTCAGTCAGAATATTAATTTCAGTGTTTCTGTTCAGCTTCGCTGCTTCTTCTAGGAGACTTTTCAGTGAAGTGGACTCTAAGTGAATGCAGTGCGGAGGATCAGCAATAAAGTATAAAATTGCCATTGGTTTCAGGGGGCGTAAAGTGGGACAGAAATCAAACAGATCACTGATAGGTCTTTTAGTGACTAGGCAGTTGGACCTTATTTTGGAAGCTTTACTCAATCTGTGAAGTCAATCAGTGCCAAGCACATGATCAGTAGAAATAATAATCCCTTCCGTGTGAATGTTGCTTCTACTGGCACTCTTATCAAGGTCTCTGTCGGATTTTGTCCTTGGAGTATCTCTAGTTCCAACTACCAAATCATAGTTTAGAAGTAATTATAGATAACACTTGGCAGCGTGAAAGAATGGATTGCTGATATTTTCCAATGGGAAGCAGAAAAAGCAATGGATGAATATGTGAACAGTTTCATATAAAATATATATAAAAAAAAATTTGTTGTCATGGCAACCTCTTTCCATTGACAGAGAGGAAAGATGAGGATGAGAAACATATGCAGTAAAAGATACGGGACTTAAAGTAGGCACAAGAGAAATGGAAGAATAACATGACCAGTGTATTCCGCACAGCTAATCAGGCAAATGGCCAGATTAATCTTTCTTTCCCTCTTTGTCCCTTAATGAAATCTCATTTGTTTTTGAGAGAAAATAGCTTTGTGAAAAAAATAGCTTTGTGAAACAGTTTCCCATCCAACTAGAAACAAAGCCAAGGGTGAATACAAAGCTTCAGGCATGAAGCACAGATGAAGGAAGGTTCCATTTTAGAAATTCCAGCCAACATCCTTCTCGCCAACCTTTTCCCTTCAGTCTTGCTCTGTGACTTTCATCTCGTCTGGAAAGAAAAGCAACACTTTGTGTTTTTTCTTGCTGTTCATACTGAGTCACGCTGTTACCGAGCATCTGTTGCAGAAGTGAGCACAGTTCTAACCTTGAGAGACGTTTCTAACTTCTCCTTAGAATTGCTGATGGTATTGGGTGCAGTAAAGTTGTGAAACCTGTGGGTTTATGCCTGTCTGGTTTTACTGAGTCGCATTTCAATGAAGTTTCACGTAGACCTCAGAAGCTGAAAATCTGTTATGTCATCCCAGTGCACGCGCGAGTAAGTAAGACCACTTATTCTCACACGTGATACAAACATAACTAGTAAATTGGGCAAATACAGGGTAATTTAAAGCATGTTCAAAATTAAAAAGATTTGTATTGAAAAGAGAATAAAAGTTTTCTCACTGGAGGAGCTGAGAATATTTAATTACTTTCTGCTTTTTTTGGAAAGAAATGAAGAAAAGTTGGCTTTATATGCATTTAAACGGCGCTCATCTCTACCTAACGACGTAGCGTGCAATACAAGAAGGGCAGGCAGTGAAGCCGTTAAAGCTGTGGTTGAAGCGCTGGGCTGGGTTTAAGCACATAGACTGAGGAGATGTCTACTGTGGACTTGCTGTGAGACCTTGGTCAAGTGACATAGAGCCTGCAATTAAATGTAACTTGTTTACTTCTGTTAACCTACACTGGTATTGGACGAGGCTGCAAATACTTTTACTTCAGGTCCCAGTTTATAGAAAGGACAATGACGATATTGTCCTACAACAGGAGCTATTGCTAGCCCAAGCTCATGAATAACAGTATTTGGATATGGCCATGCCAGACCAAACCAAATTCCACCTAACTTTATCTTCTCTAGCAAGTGTTGAGATAGTATAGTAAGGAAATAGGAACCCAGGCTAATAATGTAAGGATGTTTTTTACACACATTTCTATTAATAATTCATGAAGATTTTATGTTTTCTAAAAAACTTGAAGTTCTGCTCACTATCTGTGTTGAAGACCAGGCCTTTAAAGCATTTTCCCAGGTGGATATAATCCCAATTTTTGTAGTATTAATCAGTATCTGTGCTTATATATACTCTGGTTCAAAATTCCATCTGTGCCTGAAAATAGCAAGAAATACACGTCTAGAATCAACACAAGAACACTCTGAGAGATAGTGGCACCTTCAGGAATGTTTCTGTGCCCTGCAACAGCCTGCAGCTCAGAGATTTAGTGCTTGTGTCTACAACTCCAATGAGTTTGTCCGATTGTTTTCTGAAATTGTATGAATTTCCGACAACATCCTGCGGTAAAGAGTTTCACAGTTAAACAATCAGATTTGTTGTTGCTTTTTGTTTGTTTTGTTTACTGCTTTCAGTTAATGCACCGTAATTCTGCTGGGATAGAAATGAGTATCTGTCACTCTTCATCCTCCCAGAATCACAGAACGGTTTGGGTTGGAAGGGACCTTAAAGACCATCTAGTTCCAACCCCCTGCCATGGGCAGGGACACCTCCCACCAGACCAGGTTGCTCCAAGCCCCGTCCAACCTGGCCTTGAACACCTCCAGGGATGGGGCAGCCACAGCTTCTCTGGGCAACCTGGGCCAGTGTCTCACCACCCTCACAGTCAAGAATTTCTTCCTGAGATCTAATCTAAATCTCCCCTCTTCCAGTTTCAAACAGTTGCCCCTCGTCCTGTCACTACAGGCCTTGGTGAAAAGTCTCTCCCATGCTGCTCATCATTTTATAGAACTTTATCTTCTCTAGCAAGTGTTGAGATAGTATAGTAAGGAAATAGGAACTCAGGCTAATAATGTAAGGATGTTTTTTACACACATTTCTATTAATAATTCATGAAGATTTTATGTTTTCTAAAAAACTTGAAGTTCTGCTCACTATCTGTTTTGAAGACCAGGCCTTTAAAGCATTTTCCCAGGTGGATATAATCCCAATTTTTGTAGTATTAATCAGTATCTGTGCTTATATATACTCTGGTTCAAAATTTTTGTCTCAGGAAGTTGCAATTCTGATTAGTGATGTGTAAAGGAACTGTCATCAGTCATTGTGGGGAAGAAAAAAAAAGTCATAAGGAAAGTAGGGAGGAGGATTAAGTAAAATATCCTTAAGTTACAGAAGGTCCAGCGGACACTGAAACTTTAATATATGCAAAACTAGACCTGGGATTTCTTAAGGATCTTCATTCTGGTGATTTTGAAGGTGATCCCCTCCCTTAGTCTGCAGAGATGTGTAGGACTTGCCCACAGGGTCCACCCGTGATGTTCCCTGGCTTGAGATACCGATGGAAGTTGAAGACCTGTGGGACCTAGTTAGTTCATCTGGGGAGTCGGTCAAGAAGTCTCAGTCCGGCTTTATGACACCAGTGCCGCTTCCAGCTGTGAAAAGAGGCGTAGCCTGTTTTGCATGGTGTATCTCAGTGCTTCTCTGACAAAATACTACAAGCTCTACAAAATCTGAAGTCCCCAACCCACTCCCCAGAAAAACTGTCCCCAGTCTGGTCCAGAGAATACAATGGTTCTGAAATACTGATTTTTACTTTTTTTCAGTTTCAAAGTAAAACTTTGGGAGGAATTTAAGATACAGCTAAATCTCGATCAATACTGATTTTTGTGCATAATTATTTTTTGATTTATGTTCTCTGCATTAATTTTAAGGAAATGCCTTCTTTCAATGCAGTTAATGGAATAACAAACATAAGACTATACAAAAAATGAGTGTAAAGAAGTTGCTGATTTGATTAGCTCTTTCTTTAGTGCATTAACTAGTCCTTTTTCTATATAGTTGCAAATGCAGGGGTTTTTCCTCAGATATTCATGTTCCTTCCTTGAAAATACAGTTTTTTCTAATTCATTTCAGAGCCAACTAGACAAAGTCTAGTTGTTCAGAGCCAGGTAGTAAGGAACTAATAGGGGAAGTATTTTTCAGATAATCAGAGAAACGTAGTACAATAGTGACATGAATTAGTTGGATATTTACCGTCGCTAAGGTGAGAGAGTCAAGTGAGTTGCTAGGCAAAATCTTTTTCAGTAAAAGTATCAAATGTAACCAAGGCCCTTCATAATGTTTATTTACCGTACAAAAAGAATATTCATTATTTTGCAGAAAATGAGAAACTCCTTTCTCATCAATACTTCAAATATTTAAGAGCAGCAGGAAAGGCTTCTGTCATGGTTTGAGCTGGGATGCAGTTAACTTTTTTACTGGCAGCTGGTGCAGTGCTGTGGTTTGGGTTTGAGATGAGAAATGGTGTTGGTAGCGCTCTGGTGGGTTTGGTTGTTGCTGGGCACTCAAGGCCTTTTCTGCTCCTTATGCCACCCCACCAGTGATGGGCTGGGGGAGGCACAATGAGCTGGGAGGGGACACGGCCGGGACAGCTGACCCCAGCTGACCACAGGGACATTCCATGCCATGGGACATCATGCTCAGTATATAAAGCTGGAGCAAGAAGAAGGAAGGAGGGGATGTTGGGAGTGATGGCGTTTGTCTTCCCAAGTCACCGTTAGGCGTGATGGAGCCCAGCTTTCCTGGGGATGGCTGAACACCCGCCTGCCCATGGGGAGCAGGGAATGAATTCCTTGGTTTTCTTTGCTTGTGTGTGTGGCTTTTGCTCTACCTATTAAAGTGTCTTTATCTCAACCCACGAGTTTTCTCACTCTTACGCTTCCGATTCTCTCCTCAATCCCAGCTGGAGGGAGTGAGCGAGCAGCTGCGTGGTCCTGGCTGCCGACTGGGGTTAAACCACGACACCTTCATACAAAAAAAATCACATGCAGGTGGCACCGTTATTTGCAATGTACGGTAAAGCAGATCACAGCATAAATTATTTATTTAAAAATTTGGCTTTTAATTTTCTGGAATCATTCAGTTGAGGTGCCTATGAATTTCAGTACACAAGCGGACTGAATTACGCATGACCAGAATAGGTAAGATGTACAGAGAGAAAATTTTCCACAACGAGTAGGAGGACACTTGTCCCAGAGCAGAGGCAGAAAATACTGTGACTGAAGCTTTCACCACGAGGCTGGTCTGAAATTGTGGATTTTCTTCTTCTAGTGGAATAGGGGCTATTCAAAGAGTATAGCTTACTTATCCATAGCTCAGATGACCTCTGCTCAACACCCTAACCTTTCTGAATTCTATTCTAGTTCTTCCTAGGCTATGTTTAAGGAGAAGCATTTGACTTGCCTAATTAATGGCTGCAGTGTTTGCATGGGATTCTAAAAGTCAGATGTTTCAGAGCCTACAGTTCGAAAGTGCAGTGTCTTTGTGTGTGCAATCTGTAGGTTTTATAAAAAGGGTTTAATAACGATACCTATTTCAAAGGTGTGTTGGAAGAGTGAATACAATAAAGATGAAGAAATGGCCAGACATTTACCAGCATGGGCTCCATACGTAAACATGACCTGTACAGGTTGTTTTAAAATATTTGCTGTAGTCAAATAGCCGCAGTTCTGGGCTCCCCAGTTCAAGAAGGACAGGGAACTGCTGGAGAGGGGACAGCAGAGGGCTACCAAGATGGTTAGGGGGCTGGAACGTCTTTCTTATGGGAAAGGCTGAGGGACTTGGGTCTTTTTAGCCTGGAGAAGAGAAGACTCAGAGGGGATCTCATCAATGCTTACCAATACTTCAAGGGAGGGTGCCGGGGGGATGGCACCAGTCTTTTTTCAGTGGTGCCCAGTGACAGGACAAGAGGTAATAGGCACAAACTGAAACACAGGAAATTCTATCTGAACATGAGGAAAAACTCCTTTCCTTTGAGGGTGACGGAGCACTGGAACAGGCTGCCCAGAGGGGTGGTGAAGTCTCCTTCTCTTCAGAACCCATCTGGACGCCATCCTGTGCAACCTGCTCTAGGTGACCCTGCTCTGGCAGGGGGGTTGGACTAGATGATCTCCAGAGGCCCCTGCCAACCCCGGTGATTCTGTGAAATTAGCACCATATTCTATAAATAAGTGAATGCAAAGAACAGTTTAGGATAAAGATTTTAGGAGCTGTAATGAGCAGGAAAAAGTCTGTTCCATTGTTTTTCAGTTACTTTGCTGAAGGTTGCAAAAATGCATATATGTACATCTAAATAGAGATCTTTTTTGTATTTCCTGACTGACTTGGTGAGGGACGCCTGGGAGGGGTTGCATTTTAGATTGATGGTGCTAGTGACATGTTAATCTGAGGAAAGCTGCAGTGCTATTATTGTTAAAATAATAAAAAGTTGTAAACTGTTGACCTCCTCCAGACTCTCTACTTGATTTTTTCGTACTGTCAAAAAGCTCAAGAGAAATGCCAGAAACCAAGAATCCATAATCCTGTGCTCAAGTATTGCAAAGTGTAATGGTAGTGCTGGAACATGAATAAGACAGAAATAGAAGTTACATAAACAACACAGCTGACCTCTTCTTTATCAGAGTTTACTAGAACAAATACTGTGCCTGAGAAAAGAACAGATAAAGTCAAAATATGACCAAAATAAAACTGCCATGAAACAACGTTTCTGTTAGAAGATACCTGGAGATAGATGTATAGCTGGATTTTCACTCAGCCGGGTTCCTCAGAAGTACTTTAGTGATAATATACACCACTTTAGGCACTTAACTACCCATTTAGGCAGCACTGATATCACTAACGGCCGCCCTTCTCCAAAGGCAGGTACATTCTCTCTGCATTTCAGTTGCTGCCCGTGAGTTCCTGTTCCCAACATCAGTTCTGGTTCCAGCCGGCTCTTATCTTGGCTGAACCTGGGTCCCAAAGGAGGACTCCCAGCCTAAGCACTGTCTTCCTCAGTAAACTCAACTTTGTAGGCATGTTCTGACCACAAGAATGAAAACAGATTAGAATCAAATTGCTCCAGGTGTTAGTCAACTATTTATACTTTTAGCCATATTATAAGTCCAGAACACCTAGAAAGTCTTACAGTAAAGACACTTTCTATAGGATAAATGACCTCAGCTCAAATTCCTGTGTCAAATTAGGTAAAGTACGGATTTGAAGCTATGTCCTGAGTATTTTAACTGTGCCATTTGTAACAAAAAAGCTGTGTGTTTCTGCTTATTCCCTCTAGTTTGGCTTCCCCTTCTGCCTGTACAAACACAAACAAGGAGAACTGGAATTTATCACTTTGCTCCCGGGAAAGGAGTGGACAGGTTTAGGACTGTACCCTACTTCTAGGTCAGTTTAAGAGATTGCCCACCAGTTCTGGTGGCCTTTCTTAATGCATCTAATTCTGTGAAATGCAGCAGCTACTGATTTCACTAGGTGACAGATATCTGCATCAAAAGTAGTGGACAACTGTGTAAGTATTTCTGAACAACTTCACATGAAAATATTCAGATTCCTATCTGTCAGGTTTGGAAATCAAATGTCTTAGATCAAGTCTGAGGATGGACGTGGTGAATCAGGAAGTGCATGTGAGGACCCAGCAAGCAAGACGAACAACAATAGGAGATTCAAAGCCGTTAGCTAGTCCCTCGTAGCGCAGGAACTGAAATTGTAATGCGCTACGGTGTGTTTTCATGGATGTCTCTCTCGACAAATACTGAAAAGATAATGACTGTGTTTTCAAAAACAACTCCTTTTTAAATTATATTGGTTAAAATACCATGGGAGCGATTTGGATGCCTAAACAGAGGGGTCTACTGCCACCACCACCATTCTTGACCTTGTCTATAAGGGCAGACACCAATTAGTCATAGTCCCAGTATCAAATCTACTCACCTTTTATAGACCACAGTTTTCCAAAGTGAATAATATCAACTTTAAGTAATTATGTGCCCATTTGCCCTTCAGTTACCTCAGCGCTCTTTCCCTCTCCCTCCATATGTCATTCCCTCTCTCTGGAAATACGCCCCTGTGATGCTCTCTCCGCTGTGGTAGCAGTTTAATATTAATCAGCAAAGCTGAAACATTGTTTTCTAAAAACTATATACATTGTTAACCTATTCCTTTCCTTCCCAGCCACACATTATACATTTCAATTTTCTTTTTTTTTTTTTTCTTTAAACAGGAACCATTTTCTTTCTTACTTCTCTGTCCAGTGTCTTCCATAACGGAGCCTTCATTCATAAATAAAGATTTTGGTGTTAGAGTAGTAATAAATAACGAGCCTATCTACCCATAGTGCTGTCAGGCATATTCTCTACTATAATAAATCTTTTTCTTCTTAAATACTAAAGACTAATTTCATTAAGCACATTCTGGAGCTGTTCTAGACAAGGATTTGAGAGAGGCAGACAACAGCACCAAACACCAACATTTGCCTGGCACCCAGCAGAGTTTAAACCCACTGAAAATATCCTTCCAGCAAAGTTCAATCTCTATATGAGCTTCTTTCTACCTAGTGACTTTCCTCTTTAATTCACCCGCCTTCCTTCAGGAGGGGAAAAACCCCACCGAAGCAAACAGCTTCTCGGAGCAGGTCATTTATAGTTACCTCTTCTGGACTTTACCAGTAATCACCGGAGATATACAAAATATCTGGAGAGAACTGTGGTGTGAAAGGTTTTTCTGTTTAGGAAAGAATCACGGTTAGAATATCTCCCAAACTCCGTAAGGGAAGATCCTGTAGCGTTGGCTGAAGTTCCGAAGAAGTCTGGCTTTGCATTTGTGAGCCAGACAGAAAGCAAAAAATTAATTTAAAAATGTCATGCCGAGTAAATGACTTCAAGTGCTTCATATTTCTGCCATTAACGTTTATGTCATTTCTGGTATTGTCCCATTCTAACAACACGCAGAATACCTCCTAGCACAGACTGAAGTTTAGCATGTCTGCATTTCCCAGCTGATAACTGAATTCCATACTGGTGCACTGGTCAGAGTCAGATATGGATGTGACAGGAAATTATTTAGATGTCCTTGAAAAGCTCTTATTTTAGAAACAATTGATGCTTTGGAAGGAGCATGGAAACAGGCTAGACTACAGGAAAGGACTCTTGTCTTGTTTGAAATCACTAAATATTCAGATATTTAGACATGCTAAGTAAAGCTGTGTTTAAGGCAGCACTATCTGGTTTAAAATAATTTGTTGAATTCTGATGCCTGGCTCCTACAAGCGTTTCCTGAAGTGGAATGGAAAAGCCATCCTTTAATGGAAAAATGCAAAACATGCATTTGTGTTGCCGAGAGGAGGACAAGTGTGAAGAGCGAATAAGGCATGTGGACTTGTGTTGCTACATTTACAATTTAAAGAAACATTTAAATTGATTTTTTTTTTAAAAAAAGAAAGGCATTGTTGGCTGTTGCGTTAACATCAAGACACACTTTCAGCCTTACTTATAATTTGCTGTTGTGTGGGATACAAGCATTGTTCCAACACGTTTCACGTATTACATTGTTACAGAGAACATGGACCTAATGTTTTAATATTGTGTCACGCGTAATATTTGCTAGGGTTAAATAAAAAATTCATTTTCAGCCCACTTTTTATTACTAACCCACAAATAATCAGGAGATATGTTGGCTAACCTGAGCAGCTCTGCGCCAGATTTGGATACCTTTGGAGAAGGAATTATTTTCCATTTTTAGTTTAGTTGTATTTTCTCTAAACGGCTTGTTTTCTATAGAAAATACGAATTGATTATCACGATGACTCAAAAACACACCCACACGTGGCTGTTCTCTGATGTTCTCTGTGTTTTAGGCTTGCCTTCTGAATCAGAGAAAAACAGTATCTAAGGTGAAGCAAAATATTCAGGAAGAAACATGTTGACATCAAAATCTCTCTGCAAACAATTTTACAGCAAATACTTTACATTAGTTGAGATTATCAGCTATTTACTGTGGCTTTTATCCACAAAATCTCTCAATTAGTATTTGCAGAAGCAAATTGGCTACTGCAAAATGCTGCCAAAGACTACTTATTGCAGAAGTTTGTTTGAAATTAAAAGCAGGAAATGAGATAAAAAACCTTTGAAACATGCCAAGTGCTAACACTGGTTTTATTTGTAAAATTTAGACTGCAAACCCTCATGAATGAGGACTTGTAAAG
>VFFE01009208.1:3062701-3094698 GCA_008921705.1 Burhinus oedicnemus
AGCTGTGGCTGCCCCATCCCTGGAGGTGTTCAAGGCCAGGTTGGACGGGGCTTGGAGCAACCTGGTCTGGTGGGAGGTGTCCCTGCCCATGGCAGGGGGGTTGGAACTGGGTGATCTTTAAGGTCCCTTCCAACCCAAACCATTCTGTGATTCTATGAGTTGTTTTGAAGAACAATTAGAATTCAACGGCATCAAGTCTGAATATGCTTTGATCTTACATTCGTAAACTAATTTGGCGGTCATAAGGTTTAAGTGTCATTGCCTTAAAGTAGCTGTATTTGGAGAGGATGAACATTGGTTAGCTTTAACTTTTTTACCTTTTCATTTTACTCATTTGATGTTGAAATCAAATGTTTACCTTTCTGAAACAGTCATTATGAAATATTGTCTGAATACTCTTAGTCAAAAAGGTAGTTGTTAAGTGCTAAAAAAGTGGAGCCTTCCTTTAAGCTTACATAACATAAAAATACTTCACATAGGAAGTACTCATCAACAATGGAAAAATGATGTACAGAAAATTTTAAAGCCTATGTCATCAATAAAACCTAAGATATTTAGGCACATTGTCAAAAAGGGAATTTTGTGCCTAGATAGGATTTAGCTGTCTAAGTAATTCTGAGGATTTAGATATTATCCTGTGCAAATAAATCGTAAGGCTGAAATTACAGAAAGTTTTAAATTAAAAGATTAATATTCCATGGTATTTAAGTTAAATGAATAATAATCTTTATACTGCTCGGGGGGTGTCTTGGTAAAATATTATGACATTTTTGGGCACTAACAGGCTGAGAAGCACGTCAGAGTTTAAACAAAATTAGTCCATATCCTTTGGAAGTAAACTTAGACCTTGTTTTTTCCCTTCATTCCTCCATCCCTTTTTACAGTTTATTAGTACACTGCATTCCTGATGTGTATTGAGCTGAAACGAATTTTAGTGCTAGAGCTTACAGATCTCTCTACAACTCCAGAATGTTTCCGTTTCTCATGATGAAGAAATATATACTCACACATCTATCAAAGGCCACTCTGTTTTCCATCACGACGCTGCTTTAGCTGACTGTTCCCTCTTTATGCGTGGAGCACACATTGCTCCTAGTGCCTGTTTTTCTTTTATCATAAATCCCAGTCCCCACAGAATAGGAAGATATTTGTTCACATTACTTATGTTTTCAAGTAGGAACATGAAGTTCAGATTCTGCAATATGTTTGAAAAGAAAAGTCAGAGCTGTTGTTATTAGAAGGAATTCAAACTTCTTGTAACACTGACATGAAACATTGCACTCATTGTTATGGGAGAAGGTCAGTAGTTCAGATAGAATCTCTAAATCTCTATTACAGTTTCAAAAATGAAACTAAAGGCATACTGATAATACATTTTTAAAGCACCTTTCTCTATGCTCAGTTATATGTAGTTCATAAGAGCGTGGTGGCCTTGCAGCAAAGAGACAATGCGGGCGGTGATTTAGAGAACAGTCTTATCGCAACTTCTATTAAAAATTGAAAGGAAAATGTAGTCCTAGATTTCATAGCCACTCCTATTCATTTTGCCTGTTTTCAAGGAACTGTGTATAAGAGAGAGAGCGGTTGCTAATGGAGGTGTGTTTACTTTTAATGGACGGGGTCCTACCGGAAGAGGATGGGCACTTACTCTTCCTGAAAAACACTCAAGTATTACAGACAAAATTATGCCAGTGGAATCCTAGTAGCAAAAGGGTATGTGATATCACTGCTGTGCTTGAATTACAAACTTGATTTGATCATATTCTCAAATGCATTAATGTTGTCTTGATTGGCCTTTCTTCTTAGGGATATCAAACAAGTCATAAGATCATGCTAATTCTTGGACCAACACAGAATATTTGAATTCCTCATTCTAAAATGTTATAAGAACTCTCAAATATCTACACCCGGTTAAATGTTTTGTTTTCTGTTTGCTAGGGAATTATTTTGAACGCGCAAAATTCTCTCATTTCATTAATTTCTGTTGCAGTGTGCTCAACACAGGCAGTTGCTCTAATGTTTTGCTGATTTAAGGTGTTCATCATATGTGACTATTTTGGCTATTTCATTACACCTGATAAAAACATCTGTCATAAACAGTGGTGAGACAAAGGACAAGATTTTCTAAGCAATTGAACCAAACAACTCTTGTTTGCTTATCTGACAATATGACATCATAACATACATCATAGACTCCTCTCCTGTGGATGTGGAATGCAGCGATATGTTGCATTTCTGAGATTTCGGAGTTCCAGCATATCACCTCCTCATGGGAAAATGGTTGCATTGATTAGGTTTTTTTGTCAAACAGTAAAAAGATGTTATATTTAATATAATGCTACAAAATAGTAATTCTTTTTATAAGTGCTGTAATTTACATCAACCAACATAATTATGCAGGCATGTAGTTGAGACGTATTAGTTGGAAACCATGACTAAGCTAATTTTAGCAGCAACTGCAAAGAAGTCTTATTAATTACTACCAAGGACCAAGCTGTTGGATACCATAAGTATGAGATTAATGTCTCTATGTTCCAAGATTGCTTTAAAGGGAAAGATTATCCCTCGCATTCTTTAGAATTCCACTATGAAAATTTAACCCTATTAGCTGCTGCACAAGCATCGGTCAGCTGTAGGCTCATGATTTCCTTTCTGTATGAGAATTGTTGATTTCTTTCACTGATAAAATCCATTTGTTGTAGTTTATCAAAATTTTATTTTTTCATTATTTTTACTAATTTTTTTTTTTTTCAAGTTGATAAAACATAATGAACTGTAACCAAAAAGTATTTAGAATAGGTAATTGTGACTAACCGGTCACTAGTAAGTGACCGGGTTTTGTCTGGAAATTGCTGAAATGGGTCTCACTACTAAACACGGATTGATTGGACTTAGATGTGGCTTGGAATATTCAACGGTACACACTTGGTGCGTCAGCAACATGGTTGTGGAGCTGGGTCTAGATCCACAAAAGTTTAATCGTTGTACCTCTTAGTGTGAAACTCTCCAGCTGGTATGGGATCTGAGCTACACATCCAACCTTCCTCAATGACGCAGAAGTAGGGGAAAAACTATAGGTAGATAGCTGAATGAAGTTGGGAAGATACTCTATCATATCTTAATCTAGCTATTGTGGCTATCAATAACAGCAAAGAGAGAGCGGCACAGGCTTTATCTTATGCTAGCAGCCAGTGTACGCTCTTCAAAAGCCTTAATTTGCTGTTTCCTTGCATGTCTTAAAGCTTGAGAGCTCGTGTTTTATGTTCTGTTGCCTGTATGAAACCGGCTGAGGTGTGCCAGAGCGTGTCAGAACCATAACGTCCCATGCTGGTGTAGATACCACAACAGGACTCATAGCACATGCGCTGAACGGGGGACTACCTCATGTAGAGTAGGAACACCAAAGACCACTCCGTTATTGGTTGGGGCCCAGCTTTGACCCTCAGAGGATTCTGTCCCAGATGCAGGCTCGTAACTGAAGGAGGATATTCATTCCAGTACCGTACTTCACCTGAAAACCCAGGCTAATTAAGCCAGGTGCCGAGCTATTCCCAGCACGATCCTATTGTTTCTGATACGCAAGTTAGTAACTCTGCAAGGCCCCGCAGACTGCACGTGTGGACATGCAAAGCGTAGAAGACATCTCCCTCTTGTCCTGTCCATAACTGAGGTGCCTGTTTAAACGAGATTCCAGAATCCTGCCGTTAGGTGCGCCTGAGCTTTTCTCATGAGAAATGGCAATTGTGCCTAATGCTGAAAAACTCAGTGAGATTACACATCGGAGGCTTTGCACCGCGGTCAGAACACGCTCCCAAACTGCCTTTGCAGCCGCCCATTCGCCAGATCAGATTCTTCTTGGACATTAAATACAACTGCAAGTTTACTGAGCTCTCGAAACCAAATTTCTCACTGCGTAGGTGTCTTCACTCACAGAAGCTTACACGCTCGGTGATGTCAGGCGCCCTCAGGGTCGGACCCTGAGACTGAAATTTTGGAGTAAAGTTGGACCAAAAAAAAGTTTAAATACACAGTTAGGTCATTTGTGGTCTTCCTCTAACTTTTCTATGAAACCAGCCCATAAATGATTTTGTATCCCTCAGTAATTAATAAAACTCCTCATAATGAGACGGAAGCTACTGGCCTCACTCCGGTCATTTCTTTCAATGTTTTGCTTATTCTTCTTTCACCAATTAGTCTTAAATGCAGGGAAGAGTCATAAGATTGAAAATCCATGAGCTTTCATGCATTTGGGTTGTTTGATTAGCAACCATAGATGTCAAAGCAATTTTCTTTATTATCTGTAGTTGAAACGTCCCTCTAGCTGTGCTGGGACCCGAGCAGTACTTACCAACTGAAATATTAAATACTGAGTGACAGTGAAGGAGGCACAACTACCGTTATTTTGGCTAGAAATTTACTAACAATAAAATTCTAACAATGCATTTCCTTTCCCTGAGAAGTGACTTGACAGATGGTTACAGCTGCAAAAAGTTGAAGGAGATATTAAAACTACACGGATTTGAAGAAGCGAAGGAACGAGCAATCATTTATTGTGCACAAAATACCTGCACCAAAAGCATAGGATATGTGCTTCAGGATGGCAGAAAGGGTTCACTATCTAAGTGAAAAAGATATTTTTATTTACTGACAAAAATATAGTAGTGCTATTTAATTGTTTATTGAGAGTGATGATAGCTTGCTACAATCCTTACTGCGATTTTGAGTGTAGTGTAAAAATACCCTACTACATTCACTTGTTGAACATATTCTATTTTAAAAAATGAACTTTTTCAGATTAGATTTTTCTTTCTATTTTACTATAAGTTTTCTCATACTCTAAATAAGTGCCAGAATTTTTCAGCTGAGGTCTGAAATTTATTACGAATATATGGGATATTGATTGACCCTTACTGAAAGCTACTGTGTGACCAGTTTAACAGGCCTTTAGAAGGTTACATTTGAGTTGCGCGTTTGCTTTCTGCTAACGTAGGACTCTGGCCAGCAGAGGTCATACTGAGGCAGTGGGATCTCCTATTCCCACTTTGCTGATGATCTCTGCAGGTAAATTTTCAATAAAAACCAAAATAATGCTTCCAACAAAAATATCCCACGGCTGTGACAATATTCCTAGCATGAGCTGAGCACTTTCTTCCCTAGTTTGCTGGTTGCCAGTCATTAGTCCGCACCCTGGCAGTAGTGTCTTGTAATTATGTTAAAGTCCATTTTTTAAGCTTTTCTTCGCTACGTTATTAACTTCAAGCTCGTCTCTATAACTGTCCACCCACACAGCACAAACTACCTCACTGGTAGGTGCCAGTTTTACAGGTCACAGAAGAGAAGACCATGGCAATAATGACTTTCCCAGGGGGGCACAACAGCAAGAGACAACTAGGACTAGAACTTTGCCTCCTAAATCGTAAATGAACACGTAAATCACCAGCCCATGCAACTTTTCACAGACTGCACAGCTTGGCGAGTTTTCCTCAAGCACCAGAAGAAAGAAATCATCTAGGACTGCATGGGGGTTAGTAGATGTAACTCCTTTCACAGCGATAGCGGAGAATGCAGTGGGGAAAGGGATGGATTGATGGAATGCCTGGAACTGAACCGAAAGTGAAACACGCGTGCAAGATGCTTCACAGTGGAGCAAAGGCTGGGACAGTGGTATTGCAGGTTTCTTTTCACAACGCTAGAGCAGGACTCAGGAGCCAAGTTCAAGGCAAAGGTGCCCGCTAGATCATTAATTCCAGGATGCAGCTGGCAGGAGCATTGTGAGAAACTGTGAGAAGAAAAAAATGAGAACGTGAGCTGATACAAGAAAAGGAAAAAGGCATCTGTGACCAGTCCTGACTGGTGGACAGGGGAGAATCATCTGGGTTTTTTTTAGAACTATAGAATGGTTTAGGTTGGAAAAGACCTTAAAGATCATCTAGTTCCAACCCCCCTGCCATGGGCAGGGACACCTCCCACTAGACCAGGTTGCTCCAAGCCCCATCCAACCTGGCCTTGAACACCTCCAGGGATGGGGCAGCCACAGCTTCTCTGGGCAACCCCGGCCAGTGTCTCACCGCCCTCACAGTCAAGAATTTTTTCATAATATCTAATCTAAATCTCCCCTCTTTCAGTTTAAAACCATTCCCCCTTGTCCTATTGCTACACTCCCTGATAGCAACAGTAAGAATCAAATAAAGGCTGGAGTGTAGGGGCAGAAATGCCTCCCATTTGTTTTTAAGATTAAATTTGTGGTTACTATACGTGTTTGTCCAGTCACATGTAAATCTTGCTACTTATATGAGGTGCTGCATCATCTCTGAAGACTCATAATGTTATTTTGAACATATGCAACAGTAAATTTTTATTGTGATTAACATAGTTAATGACCTGTGACTGCAAGTTGTGTTTGCCATGACTTCAACCTGAGAGAATTCACATGCCAGCAGAGCAGCCTAGTCACTCAGCAATACGCAAGGCAGGATGAAGACGTCTCGGATAATTATGCTTCTCATTCTGTTTGATAGAACTTTCTATGTATCCAGGAAAGGAGGAAAACTAGTTTTCTTGTCCAATTTCTGATTTTTATTTTTGGGGGTTTTTTTAATCTTTTGTTGAGTGTAAAGATACTTGTTTTTGGTTTCATGCCTTCCCTGCTGGCTAGTAGTCAATAGACATTTTGCACTCTGTGGTTAGTCACCATACGTGGGCTACAGCCTGTGTTAAATACTTCTCCTTGGATTTTGACTAATATAAGAGATATGGAGATCAGAAAATGTCAGCTGTGGTTGGGATTTATTCTGATATTAACTTGTTGGAGCCCATACCAATATCAAAGAACTCTTCTGATCATGAAATCCCCCTTTTCTTTTGTCTGTTGACACTGGGAATCTCTAAGCACCATTCATGCCTTGTTTAAGACCTTGAATAGAGTTTATTTAAGGAAGCTTCATTTAGGAAGTATTCACTTCAACAGCTTTGGGTCAACCTATATAATATTTATATATATTATATTCTATGTACTGTATACTGTAAACTATATAGTATATTCTATATACTATATATCATATAGAATCATAAAATCACAGAATGGTTTGAGTTGGAAGGGACCTTTAAAGGCCATCTAGTTCCAACCCCCCTGCCATGGGCAGGGACACCTCCCACTAGATCATGTTGCTCAGAGCCGCATCCAACCTATGTATCATATATATCATATACCTTATGCAATTTATAATTAATTATATATATGTGTAGTGTCAATGATTGACATAATATGACACTGAAACAAGGGGTTTCTGTATTAACCATACATAAATGCATGTAAATCACCTTGAATACAAAAGGATTCCACTGAGTGCTATGGTCGACTGAGTCTAGCTTTACAGAGTTAAGCTCCTAGAGCAAATAAATCTTTTCCTACTCTCTATGAAAGAAACTGTTAAGTTTAAAACATTACATAATACCAAATGATGCTATCTCATATTAAGGTATTTTTATACTGTATGACATTATTATCTTATTGCATGAAAAGAAAATATGCGAACTTACCTTTAAAGAAAATAAATCTGTAGCTGGATCACACCATTAATTCAACAAATAATAGTCCGATACAAATTGTTTCATGTTTGGTGTACAGCCAAAATGTGCTGAAGTATGTACATTATTTTTGGCAAAGCTTGAATTCAACTTGTAGCACGCTACTGGTTCCTTAGTTTTCTGTTACCGCAGTTGAGCATAACTACTGCGTGTGCTGAATGTAACAGATAACAGAATGAACTGGAAACTGTATTGCTTGCTTATACCCCTGCTAGACTAAAAAAAAGGCATCTGAGACCACTTGGAATGTGCGGGGTTTAGACTTGGCAGTCATTTTTGTGCGGTGCTGGACTTTGTGGTATTCTGGGACATTTTAGGATTCAATTAGCGGGAGTCTGCTTTGTTTTCATTTTTAGTATAATACAGAAGCATGACGCTATCTAAATAAGACTTTAGTGAAAAAATAACCTCTTGCATAGTCAAATGATGTGAACATTGGAGAAGAGTAACCAAGAGGAAAGGATACTGACCGTAGGGAACAACTTCAGGAAACCCGCTTGTACGGTGTAGAACCCTTTTGGTTTCTGGTGTGTGTATTAGGCCACGACTGAAATGTCTGTTCTTCTACTCAGGATAGTAAAACTATTCTAAGTACGGAAAGTAGACTTTATTTCTGCAGATTGCATAGTACATCACAGCCCTGTTCAGATTGGGACTGCAAAACATTTCTGAAACAAAAATAATGTTTTTTTCCTGGGGGTGGGTTCTAACTATATAGAAACTAGTTCTCTTTAAGAACTCTTTGGGATTTCCTCCTTGAAAAACGGACGTGTGTTTGTAGCCTGAAACGTCACTCGAGTGGCAGATGCTTGGGTGGGTTTCTAAATTCTGCTAACACATTTGCTGTGTTTCGTGTCTTCTGAGATTCCCTGTGGCCTTTACTAGAAGAAATTATGAGGGATTTGAGGGTAATCTGTAAATTGTTTTTAAAGAGGTACCAGAATACCCTTGTATCAGTTTGACCTACCACAGTTTTTAGTATCGTTAGTCGGTAATGATTCTAAAGCAATCAGGTATAAATAAGAGGGCAAAAGGACAGGCTTCTCTGGCACTTCTTGTAGATTACGTAGCTGTAAAGACATTCCGTTAAAGATTACTGATAATATGTAAGAGACACATAAAAATTCCTGCTTTGGTTAGCAAGAGAATTAGAGATGTTTGCTTACAGGCAAACTCAATTAACTCAGAATATATTTTCAGTACGGACTAAACCCAGCTATGTTTCTGTTGTGCTAAGAGCGCCTGGTGGTCAGCTGGCTTTGCTTAACAAGACAGCCCATTTCCCAACAGTCCCCACGCCATGGGCTTTAAGATAATGTCTTTTACCCTTTTATTATTTCAGATACCACTGTGTACTGACTTGGTAAACGTCGACTTTTAGTGTCCGACTGAGCTGTCCAAATATTTAACCCATCAAAAATTCAGCTCTGTTTTCTTATTTTAATGGGGACTTTTTAGGGATATTTATGTGCTACTAATAGATGAGCACCTAGGAAAATTCCCTTGAGCGTTTTGTATTTGGAAAACCTGCCGTCTTTAAAGTGGGAAGAAAGATGAGAAACTACAGAGCGTAGTTGTCAGCATCAGTAAATGAACAACAAAACATGTATTAATGTCAGGTCCCTGATAACTCCTTGCCTAACTTGTGAGACGCAGCCTTTAGAAGCCATTTCATCCAGCCAAAATTTATGCATGCCACGAGCATTCAACATCGATTTTATAAAGATGTAAAAAATATTGTTTTAGTGAAAGGCTGCTCGCATGTATGTGCTTTCTGTAATATTGGTAATATTTTGAACTACCATAATAATGAAGTTTAAATGTTAACATTAGAAGTGTGAGAAACTGCTTTGTTTATTTCTAGATGCATTATATACAATCTATAAGAAATCTTTTTCTTTTGAAATAGAACTTTTCTAGCAGTCTCCCTAAAACAAACAATATGAGGGAAAAATCATAAGCCAAATGCAAAACATTATTCAAAAGTACAAAACAACATAAGTATAATGTGACAATTATTAAATTAGAAGGTAAAGTGCTACTTTGCAGAACCACAACCACAGTGACTCACGTCTGTTGTAGCTCCTCATCAGGAACGTTGGTCTCGTGGTTAACGGCAGGGAGCTGTGACCTGGCAGAGACACATTCAGTCACTGGTTCTACTAGTTTGCCCGTGTAATATTTAGAATGGAATTTAAGGCTTGAGTAAAATAAAAAAAAAACCACCAAACAAGCTTGATGATACAGCGCTGGGCAGCTCTGTGCCTAACTCACTTCATTGCCCCCCAGCTCCTACACGGCGCGTAGGAAATGACCAAGACCATGTGGAGCAGAGAGGCACCTCCTGCTGGCCCAGCATCATCCTCAAAACAGGAATGTGGCTTAATTCAAATCCTCAGCCTACATTTAGGTGTTTCTCTCAGTTCGCAGAGGTGCCTCCTCCCATTCAAACTTCACAACCCAAATCCTACTCTTCGGACAGCTGCCTGTATCCTTTCTTTCAAAAGCTGTCTAGAAGAGGTGATAGTGATGCCCTCTCACTTTTGCTTTTGTACCGTGCCTTACTGGTTACCTTCTATCTCCTAAGATAAGAAAGACCCAGCTTCAGTACAATATTTTGACTGAGAAAACTGAACCTAAGTTCTTTCAGCCTTCTAATCTCTGTCCTAATGACCAACATATAGGTCATGAAAAGATAAGTACAGTTTCCATCCCACCTATTTAAACTATTCTGTTATGGGGCAAAAAAAAAGTTAGCTAGGTCAGAGAGAATGTCACAAAAGCAAGCCGGCCTGGTAGCCTAGTGGTCTTCGGCTAAAGGCAGAAAGATAACAAAAGCCATTCTACTAAAACTTGATCCCTAGCTCTGTTGTCTGTGGAAGAGTTTTCTTTCCCCATTTCCATTAAAGTGACCATTTTTGACAAGAAATTCTGCTATGGATAACGGGAGCGTAGAGGCTACAGCAGCACACAGTACAAGATAAGAGGATTTGTCACAGGCTTAAGTTTTGCAGTCACACGTGCCCATATAGAATATGGGTAGAAACTACAGATAGAAACTGGATTTATATTGCATCTTGAAAAGAAGTGAGAATTCATGATTCTTGCTCGATCCGAACTGTCTCTTCAGGCACCTGTGACAATGCTTTATCAAATTGCTGGGGATCTCGGAAGTTCATCCTACAAAAGGTCTGGTGCGCTCATCAGTGAGAATCGTAAGGGTGGAGAGAAAGAAAATTGTACAGACAGCAGACTTCAGATAAAAAGACAAGAATTTCATCAGTTGTTGACTCTTAAAATCTTTCTAACTTGGAAACGTTTGGTATCTTTTATTATCTGTTTCTTAAAGGCTTGCAAAAGATTTTTTTAACCACAGTAGTTTGATTCATGCTGTCTTTAGTGTGAAGCAATATTTATACTGCTGTGTTTTTCCTCTCCTTTCACTACTAATATTGTTCAACAAATGCTCGCTTACCTTGAGCTGATAACTAATAATCTCCAGTAGAGCATAGCTTTGCTGTTGGCAACAGGGCACTGACCTGACAGGTAAACCGTGCGATCAATACTACTTCATTAGCTGCATGGGTATAGTCTTAAACGTATGTACCAAAAAACTGTTTATTGAATCTGAATTCTTCCATCAGAGACCTGATGTGAAAAGGCAGTTTTGAGTAACGAAGGACACTCCACAGGACTGAACTATGTGCCTGGTTCGTAAAATCGAAGAAGTATATTACTATATTCATTGACACATCTGAGTGTTTTTTTCCCCAAGGAGGATTTTTCTGACATTCTGCATTAAGCTGTCTGCCACGCTTCTTTCATCTAGGTCTCAGTCAAATAACCGAATGTCCTTCCATACCATCCATAGGCGTCAGTGGGAATGGGGTTTGTGTTCTTTGCGCTTCACAGAAGGATTCATCAGCTCCTTTTAAAATGGAGCTCGTTGCTTTCATTATTTATTACATCCAACTTCAGTGCAAAGCGAAATGCAATAAAGGAGAATTTATATCATCAGTTAATTTATTTTGAAACTTCCATATGTTATTATTGTTTTAGAGAAGGGGTGGCTGCAACGCTTAATTTGTTGAACGTCTCCATTTTACTTCTCTATACTTTTTCACGATAATGTCATATATGAATTCCAGCTTTACTAAACTTACCTACGCTTATGGTTATGCTCTTCCCTCTTTGCTTCAAAGCAAGCATTTTGCTTCTTTCAAGCAGTGAATTTGTAGATTCCTATCCCCACTCGGCATTAGCTCGCACATTTATCTCTTTGAAAAGCCACAAACCACCTTTGTCACGAGAGCTATGCTATATGTGACAGCGATAAGCATCTCGTGTGATGTGGTTGTTTAAGACATGATCTGCTAATGAGGATATGCAGGTCTATAAATGACAGATAGACAGGATCTGCGACTTTATTAAACTACTGAAGGCACGGGAAAGCATAATTATCTTATCTAGCACTGTGCAGCAGTTACCACATCGCAAATTTCCTTACTACCCAGGTAATTCAGGCTGTTCCTATCACGCTCAGGATGTTTCAAGCACAGAGCTTACAAAGGGAAGGGGGGAAAAGGCCTGCTGGTTCCCACTCCCTTCTATCTGGCTACCAAGGTAAGAACGCCACAAAGACAAAGATATGTTTTCTGCTACTACAAACAAACACAAATAATAGGTTTTGAGATTCAGGAGAGGTTTCTCTTCTCCAGCTGAACACTGCTCCCATCTAGTCTGTGGTTTATAAGATTACAGCGAACCACAAAGAACATATTTCTCCTTAAAAACCTACTATTTGCTAAATGCATACTTTCAAAATTTTCTATCGGCATTAAAAGTATTATGAAAACCTAAAAAAACGCCCTCACAAATAACGCTATGTACGCTGTCGACTCTTCATGGCATTTGTCATCTTCACATGCGGTTGCGATGTATTGCGTTTGAAAACTGAACACCAAAAAGTTCTTGTAAAGCTTGAAGGTTAATGGCATTAGTCTGCCCCTTGACTATAGGAAGCTGTCTATCTAATTTAAACCGACAGATGTGCTTTTACAGCTGGAGCAGCACAGAGATCTTTAAGTTTTGGCCTTCTGGGAGAAAACAATAGGTAAAATAGCAAGAAATGTCATTGAGTAATTTTTCTAGAAGAGATTGGTCAAAGTTTGGAATGCGTGCTGTCCTGAGAAACCCCAAGAATTCACAGGAGTGTCCCTAAAACAACCTTTTTTATTGGCTGAAAACTCAATTATACCAAAAGGAATATATTATTATTGTGGAACCTTATGGTTATTCTAGTATACGATTTCATCCAAACGATAGTTATTAGTTTGATGGCTTTAGCGTATTTAATAAACCCACTGAATAATTTCCTCTTTCTATACAAAGCTTTTTCAGTAGTCTTTTTTTTTTAAATTTATTTAGAATGATAAATATATTGGCAAAACTTTATTGTACGTATTTTATATGTTAATGGAATAATAAGTAATATGGAAGTTTTGGTGGGCAGAATTTGAAATCTCAAAAAAAATATCAAACTAGGCATTTTTCCAAAGAAGTTTATTTCCATAAAAGAACAAAGCCAGTGATTTCTGCAAGGCTTTCTAATTTGTATTTCATCTAAGAATACTGAGGTAAATTCTATCTGATAATGGCTTATATGAAGTATGAAGGGACTCTTTTAAAACTACTTTTAAGAAGGAATTTCCTATGTTTATGAAAAAAAAATTATACAACATGTTCTGTATTACAACAGAACTGTTGTTGGTTACTCAGAAAATCTCTTTCAGTCCTATAATATCCTAAATATGCACAAAAACTGCTCTGCCTTCAGAATTATTCACATCATAAAGACTGGAATATTGCACATTTTAGCTTCTCAAAAATCATTTCCAGTGGAGAATTTTTGCATCACTAGGGCTATTCCAAGAGAATCAATAATTGCGACATACTTGAAACTTAATGGATTGGAGAGTCATTTCCTCATTCTTTGTAGAAAGTGAAGAAAGTGGTACAAAAAGTGCTACTGTTGATCTCTGAGGGCTAGCACTGAATTCCCCCGAGATAACACATAGATAGCATCTAAAAGTTTGTTTGGAGTAGGACTGCACTGAGGTCACCGTTCAAGACAACAAACTGTCTGCTGCATTCTCTGACCCCGAAAGGTTAGAGTTTAGGAATTTCCTGGAGAGATTCTGTTTGGTCTAACATTTTTATGAAAGTATCAAGGGGATAGTTAAGAGCAATAGTAAGGTTATTTTCCCCAGAGCTGTAAAACTCTTTTATCTAGCCAAAAATACTTTCAGGGAGATGCCTGTGAAGTCTGTGTGAACGCAGAGGCGAAATCAGAACAAGGGAACTTGGTTTTTTGCAGGAGTCTGAAAACACACCAAAGGTTTTTTAAATAGTTTTACATTTGTTTTAAGTAGGATAGCACTCGTTTATGTTTACATTTTCTACCACATGAAAAATGGTCTTTAGCACATTCGTTTTTTTACCTATTTTCGTGCACAAAACTCTTTAAAAAAATGAAAGCAAACAGACACATTTTTTCATTGATGTAATGAATTTGCTAATGACATGTCCTGACAAAACAGCTGGACGCAGCTGACTGGACTCTGAAAGAGACGGCTATATTCATGATAACCAAGAGGAAGTCAGAGGGAAGTTAGCTTTGTCATAATTGCATTTGCTCAGTTTTCTTCCACTTGATTTGTGGAATATTTAGATTCTAATCATATACTGCACAATCATGCCATTATGATGTAAAACCATCTTAATGAAGGAAGGAAATGAGTCTAACTTCTTAGTACAGTCCATAAGACTGGTAGTTTTACACCAGAAAAACTGATTGTGTCTTTCAAAAGCATCAGAAAAGATAAACTTTAGCCCAATTCAGCATGTGTTCTTCATCAGTGTCTAATTGAGAGCGTTGGTAATAGCTCATTAGCACATCTCTAGGCACAATGTCAGTGCAAATGCTGACAAGCCAAGGCAGGCAACTCCTCTGAAACAGGACAATGTTGGGGTCAAATATCAACAGGGTGGATAACAATCCATAGTGTGACTGCTGGCATCACAGTATAGCCAACATCCTAGAGGTCAACTCAGCCAGAGTTTCATACGGATACACCACAGGTGATCTGGAGGTAACCAGGGATGCAGCATGGACTTTCAAGGAACAAGTTAGTTGTAAATCCTTCAATGTGGACAGCTGTCAGGAACATCCTGAAATAATAATGTAGAAATGATGGATGAGAAGTTCAACATGAGACAGCAATGTGTGCTCACAGCCCAGAAGGCCGACTGTATCCCGGGCTGCATCCCCAGCAGCATGTCCAGCAGGACGAGGGAGGGGATTCTGTCCCTCTACTCTGCTCTGGTGAGACCCCACCTGGAATACTGTGTCCAGCTCTGGAGCCCCCAGCATAAGAAGGACATGGACCTGTTGGAGTGGGTCCAGAGGAGGCCACGAAGATGATCCGAGGGCTGGAGCACCTCTGCTATGAGGACAGGCTGAGAGAGTTGGGGTTGTTCAGCCTGGAGAAGAGAAGGCTCTGGGGAGACCTTCTAGCAGCCTCCCAGTATCTGAAAGGGGCCTACGAGAAAGCTGGAGAGGGACTTTTTCCAAGGGCATGTAGTGATAGGACGAGGGGCAATGGCTTCAAACTGGAAGAAGGGAGATTTAGATTAGATCTCAGGAAGAAATTTTTCACTCTGAGGGTGGTGAGACCCTGGCCCCGGTTGCCCAGAGAAGCTGTGGATGCCCCATCCCTGGAGGTGTTCAAGGCCAGGTTGGACGGGTCTTGGAGCAACCTGGTCTAGTGGGAGGTGTCCCTGCCCATGGCAGGGGGGTTGGAACTAGATGATCTTTAAGGTCTTTTCCAACCCAAACTATTCTATGGCTCTATGAATAGGTGCTAAAGCCATGTTGTATTTTATACATGTATTGACTGTGACTGTCAGTAGTCACCTAGCCTATCCCATTTCTACCTTCTTCATCTCCAGTTCACTGAGGCAGCAACAGCTTGAGTTAGTATCCACATTTAGCACTCACATCTTGGTCAACTTTCAGCATTGACTTGTTTTCCTCTTTGCGCACTTAGTCCTTATCTCTAAGGGTCTGTTCAAGTTTCAGCCATGTGTAACTCTGTTCTTCTTCACAATAGTGCTTCCTCGTTACCCTCATCCCATCAACCAGTCTTCCTTCTTCCATCCCTTTTTCACACACCCCACTTTTCGCTTGGGGCCCTACTGAAGGCTGTTCCTGTATTTGGCATAGCTTCCTCATCCTTACCATTTCGTATGAATTCTGAAATTTTCTTTTTCTCCTCTGAGAAATAATAGTGTTACCCTCCATATAGGTTTAACGCTTACTGTTAATAGAATTACCCTTCATATAAGTTTATTATTACTTTATTGCTTTCGACTAGGGGTTTTGTAGGTAGTCACTCAGTAAAAAGGTTCTGTGGCAAAGAACTGCTTTATTGATCAGTATTTTTGAGCTATCTATAATACGATCATCAAGACAGGCGCTATGTCTGCTTTCCGTGCTGTCAAGCAAATTGTTATAACCTCCCTCTCACAGCCATGCAAAGGATAGACCAGATTTCATGCAAAATGTCAGAAAGAACATTCTGCCCGTTGGATCTGATTTTGGTTATCAGAACTAAAACCAAAACAAATACCCCCGGTCCATCATGACTCCTCTCATTCCCTACCAGTGAACACCTCTGAATGATACAACCCAAAGGAGTCAATTCAGTGTGAATCAATACTAAAGGTCCAAGTGATATGTTACAATGAGAATCGCTAAGCTTAAGTAATAGGTTCTTTTATGTGTCTATCCATTCCTGATAATATACTCATATCTTATTATAAAAGGTAACAGATTTTGTTACTCTTTCTAAGGTTTTGTCTTATGTTAGCAGTATAATACAGCTTTCAACTGGCCAGTTGCAAGATGTTTATGCAACTGAGAATAATGTGCTATTTACTGGTGGAGGCTAATAATAAAATTAGGCACTTTGTGCACAATTCAGATCTTGACATACAATTACTCGGGGTTTGGATGTGTTGGATTCAGTGTTTTTGCTCAACTGCTAGATTACTTACTTTTATAAACCCTTTCCCTGTAGAAACAGCACTTATTCTGGCAAGGAGATCGTTGATTAAGAAAGGAATCAAGAATACATAAAAATAAGATCTGACTCTGGATTTCAAAAGTCAAAGAGTATTCAGTTTATTCAGAGTGGTGCTACAGCAATTCATAAGATCTAAAAAAAAGCTACCAGAGCTTTGGAATCATTTTCTGTAGTATTTTTTTTTTTCTTTCATCATTTTGCATCTACAAGGAGAATGTTTATGTTAGCCACTTGTCCTGCTGTGTTCTTCAGAGAAGTGTTAAGTAAAGACCTTTGTCTAGTTCGCAGAAGGGAAAAAATACAACAGCTCCTTTAAGTGTTCACTCGTAGGGTTTGGGAAGAGGAAGATGGTTACTAGGAGGAAGACGAGGGTATCCCTTAAACTAATAACTGGCTGGGTGAGGATTAGGACAGCCTGACAACTAAGGAGGGTTCATGAATATTGTCCTCTAGTCTCAGCTTCTCTTGAGAGCCACAGGAGGTGTTACCATCTGCTGGCAACTGCTCAATGAAATCAGAATTTTTCTGCCCCTGTCGTTAAGAATGAAGATAATTGCCACTTGGAGATAATTGCCGCTTGTGTACCAAACCAAATTTGGTAAGAAGGGAATCATGACCTGTTACAGAGTTCCCAGATGAATTAATGAACCTGTGGCTTATGAATGTAAATTAAACAACTCCACATTCCTTGTACTCTTATCATGTTGCTGTTGTGTCTGGAATGGAGATTCCATTGTACCATTCACTCAATAGTAACACAGCCAATTTTGGTTTTGAGCTGCTGCACGTAAGATGTCATGGCTCTTGAAAGAGGTTTTTAAAGATACCTTTCCTAACAGGAGGCATAACAACTAACTAGGAAATTCCAGGTTTTCCTAATGACCTTGCACTTGAATAGCTACTTTTATCCCCAGAGGGCCCCAGTGGCTCTTAACAGCAGCAAAGTGGTTTAGAACAGGATGTAAAGAACCTTTCCCCAGTTGAAACTGCCTGGTAGGCAGAGCAGGTAAGTGGTATTATTTCCTAACTACACCTATTTCACTAATTCAAGGGCGCGTGCTGTAGGAAGCATATGGAACTCAAAAGGATTTTATTTTTTTTAAATAAACGATCCTGTAGAAGTCTGAATTTTAGTTGTAGTTGTCAATACATGTTTTGTTACTGAGGTATTGCCACTGGTTCTTGCTTAAGTCACTTTTTGTTCTAAACAAAATAAAAATAATCTGTTAAATTCAAAATTGTGAGCCTCAAAACCATAAATAAAAATTTAAAAATTTTGTCTTGTAAAAAAAGGTACTATAAGATGGTAAATCTGGAATACGTATGAAAATCTTTCCCACATTGTATATCCAATCCGAATGAGCTACAGGTTTTTCAATTAAAAGTATAATATGTACCTTCTATCTGAAATGAAAAGAAGTTCCTTTTTAAAACTGCAATTTAACCTCAGGCAAGGCACACATACCTGAAGAATCTTCACTCTTCTGATGCTGCTTAACAGCCATTTAATGGGCAATAAAGCCTGGACCGTAAACGCGCTGTACTCTGCAGTTTGTCCTTGAACTCTCCAATAACGCGTTGGCCTCCAGCGGTTGGCAGTGCACCACGCTAATATCAGTAAGAGGTATCATTAGTGCTACTACATGTGAAAAGAAGAGTATTTAAGTTAGTGTGATCTGGAACATAAATAAACTGTTACTTCATATCCTCTGTTCAACGCTCCCTCTCTTACTCTCTATGGCAGTGTTTACATCTTCCTGCTGGGACATATTACAGCATATGCTGCCGGCCAAATTAGATACGTGTTCAGGGCATGGTTCTCATCCAGATCACAAGCCTGTGAAGAATAAAATCCAGGTCATGAGAGGGGGAAAAAAAAAAAAGAAAAAAGAAAAAAAGAGTTCAATCTTCCGGGGTTTTCCTTCAAACTCTGTGGCTGCAATAACTCAAAGGCATCCCAGTTCCTAAATTCTCTTTTTTTTTTTTTTTTTTTTTACTTAACTACTTTTAGAAATGACAATTCTGCAGCATGTCCATGTAAAAGTTTGTTGAAGAAAAAATAAAATCTATTACCTTACGATACTTTTATTTGCACCAAAATAAAATTTAACTGTTTAGATAGTATAAAGTAACAAATGCTTTTATTCTATTCATTATGCTGTTAATTATTCTACTAATTATGTAATATTTTTTAAAAAAATTTTACAATATGAGCTTAATGCGGCAAGAGGGGAGAAAGGCTTTACTTTTGAACACCCCCTGGTTCCAAGCAACACAGTCCCGCACCCCGTATCTTTGTCTCCTTTGAGCTGCGGTTGTTAAGTGAAAGCTATGATACGCCGCCTGATTTCACTGTTCCCACCAATACGGCATGACTCTGAAAACTTGGGAATGAAAGAAGACGTGAATAAGAAGTCTTGCATTCCAGAGCAGGGGGTATACTCAAGAAGGGGAGGGAGCAGCGGGGAGAGGAAAACTAGGGCTTTGTCTTCCACAGCATAACGGCATGTTTATAATAGAGGAAACACATACCCTTTTAAAACTGACTTGATTGGAAGAAAATTACTTTTAGCCGGCTACTGAAATCCCTAAGCACATGCTGGTTTGTTTAATGGGAACCGATTTTGAAAGCATTTATGGAATGTATAGAGGGATCCTGCCTGAAAACACACACAAGGAAGGCATACCAGCTGCAGTTATTCCCTTCATCCTCACTGACATTAGCAATTTAAGATTTAGCCAAGCACAAAACACCCGTGACCTTCTGCGCCACGCGGTCCCAAAAGAAAGCAGAGTCGGGCTCCGCAGTTAATCAAGCCATCATGAAGAAACATCACCGCAGCGCAGAAGATGTAAAATAAATCTGCAACAGCATTGAGAACTGCGAGAAAGTCAAAGAAGAAAAGTCATAAATCTGTGTTTTCTCTCCTATGTCGCAACACTGTTCTGAGGATCTCCGTCCCCGGAAGGCTAGCCAGAGACCAGGGCTGTAACTCAGTGCGTTTGGCTCCTATTGTTTCCTCTGACATTGATTTTTCTAGCTTTGTAAATCACCTGGCAGTAAATGTTGAATCATGCTTCTACCTGCTTTCTGCCTGAAAAAATAATGCACGGTTTACCCAGACGTCTGTGTACTATATGACTCCAAATACTTCCTGACGTAAATACTGAACAGTTCCTCTTACGTGCCCTAGCAGAAGCTCGGACAGGAACGATGCCGTGTGTCGTGGTTTGGGCCAGATTGGCCCAATCCGGTGGAACGACAGATGCTCTCTCTCTCCTGCTCCGCTCGGGAGGCAAGAAAGAGAGAGAAAAAGAGACTTAAGAGTTTAGAAGGAACTAAACTACTTTAATGAAATATTGATAATAAAATAATAAAAAGAAAAATAATGAAATATATACAAAACCGTATCAAGCTCCCAGGATGACAATCACGTCACCAGCAGGTTCTGGGGAAGTCCCAGACTGGACTCAGTGACGGACGGGAACTGGATTCCGGATCTGGATTCAGGATCGGGATCAAAGGCAGATGAACAGAGTCCTCCCAGGACGCCGGCCATTGAAGAAAGAGGGCTGACCCTTTGATCCCTCAGCTTTTATACTGAGCATGAGGCAGATGGGATGGAACACCCTGTGGGTCAGGTTTGGGTCACCTGTCCTGTCCGCTCCTCCCCGCAGGTGTGACCCCTCTGCGCTTTTCCGCTTCCCACCCTCCAACGGGGCAAGTAACAAAGTTGGCTGCCCTTGGTTGTGACAGCAATAAGGATAAGCAGGAGCCTCTCTGCATCCCATTCCTTGGCATCAGCCATAAACATGGGTCTTATCACTCTGAGAGCCAACAGTTTTCTGCAAAACATGCTGTTAATTTCAGCAGTTAGAAGAGGCCTAGTGCCCTTGCTCGTGCCCCACGTTGGGCGCCAAACCAGGACACCGTGCCATTACCATTCCAGCTCTCTAGGCTGCCCTTTTGGAAGAAGTATCTGTTCATTATAGGAAAAATATTTGCCTGCTTAAAGTGTTTTTTTCTTTTTTTCAAAGTTAGTGCAGAATCACTCAAAACATACATACAGTAATTCTTTTTATTTCTCTAGTTAACCTCCTTTTTAATAGTTTTGTTGTTGTTGTTGTTGTTTAGTCAGAACTTTGTCAGCGGTCCAGCTTTCGGCATGACTCTCCAAACAAGCGCATCAGCCGGAGGGAGGGAGGGAGGGATCAGAGCAAGGGAGAGAACGAGATGCTGGAGGCAAAGTGGGTTGGGAAATTCCTGAGTTAAATCACTAATTCCCAGTTCTAAAACCTGCTCTAAAGACATTAGTGGGGGACATTTTATTACAACTTGCTTAGTTATTTTCTCAGATTGGAAGAATGTCAACAGAAGAGATTGAGGAAAATTCCCAAAGCAGTTTTTGGCCTTTGACTTTTGACAGGTAAAGCACTGGCCAGGAAAGAGAGCATTCCTACAGGCTCTTAGGTCCCTGATGAATTCTCTTGTCCCTCAGATATCAGACAGCCCTAGGAATATCATCCCGTGCCAAAATGTTTCCTTAAGGTGTAAGGCATTCACCTATTCCAATTAAAAATCAAAAAAATGGTTTGGGATAAATGGAATTGTATTCTGAAGGCAAATTAATTATTATTCCCAACAAAGAAAATATCCACCTCAACACCTGAATTAAATTTTCTAGGCAAAGATTGACCCATTGTAATAAAAAATTTGTATTCTTTGAAAATATGGGCTCATGGTTAAAATTGATTTTAGGATACATAATGCTGTACAGGGCTTCTAGTCAACGTCCATCTTCACAATAAGAAGAAAATTTCCTCCTGAGAAGAAAAAAAGATAGGAACTTGCCCAGATGGTTCTTGTGAGTCCTCACCATGTTTTTTTGCCTCCTTCCCCAGGGAAAGTAGAAGAAGGAATGATGATTAATGTTGTCAGTATTCTTGGCAGAATTATAAAATGTATTTAGCCACTGAATTCATAGTTTAAATAATATTGTTATAAATGTGCTTCAATAATGGTGTGCATGATATTATAAAACTTTTGAGTGCATTATGAAAGTTCAAAAAGTGTTCAAGGCACACTAAAGCGAGCAGAGGGGACTCGGGGGTAATTTTTCACTCATTTTAACAAGAGCAAGTAAGTACTCAATAAAAAAGTGGTGTTAATACATAATAAAAAACTCTTTCTCATCAGCATTACCAAATGTACTTTTCATTGGTCAAAAGCTTGTTACGAGTGAAAACTTCTAATCTGATTAAATTCACATCTCTCGCACAACAATGTTTTACATTACCTTTGCTTTGTATTTGTTATTTATCTTTCTAAGACATAAATTAGAAATAAGGACATCTGGGGTTGTTCAGTCTGGAGAAGAGAAGGCTCTGGGGAGACCTTAGAGCCCCTTCCAGTCCCCAAAGGGGCTCCAGGAAAGCTGGGGAGGGACTCTGGATCAGGGATTGGAGCGATAGGACGAGGGGGAACAGTTTTAAACTGAAAGAGGGGAGATTCAGATTAGATCTCAGGAAGAAATTGTTGACTCTGAGGGTGGTGAGACACTGGCCCAGGTTGCCCAGAGAAGCTGTGGCTGCCCCATCCCTGGAGGTGTTCAAGGCCAGGTTGGACGGGGCTTGGAGCAACCTGGTCTAGTGGGAGGTGTCCCTGCCCATGGCAGGGGGGTTGGAACGAGATGGTCTTTAAGGTCCTTTCCAACCCAAACCATGCTATGATTTTAATTTAAGGTGTTTATCCAACTTACTAAAAACTATTAGAGGAAGTTAGCAAGCACGGAATCAATGGACCTTAAAAGCTCACTAGGCTCAACTCCTGTCCATAAACAGGGTCAGCTAAACCTACATAATTCCTGACAGATTCTCTTCTAGCCTTAAATATCCCCAACAGATACATCATATATCTCCATATTCCAACCCATTTTAGTGCTTAATTATAACCTACCATTGGAATCTTCTAATGAAAAATGCAAATATCTAGTTTCTTGCCTGTTTTCTGTACATACAGAGAAAATAATATTCCCTTCCTCTTTTACATATCTGAATAGTTTCCACACCTGCCATTGCTTTTCTCCTCTTCACCCTAAAAAAAACCACACAGGTTTTTGCAGCCTGTCTTTGCAAGTCATGTTTCTAAGAAATCTGATAGAGTCCTGCTGCAAGAGCTATATACAGAAAGCTGCATTGTACATTACTCCACATAAAAATAAAATATGCAAGTCATCACATTTTCCAACAGCTATTACAAGTAGAAGATGAAAATTGGGAAGAATTTATGTTTTTCTCTGGAAGAAGTTACTACCAAATATCCTTATAAAATAGTAATTCTGTTGTGTTGGGGGGGGCAGCGAAAGTTGTCCTAAGTACCCATTTTTACATTAAAACCACGTCTGTTTCGTGGCTTCATTAGGAGTTGCACTTGCTGCTCAGATAGAAGACAGGAAACGTTTCTACTGAGGATCTAAAGCGAGCTGAAGGAGTCTGTGCCCCTAGGAAAGCTGCTCCTGACCTGTGACAGAGGCTGAATAATTTTATTACCCTTTGAATTACAGATTGGCTAGAAGAACCCAAAGAACAGATGCGCTTGCTGGTCACTTCAAAGAAGCATGAAAAACATTTCTGTTTTATGGGTTCAGACGCGTTTACGAAGAGAAAGAGAACTTTTTCCACTACTTAAGAAGCGAGACTTACTGGAGAGTTTTGTTGTCAAATGTTTTTCACCATTTGATGTGTCAGCAACAGGATTTGGGCAGGTGCTATGAGAAAAACAGAGTATGTGTTTACGCACATTCCACATCCCTCCGGAGGCACTCTTTCGTCACACCGTCACTTGGGCAGCACAAGGTGCTTCACAGGGATAAAAATACCATGGATTTTTGATTTTGCAGAAGACAGTAATGTTTAACAAGGGAGACTCTGAATAGCTTTGGCAAGAGCTGTGGTACCTGGGCTAACGCAGAGGAAAGCGGGGGAGAGGAACATCAACCCTGTCCAACCCAGGTATCTCTTTTCCTAGGTGTGCCAGCGCAGAAGGTAAATCACTGCAAGGTCCATGCTATTGCTAGTATGCTTGCTCCAATAAACAAGAAATAGATTTTAAAAAATTATTTGAACAGTAAACTTCTACAGATAAATTGATTTCTTATGTGCCCAAAGCAGTACCCGAAGCTACAGTTCTGAGATTTTATAACAAGGTATTTGAGGTCTTTTCCACAGGTCGCAAGGAGAATTGACTCTTCGTCTAACTGAAATTTAGGTAAAACTCATGTTCCTGAAAGGAACTGGCAAATATTTACATGAGATTAGGGGTCTTCTGTTTGCCTGTTGTTTTGTGTTTGGTTTTGTTTTGGTTTGGTTTTTTTTGTTGGTTTTTTTTGTTGTTGTTTTGGGGTTTTTTTTGTCTGCACCAGGATCATTTGCAAACTGAAGAGTCAGGAAGCACCTGGTGATTTTATACTCACTCTCACGCCATTAAGGAAAGGGCAGTGATATCCAAACCTGGACACATACCAATTTACTTTCTGAAAAACTTTTCCAAATCAAAAGTGATTTTCAGCTCCATTGCAAAAAACTGAAACCAGAGGGAAAGTAAGGAAGGCAATTGGTACAAGTGGCGGTCAACATACTCTCCCTTTTGGAGCTTAAGATTATTTCTATAGCGCTAACCGGCATATAATAATACAAAGTCATTACTTTAAGAAAGAAAGACTTAAAAAAAAGAGGTGTCACTGAAGTCCTTTCTCAAATGAAGGAGGGACAATTTGTATTATGTGATTTATCAAAAGATCTCAAGAATATGTTGGAATATATACTAAAAATGATACCAGAAGATTACTTGGGGACTGAAAAAGTACACACTTAGTGATCTTAAATAAAGAGTGACACTGAAGAGACCACTGATGCTTGCTATGCATACTAAAGGTAGAAGTCCAATCAAGCAAAGGAGTCCAATTAATTAAAAAGTAATGACAGACATTTTTATTGATGCCAACATAAATATATAGCTTTGTAGACTGGTCTTAGTTCCCTGCTATGACTTTACCAGAAGGAATAAAACCGAAAGAGGTGACGTGGTATTTTTAACAGTAACATATGAAAATACCAGATGAAATGGCAAGGACAATCTTCAGTGTTTTATACTTAAATATAATTTGGACATAGCTCCACAGAAACATGATTAAATATGTCTTTGTTATCACCTCCTGACTCTCTCTAACAGACTAAGGCAAACAAGAAATGTTTCTTATTAGAAACTGATCCGCAATTACTCTGCACAGATAAGGAAACAGATAAGGAAAAGTATCAATGTTTATATCTTGGATATGCAGGAGAAAAAACCACCACAATATATTCATTACTAACAGACACATAACAGTACAAGGTCACTACCCTAAGAAAGATACCTCAAAATATTTAGACGTTACTGATGGGTTTGTCAGCTGTTTTTTGTCTAGACTCTTCAATAAGTTTCCAGTTTTCTTGTATATTGCACAAAATCTTGCGTACGAATTGCTCAGGGACTCACAATTTTTAAGTCCACGTGAAATATCCCAAAAGCATATGCATGAAACCAAGGCTGAAGGTTTTTCCATGGAAGAAGGAAGGTGGTGCACGCTGCGTAATTTTCTTTCCTTCTAATGAAAAGTAGAAAATAACCATCAGAGAAAACGGTGCTTAACAAGGACAGCAGTTTCAAGAAAAAAAGAACAGGTGGAAACATCAAAGTAAGAAAACTAGAAATATGTATTCCATAAAAATTCTGCTGATTTTATATATATAAAAATATATAGCTGATTTGCAGAAGACCACTGTAAAATAAGATATATCTAGTATTGACCAAGCTATTAATTGTTCTGTGTCTTAAGTCTCATGTTAACTTTGCAGGAGGGAAAGCTGTGCAGAAACTCTTGAGCTACCCAAAACTGAGAAGCTAATTAACATGACTGGGGGACATAACGACCAGGGCAAGCACAGTGACTCTGCTCCTTTCAGGACTTGGTCTCATATCTCTAATTTGCACCATGCAGGTTCATACAGAGTTAGCCTGAGGATCATAGAATGGTCTGGGTTGGAAGGGACCTTAAAGATCACCCAGTTCCAACCCCCCTGCCATGGGCAGGGACACCTCCCACCAGACCAGGTTGCTCCAAGCCCCGTCCAACCTGGCCTTGAACACCTCCAGGGATGGGACAGCCACAGCTTCTCTGGGCAACCTGGGCCAGGGTCTCACCACCCTCAGAGTGAAAAATTTCTTCCTAATATCTAATCTCAATCTCCCCTCTCCCATCCTGAAGCCATTACCCCTCGTCCTATTACTACATGCCCTTGTAAAAAGTCCCTCTCCAGCTTTCTTGTAGGCTCCCTTTAGATACTGGAAAGCTGCTATAATTTCATAGGTGAAACTCAAAGTATTTTTTCTGGTGATGTTTCACAGTAACAATGAAGTTATTGTGAAACTTTAACTCTGCCTTGAAGTCTTAAGGTAGAGCTCCTGGGTTGTTTTAAAACTCATATTCTTGTCTGTCTGGCTGAAAACTTTACTCTTACTTTCCGAATTAACATATTTAAGGTCATCAGACAATGTAATTTCCTACCCCCATTGTAACACCAAACAGATAATAATAATAATTAAACTGAAAAACTATGGGGCACCTGGAATTGTCATTGCTTAGCACAAATCTTGATCAGCTTGCTCAGGCTGCACACATCCATAAACGGATGGCTCCAGTTGCTCGGGTGTTTCATGCATCCGCCTCTCGTTTCTTGACTCAGCCACACTTTGGGACATATGGCTTTATAAGTAAAAAAAATTGCCGGCCATGAGTTGTATACAAAAGTTGAAGACCTCATTTATAGGTGTCACGCTGATTTATTTTGGATGGTTGGCTGACACCTGTAATTAGGTATTTAAGTAAATCAATCTATGCTTGCTATAAGCCTGTCAAGAGGGCGGGAGATTCACAGCCTTTCTGTGTGTGCACTTACCACACCTACATACCTGCCGATACAGGTGTCTCTAGAGGAAACTCACTGAAAATAGTGTGTCAGTGACCACCGGCAAATAGAATTTTCTCCATTCTCTTTCTCTCTTTGACTGGGAAAAATCTCTGAAGTATCTCTCAACCTGAACCCGACAATCCTTTTTGAAAGCTGTACAAGCATACACGATTAATTTAAAAAGGCTTTTTGCTACTAGAAGATTAGCCGGAGATTATTGTAAGGTTTGGTTTTTTAGTCGTTTTTGTTTGCAACAGAAAACACTGGTTTTGAACTTCTATACCATCAAAAGAAAGAAGACAAACATGGCAAATATTGCACGTAAGGCTTATCAAACATATCAAAAAGTGGACAGATTTCAACTTATAACTGTTTTTAAGGACAGAAACTACTTGGATTGAAAAGGCCTTTTAATAGAAAAAGTTATAAAAACAGTGGCTGAAAATTAGCCAGACACATCTCGTACTTTTTATTTTGAACGTTTCAAAATAATGGTGGTTAATAACTGAAACAACAACAAAAAGGTAAGTGTGCATTCTTTATGTTCTGATATTTTCAAATTAAATCTCACTACCTTCTGAAAGATAGGCTTCCTTCAATTAAGACTTACTGGGCTTTATTGCAAGACTGATGAAACACAGTTCTGTAGATATCTCGTAAGTGATCTAACTAGATGACCAAGTGATTTCTTCTGTCTTTAAAATGTACTAATCACTTACAAAAAGCTTCCTTTTTTTTTTTTTTGCTTATATGACAATTTTCTGTTTGAACGTGAAGGATAATCCAGTAAAGACGCACTGCAAAGTACGTTATTTCCATCTAACCTTGAAAAGCTGACAGCCAAGGGTGTGAAAGTATGTACTTTTGAGCTGGAAATATTAAAGTGTCATTGTTGGACAACCACATTCAGCAATAGCCAGGCTCCAGGCCAGCAAAGTTCCCAGGTACGAGTGCAATTCTGAGCTCAAAAACGTACCTAGTAAAGCAAATAAAACTAGAAAACTGATAAAGTTCTGTACATGCTTAAATGTCTTTTGGAGCAAAACCCAGTGCAATAATGCTTGTGGCTCGCTGGGGGACACAGTTGCCATCATCATGAAATGAAACACATTTCAGAGAGGTTGTAACACAGCATGAGAAGCCCTGTTACCGTATTATGCAAATTGGAATTTATTTTTTTATTGCAACTTAGTGCGTTGCTTTGAAATAACTATTAAAAGTGAAATTGGCAATTAAGAAATAGTTCACCTCAGCAAAGAGAAGTTTCAGGGGAGGTGGAGGTTGTAAAGAACGTGGTAAGCATTTGATGTCTGCCTTGCAAAGGCATTTCTACACTTTGAGAATTCAGGGACAGAGAGAAACCATATAAATGTCCACACGAGGTATTTACCCTCAGTGGAGTCTGGATTCTCTGTGGCCTCTGTAAATAAAGAGGGCTCAACTCTTTGAGTCCCATACCAGTTTACGAGGTGGCTCCAGTAAAAATGGCTACCCTTATATAAATATTCTACCTACTTTTCTTTCCACAGTTGTCTAGTGGGTCCATATTAGAGCTCTAACATCCTTCATATACTTGAAATAAAAGTAAACTAGTCAGCATCGCTATTATGACAAATTTAATAAAAAAGGTATAAAACAAGTCAAAGCAATAATTAAAGAGTAATACCTTAATCCTCTTTTCTCTCACTGTTTTTACACAGGAAATTCCCTGACATAATCAAACAATATAAAAAGTCCTTGTACTCCTCTAGATTAATAAAAAGAAAATAATAGCTTTGGCAATCAGCATTAGCCAACCTCCTATTTCATCCCAGAGTCATTAGGTTTATTCCATTCCAGTAAGACTCTAGGAACCAGCTGTCCTCAACCTGATCTCCTGTTCCCGTCAATCCCGGTTCACCCCCAGCAGCAGGGAGAGGAAGAGTCAGGTGTCGGCACTTACTCGTAACTCCTGTGTGCTGATGGAGTCCTGCTGCCCAGCTGGGGCATCATCAGCCTGCTCTTGAGTCTTCCAGTTGGCCATCTTATCCACTGGTTAGTAGCTTGACTAACACCGCAATCTCTTCTACAGAGGCTTGGAGAGGTACAGTGTGGGTTCTTTTTTCTATATTTACATAAAGATTGAATAATATCCATCTAGGGCTAGATTAAAGGTTTATTTACTTCTTTGTACAAAAGCTGTTGTTGTTTTACATCTAATGTAGCAGTCACGTGAGTGGATTTATATTTCCTGAAAAACAAGCGGGTTTAGCAGGGCCTTCTCTCAGTGCGTTTAGCTAAAATTTAATTCCTTTTTACACTACTGTAAAGTTATCGCTACATAGTGTAGAAGCTGTAGGGAGTAGGTAGGAGTGAAGTAAAGGAGTGCTTGGGAAGTTTGATAGCTGTTTCACTTTAAATGTGCTTCAGTATTGGTATTCTTATTTCTTTCTAGTAGTTGCAGAGGAATTGGGCTTACAGAATCTTTTTTATTTTTCAATTGTAATGGTGTAATGTTTCAGCACTCTGGAAAAAGAGTGAGATGAAAGTTAACGTGCATAGAGAGTCAACGCTCTCTGTAGGAGAAATTATGGTGCCAGAAATGGCTTGTATCTGTATCATTTTTTCAATTAAAATGCTGCCAGAAAGTATGGATTCAAGTTTGGAAAAAAAAAAAGAAGTTTGGACAATTCATTTTTTTTGTTTCCAAAAGGAACTTGATCTAGTCACTGGATGAAAATCAAATTGTATTTAATCTGTTTTAGACTGTTCTAAACCAGCTGAGTTTTAATCATGAAGGCAATATTATTTAATGTGATAAACTAATGTTGATAATATTTCTTCTGATGACAGAATGTCTGCTGTAATGAGCGGGAAAGGAGTTTAGATAAGCGTAAAAGGAATTAGTCCGTAGGCTGTTGAGGAACATGCATGTGCATTTAGGACCTGATTTTATTGTACTGATTGGTAAAGTTCTTATTTCAGTAGGAGTAAGTCATGTGATGGATGGTACTTTAATGAATGTTTGTTTCCCCATCTAAGGGCTTTGTTTGCTGCTTGGAACCTTTAGGTGGGGCAGCAGGGGAACTGCATGAAATAGAAAAATGAAGGAAAAAGTAACGTCAAGATCACCAGCAAGAAATATGCTTATGTGGAAAAGAAATATGATTAAGCATTTCTGACAGAGTAATGTTTCTGTAATGTGAAACCAGATCAATGCGAGTGAACATATCGTTAATTATATACTGACAATTTGCAAGCAAGATCAGTATAGTTTGGCTTATGTTTTCTCTTCCTAAACCACTGAAATCAATGAAGCTTATTACCTTGCTCTGTCTAATAATGTTTTAGCTAGGCAGCTGTTACTGAAACAACTTCACTCAGTGAATGAGTCTTCCTATTTTCCCATGTCCAACACTACGTAATTTACTAATAGTGATCGTTCTTACAGAAATATGATTTTACGATTCAAAACCAGTTTTAAATAGGTGCCACCTAGAGACTTCCAAAGTAATTTTACCCTTCCTTCTGATAGCTTTTTAATTGGTGAGTGTATTTCTGGAAGTAGGAGGTAGATGAACTCAGATCCAGGGTAATTTCTGGAACTGTGAAAAGTCATGTTAATCCTTTGGGATTTGGTGACTGGGTCAAAATGCAGGCAGTCATAGTACTTTGATACACTTTACTTTAAAAGAATTCTGAATAGGTGTAGCAGATGTTTTCTAGTGCAATTTGAGTGCCCCAATTAGTTTTAGTTAGTGGTTTGGGGTTTTTTAAGTGACAGAAGTTGGATGGGCAAATGAAAGACGCTATACCTCAGCTGACAATCAGTAACTGGAGGAAAACTAATGGAGTAAGTGAAGAGAAAAAAATTAAATGAAATGCAATCTTCCTGTGAAAGGGTCCTTTTTTTCTTCTCAGAGTGGAAATATGGTCATTAGAAAGGTGGTTTTTTTTCTATGAGATTGCAGCGTTGATAACTATTTTTAGGTTGTTATCATGTTTTCTGCTCTTATTAAAAATTTGGGACCTGAATGTTTAAGTAATTAACGTATTGTTTCCTGCTCAGTGGATTTGGGCAAATTAACACAAAGCATACTATGAAAAGACAACTTTAAATGTGTAAAATGTACTAGTTTGTAATTTGTAATTTGACTTTTTTCTCCTTCATAGGAGGCAAATAAAGTTGACACATAGGGGAAAGATAAACAGAAAATAGTAGTTTGATTTCCCTCCCCACCCCCATCTGCAGATCGGTCAGGTTAGCATCGAATTAACAAACACGGCTATGGTTGTTAAACAGATATTTTTGCTACTTTGATGTGTGATTTTATATTGAATTTTCATCTGTGCAACTAGATTTCTGATAAGTAACTATTCCTGATTCCTGGAAAAGTTCAGTGGAAGAGATCACAAAAAAGCGAGATGTAATGTCTTATTTTGTCAGGCTTAGTGTTATGTCCACTGGCTGGATGGTCGCACTGGAAGAGTTGCGGTCAGTGGGTTGATGTCCAAGTGGTGTGCAGGGACAAGTGGTGTTCCTCAGGGGTCGGTACTGGGACTGGTACTATTTAACATCTTTGTTGGTGACATGGATGGTGGGATTGAGTGCAACCTCAGCAAGTTTGCTGACGACACCAAGCAGTGTGGAGCAGTCGACACACTGGAGGGAAGGGATGCCATCCAGAGGGACCTGGACAGCCTTGGGAAGTGGGCCTGTGCAAACCTTATGAAATTCAACAAGGCCAAGTGCAAGGTCCTGCACGTGGGTCAGGGCGATCCCATGCACGAATCCAGGCTGGGCAGACAGTGGATCAAGAGCAGCCCTGAAGAGAGGGACTTGGGGGTGATGGTGGATGAGAAGCTTAACATGAGCCGGCAATGTGCGCTGGCAGCCCAGAAAGCCCCCCGCATCCTGGGCTGCATCCCCAGCAGCGTGGGCAGCAGGGCGAGGGAGGGGATTCTGTCCCTCTACTCTACTCTGGTGAGACCTCACCTGGAATACTGTGTCCAGCTCTGGGGTCCCCAACATAAGAAGGACATGGACCTGTTGGAGCAGGTCCAGAGTAGGCCATGAAGATGATCCGAGGGCTGGAGCCCCTCTGCTGTGAGGACACGCTGAGAGAGTTGGGGTTGTTCAGCCTGGAGAAGAGAAGGCTCCGGGGAGACCTGCTCTAAGGTCCTTCCAGTATCTGAAAGGGGCCTACAAGAAATTTGGAGAGGGACTTTTTCCAAGGGCATGTAGTGATAGGATGAGGGGTAATGGCTACAAACTGG
>VFFE01009208.1:3096430-3116424 GCA_008921705.1 Burhinus oedicnemus
AGAAGGTCTCCCCTCAGCCTCCTCTTCTCCAGGCTGAACAACCCCAGGTCCCTCAGCCACTCCTCACAGGACTTGTGCTCCAGACCCCTCACCAGCTCCGTTGCCCTTCTCTGGACACGCTCCAGCACCTCCATGTCTGTCTTGGAGTGAGGGGCCCAAAACTGAACACAGGATTCGAGGTGAGGCCTCACCAGTGCTGAGTACAGGGGGACGATCACTGCCCCAGTCCTGCTGGCCACACTATTCCTGATACAAGCCAGGATGCTGTTGGCCTTCTTGGCCACCTGGGCACACTGCTGACTCATATTTATCTGGCTGTCAACCAACACCCCCAGGTCCTTTTCTGCCGGGCAGCTTTCCAGCCACTCTTCCCCAAGCCTGTAGCGCTGCATGGGGTTGTTGTGACCCCAGTGCAGGACCTGGCACTTGGCCTTGTTGAACCTCACACCGTTGGCCTCGGCCCATCGATCCAGCCTGTCCAGATCTCTTTGTAGGGCCATCCTACCCTCAAGCAGGTCAACAGTCCCACCCAACTTGGTTTCGTCTGCAAACTTACTGAGGGTGCACTCGATCCCCTTGTCCAGGTTGTTGATAAAGATATTAAACAGAATCGGCCCCAGTACTAAGCCCTGGGGAACACCACTTGTAACTGGCCCCCAACTGGATTTAACTCTATTCACCACCACTCTTTGGGCCCAGCCTTCCAGCCAGTATTTTACCCAGCGAAGAGTACACCCATCCAAGCCACGAGCAGCCAGTTTCTCCAAGAGAATGCTGTGGGAAACTGTGTCGAAGGCTTTACTAAAGTCCAGGTAGACAAAATCCACAGCCTTTCCCTCATCCACCAGGCAGGTCACCTTGTCATAGAAGGAGATCAGGTTAATCAAGCAGGACCTGATATGCATGTTATTATCTGGAGAAAAGTGAAATAATTAGAGTGTCTACTTCTTTCTTCTGGTGAAAGTAGGGGCTTCTAGTTGCACTCTAAAATGTAAGTTATCTTATTTTAGGCTACTGAATACCTAAAACTAAGAAGATGCTTCAGAACTCAATGGCAATATGAATTGGACATACCTAGACAAGCCATTCTAATTTACATTTTCTTCTGTTTCCGCATCAGATTTTAAGTATTCATTTATGACCATATAGGGGAAAGCAGTAAAATACTGAATTCAACTAAAACAAGAATCATTCTACCAAATTAGAGATGGAGAGCTGATGTATTTTCCTTTTCAATGACTGTGTAATATTTCTAATTTAATAAATAAATAAATAAATCTCAATTGAATGTTTCTGGTGACTCATACCAGCTAAGTTCCCAAAACAACAAAGCCGCATCATTATCTACTGTTCTAAAACTAAATCATCATGCCGTTGCTCAGGCGTTATTTAAAGGGCTTAAGCAGACTTCCCAGGGAGGCTCATTTCCATCCAAATCAAACCTATGGCAAGTGTAACCCCACCCTATTTGTAAGGCCTGGTGGGACACTTAGGGCTTCTGTTGTTTATGAAGTATTGCAGGGTAAGTAATTTGCCTGCGTGAGAGATCTATAGCTTGAAGGTCAAAGGTCTTGATCGCCTGTGACCCAGAAACAAGAAATGTTTAGCCTTTTTGTGTACATAAAGTTTGGCCACTTCGAAACCTTTTGAATGTGCCTGCGCTGTGCCCCTGCAGCTTTATGTGACTCTTCTCTCCACAGTAATTGTTTGAAAAATTCCTTTAAAAATAGTACCTTGCAGGGCCCGCTTGGCCTCCCAGAGCGTGAATAAAAAAATACATTCCCTGTCACAACCAAGCTCTCGGGGGTGAACGACACACTTGCCTAATAATTTGTTGCTTTAGGTTACTGTGTAAGCGGTAGCCTAAACTGTGATTTCAAAGATAGCATTTATCTTCCTGGTTTTAATGACCTGCGCAGCTTTGGGTATGGTAATTAGCCTTGCTGGGTTGTTTTTTTTGTGTTCCACACAATCTCAGTTCACAAGAATATATAAATAATTTACACACGTTACCTGAGAAAAGAACTAAGTTTGGTTAACTTCCGGTATCTCTCGGATGCAAGAAAGAATTTTGCCAAACGATCTGGAATTTGTCACTGCAGCTGCTGGATCCGGCAGCAAAGGGAATTAATCCAAAAATATGCTAAAAATTTGAACACAAACAGGGATTTTAGTGCAGTCTCCTTCCCAGTCTTGAGTGTGATCTGAGCAACATTTTAACTCTTTTTATCGAAAGTACGTGAACCACTGTGTGGTGGTCTCTCAAGGTTCTTGGCGATGAGACTTTTATGGTGGGATGAACCTCTGCCTTGCCTTGGGGCTCTGTGTTAGTTCTCATAACGTGCCTGTTTTGGTAGAGTACTGCTGTGCTCCTAAAAGCCCTGTTAGAAATATACAGCCTAAATCCAGATTAGGCAAAATAGTTCTGAGGATGGTCAACCCAATCTCCTTAGGTCTCCAATTTGCAGATTTGGTTCTTTTCACTGCTGATGCATGGAGGCTGGTAGCAAAATAGGGTCTTTGCAGCAAAAACCAGATTATGTTGTGGAACTAGCAAATGGTGGGTTACTGGGGAGAGCGGGGCTCTTCCTCCGTCAGCTCTTCACAATTCAAACTTGTTTTCAGTTCTGAGCAGAAAAGCCCTCCTTGAGCTTCCCCTACGCGGTGACGTTGGTCTCTCTCACCGTGCATAGCTGAAAGGGCACGACGTACAGTAGGCAAGTCATGGTGAGGTGGGCTTTGGAGAAGAGCTCACACCTGGGACCTTGTATCAATTCTAGAATAAGTCACCCAGACTTGGTGTTTAATGGATATTCTGCAGAAATGGACTGTCCATATCGCTCCAGTTACACGCTCATTTAGCTATTTTAGTGTATAAGCCAATTAAATAATTTTAAATCTGACTTAAGTTTTTAGGTGGGCCCAATCTCTGAGCTACTTCCTTCTCAAACTTTTCGCATGCTTCCCTTTTTTACAACATCTTATGGAGCGAGGAGCTGAAGAAAAGCATGCTTTGACTATTCAAGTTTTTATATTTCTTTCTCGAGGGCTGGGGCAGGGATAGAAGAAAAAGCATCGCTACTGAATGTGACTGTAAATAATTAGCGGTAGTCTATGTAATGCAAATATGTTTAATTCATGGCTAAATCTTCTTGTAAATTATTTGTTAACGGTTCAGTTCTTACTTTTGCTCCAGTTATCTCAAGTAAACTTCAGAAAAATATTTTCAGCAATTTCATTAGGCTAAATATCTTTTCTTATTATGTAAAGCCCTACAATGGAACTGACATTCGTGCGTTTAAACAACAGCTCTTAACAGTGGGATCAAATGTATGTTTTTATGGCATTTTAAAAGGTTTCTATCCCCTTGAAGTTTTTTTGTTATATCCCAGCTGGCTAGAGGTAGGATGACAACTGATAAACTTGATGGAAAGAAGAACCAGGATTACGAGTCACAGAAGTGACTTGTTCTGTACGCAGTTTGTAAATTATTCACATTGCTATTTTATTTGTTTCAGTGATATCATTAAGCTGCCACTGGTACAGAAAAACGCTGTAAATTGGAACATAATGTGCTTTTCTAACTGCATCTTATTTGCATAGCATGACATGCTTCAGCAGTTTCTACTAATGTAGTCTTATACGAAAATGAAAGATGAAAAGTAAGTTACTTAATCAGGTTAATTGTAACTCTGAGACAGACATGGCATGCCTGCATTTGCTGATTGTCACAGCTGAACTTTAATTGTTCTAGCTGACAATGTTTTATCTCTTTTATACATGGCTCTTAGTCCTCCATAGATTAGATCCAACTATTAATTTCCCTTGAAGGGATGGGCTCTTACAGGTCAGTGCTGACTTTAAATTACCGTTCAGTTATAAAGAAAGTTGAGTAGTCTGTTGAACGTGTGGGCTGCTTTTCACTTTGGAAGATACCCGCGCTTGTAATGCTATTTGTCATTTTAAGACTAGGAATATGACCTGAGTTCCCAGGCCCACATAGCAAATAAACACTCGTGTCTCTTGGGAGCAGTACTACTGGCCTACTACTAACTCTGGCTCATTATACCCAGATCATTGAACGTTTAGTCCTCTTGATGCACCGCGTATGTGATATATGAGAATGAGTGAGTGGGTGTTGCCTGGAAATGTCCTCTCTTCATCCATAATATAAACAGACTGTACTTACTGGTCCCTAGGTAACCAGTTTCTGGCTCAGCGTTTAATCTGCGGTCTCCTGGAAAGATTGTATGTTGGACCTCATTCTGTTTGTATTAGAAAATTATCTAGAGTTTGTAGAAATTCTAATGATTTACTATACAGGATTCCAACATACATAAGCTACATTGAATGCCCTGATAACTCCTTTACCCTATATATCATAGAAGCTTAAACAATAAATCATTCTAATCTTTGGTTTAGGCAGTATGCAACAGACCCCAACAACATCTTTTCTTTGTCTTTTAGAGGCTACATCCAGCAAACTGAAGTTCATTAACTCCTGAGCTCACAGTACTGTGCTTTGTTGCTTTTCCGAGCTGTCTGCTCCTTAATGCTGTACCGTCTTTTGGTTTTATATATTTACTAATGATTTATGTACAGTAAATCATCTCATGATAGTGCTTTGAAAATATTTCTTCCTATTTTCAGTTCTGTTATCCCAGACTCTTACAATTAGAAAATGGAACAGAAGAAGAGAGCGAGGGGGAGCATGTGCTTAATCAATTGTACTTTTCTCATTATGCTCTTAGTGTGTATTTGTATTGCATTTACCACCTCTTGCACTGACAGTATGACTTCTTTCTAGCTGTTCTACCTTCTCTCCAAATGACAAATTATCACTCTTCTCAGTACGACGGAGTCTTTCACTTTACACTTTCGTTTCCGTTGGAATGTGGAAAATATGGTCCGATGCTTGGTTAGGAGAAACAGATTCCTATGAATTATTTTCTGTGTTTGCAGGAAGAGAGGATTTTCAAGGTGAGTTTTAGGACTTCCCTTTTATGAACACTTTAAGATACCTGAAGTGTCTCAGTCCATGAAGTCCTGCTAGATGGTGCGTGGTGTGTTCCGACATGTATTACGGGCAGGCAGCTTCAGAGTCTTACCCGCTCTTGTAGTCCTCTTCTGTTTTGTTCCATACAGAACACACACTATCCAGCTGTTATGGTGGTTATTAAATAAAAACATTCTTTTTACTGCAGAGTCAACCATGACAGTTGCTTTACTCATTTAGGATTGCTAAAAAGTCTTTTTTTGGTAGCCCTGTACTTCATCCCTTACAAAACTGTACCATAATTTCCTATCCTGCTCCAGCAGAGATAAATCCCTAGGTAGATGATATCCTGAACACAAGCTGATAACGTTTTCTTACTTTTAGCAGGAATGAACACCTCCTTTTTCTCTGCACACCCGCCCCCTCCCTCCTTGAGCATGTACCACCAGCCTACACCTCTGGTTTCTGCGCACGGGTTCTTCCTTATTTCTTTCAGACGTGGGAGAGAAAAATCATCAGTATCCAAATCTGTTTATCAAAGAAGTGTTTGCTTTCTCATGTGCTGGAAACACTTCAAACTATGCATCTTCTTTTGTATATGCCAGCCTGCCCTTCACACGCTGGGAAGGTCTCTTTTTTTCCCTTTTTTTTTTTTTTTTTTTTTTGTTTTTCCTTTCCAGAAGAAGGGAAAGCATGACACATACGGAGTGGCAAAAAGCTTTTCCTCCTTCCTCCTCTCCACACCTGTCACCCGAGTGTACAGAGAAAATGAACTGGAAGGAAACACTCTTCCTTTCCAGTATCTCCTGGCATGGACGCCTGTTTACCCTCTCCAGCAAGCTATACATAAAATTTTGTTGCTTAGCTCCTTGACATGGAGGGATCAGTCCTTCAGTCCTCCGAGGGCTGGATTTAAGGCACAAAACAGTCTCCTTTGCCAGTTTGGTTCAGGAGCTACACAGCACGAAGGCAAAACAACCGCGTTTTAGATGCTGCTGCCTCTGAGCCCATACTTTCTTGTCAAATAAACAAAAAAATCCCACACCCAACCCTCTGGCAGTACCTGTTTTGGTAGGAAGGACTCGTCAGCAACCATGTCCTCATGACACCTGCGTTCCTCTGGAACACCACAGCTTACAGAGTGCCGGCAGAATGCAACACAATGTACAGTCATCTCCACCAAGCGTGGTGAAATGAGTTTTTGGAAGACCATGTTACTCAAGCGTTTTCATTCTGAAAACTGTAGCAGCTGTTAATTACTCTTCAATGGTTATAACAGAGTAAATCAGTGAAAAAGACTTCATGAATTTCAGCGATGACCATAGACGTTCTTGCCATTGTAAGACATTCTACATACTGGTCAATTTTGCATAATTTTTAGTTTAACGTATGTTTAAATGTATTGGTGACTTATACCATATGATTCCAAAAAGGTAGTAGCTCTTGACTGTTCTGGAGGTGTTCAAGGCCAGGTTGGACGGGGCTTGGAGCAACCTGGTGTAGTGGGAGGTGTCCCTGCCCATGGCAGGGGGCTTGGAACGAAATGATCTTCACGGTCCCTTCCAACCCAAACCATTCTATGGTTCTTTTTTATTATATTCCACTTCTAGAAAGTTTACAGTTTTAGTATTTACTTCAGAACTCTTCTTGTTAGGTAGGGCCTAGAGGCACTTCAATACTAATCAAGAAGTAGAGAGTTGCAGAAATAAGGCTTATTACGTGCTTGTTTTTTACTATTCGGGCAAATTAGCTTGCTTATTCAACTGTGCATATGGATCCGTTTCTGTCATTTAAACTGTGTTTGCGTATACGTTCCATGCTGGGCAGCTGAAAAGGAGAAGCGGGAAAGCGGCAAGCACAGGAAGCCACAACTGGCCGCTTGGTAATTAATGTAGCTGGAGCTCTTATCTGAACTGCACAGACCTTGTACAATGGATGCAGTCAAAAGCACACCGAAATTTCTGAGTCCGTATTACTTACAAGTTTGAGGGCTGTGGGCTTAAACAGTAACAAACGTTTTCTGTTTTATAGCCTCTCTTGCGAGTATTTTGATGTCAAAAAGTACTAGTCGGTATGACCCGTTCACACCTATGCCTTCTGAGGGAGGGGTAACGTACCTTTCCGATCCTTGCCACGTATTTGGTATTTTGTCAGCTACGAGAGCAAGGTCATCTGACAAAAAATACACATAGTGCTAATGAGTAAATATTTGTTTTTTCTAGTTTTACTGGGGGTGGGAGGGGGGAAGAAAGAAATAAAAAAAATATTCTGGTTTCCCAGACTTAAATCTGATCAGACCAGCATAACACCATGTGTAATAATTTGTTACCTTGAGTTTCGTAACCTAGAACATCTCTTCAAAAAGAATATCCAGATCTGACTAGAAGACTCGTAACGATGGTTTGTTTCAGTGAGTGTCACACTCTCTCATTAAAAGTAGATGTCTTATTTTCATTAGTACTTGCTTTAGTTTGTTGGTCTTACTCTCTTTCTGCTAGATTAAGCATTCTCATTTCTTAACTTCCATTGGTTTTTCATTTGATTTAAGCTTCCTGAAGCCCAATGCGTGAAGTAAAGGCAACATTGGGCTTGCAACAAGACTGCATCTGATGTGGTCAGTTAAGATTTTCTGCTCTTTAACCCTAAATTCAAAGTCAAGAGCACTTAAAATGATCTTTTATGGTATAACAGAGAACACAAACTGAAAACCATAAATCTTTCAAGAGCTGGCAGCAGCAAACGACATCTTAACCGCAAACCCAACTGAATATTTTATCTCCCATATACACATCTCTGCCTATGAGTGTAACTTTCCCGAAATGACCGTTGGTTGAATGGCTTTGACGGATGTCGATAGGCTGAGTAGTGCCTCTCCGTCAGCCCGTACAGAAGGCGAACGTGCCACCGCAAGCGTAGTTTTCTTGACTTGGTTCTTACAGGGGGTTAATATAAATTACTGTCCATTACATGGCAAAATGCTCTCAGTCCAGTGGGGTAACAGGAAAAAAAGGGATGGGAACAGCCGCATCCGATCTTATTCTAGCAGCACTAGTACCGGTAGCCCCCCTCGGGTGCTATCGGGTGGTTTTGAGTCTTTTCTTATCCACAGAGTGGAGGTCTAAAGTATTCGTGTGTCTTTATTTCTCAAGAAGTTTGTGCCCGTAAGAAGTTTCTGGATGATCTGTATGAGTCAGATAAGACTTTAGGAAGAACGAGTCATTGAGCATTAGAATGCCACCCTGAAAACACTCCAACTACCTCTTAGCAAGGGCAGGTTTTGCGATATTAGCAAATTAGGCACTTTTCTCAAAATGTCACCTAATCTTTACTTTCAACTTCTAAATTCTAGCATCTGTAACTTTACAGGGAGCCATAGGCTTAGCCTAAAAAGCTGTATGTCTTGCAATATGAAAGTATGTTGTTTGTTAGTTTTAGATTTTGTTCTGTTTGTTTAGATTTCTCTCCAGGAGCAAATTTTTGTAACCATATAAGGAATATTCCTTGACTTAACGATTAGTTATAAAGAAAGAAAACAATGTTAAGGATTATTAGGAAAGTAATAGAGGAATTGCATAGAAAACACTGTGATACTTTAAATCTGCAACAAACATACAAGAACTGTATGCAATCCTGTTTTCTTCATTTCGGTTATGGATGAAAAAAGGTTTAGAAAAAGATAACAAAGACAGTCAAATGTACAAAACTATCTTTTGCATGAAGAAAAAGTAAGAACCTTCAGAGGAGAAAATAAAGAAAACTAAGGCGTATATGGAAGGAGGTTTACAAAATTGGAAGTGTAGAGGAGAAGGTGGATAGGGATTTATTTCAGTTCCACCATAAGAATGAGAAGCATGAAATAAAACCAGCGGTATTCAGAGCAAACCGAGGAAGACGGTTCTTCATACAACATAATATTAAGCTGCCACATGGTGTTATGGATAGTGAATATTTACGTGATCTCAAAGGGTGGCGGTTCAGATTCCTGGAAGAAAAATAACTTAAGAACTGTTATATAAAAAAAGATAACATTTCTGTTCAAGGAGCTTTTGAGCTGCATCTTGCTGAGGTCTAGAGAATATTCTGGAAATGTGGAGCGATGTGCTTGCCTTCATCTCCCCCAGGCACCTGCTGTTGGTCACTGTACGGGTCAAGACAGCAGGCTAAACAGGCTCTCTTTCCCCTGTATTTTCACTCAACATACAATATTTCAGAAATATTTGAGGGTACCTAACAGGAAAACAGAGAGTAAGAACACATTTTGTACATTATGTCAGAGTTTAGCTCTGGGGAAAAAAGGTCTTACCTCTCTGAAAAAGAAACATTACTTTGAGGATACAGCTGTCTGAAAAAGGCTTTATGGGTTTGGTGTTTCCTCTCAATCGCTTCGGGTTCAAGCAGGCTGTTATTGCAAAAAAATTCTCTCTTTCTGTGGGAGTGATGCAGGCTATTGGGTATTCTGGGATTACATTTTCCTGATGACACTAAATTATACACCTCACGTGCCTTCTCTGCCTGGTCAAAGCAATGTCATTAAAATTACTTAATATGCAATTTGCCAACTAAATGGACAATCTGACAAACTCCTGGACTTTAAGTTTGTGGGCAAAGGTAGTACACTGTCTATTACCTCTGAAAATAAGACTCTTCTTTCTCAATTTGTACTTATTACGTACTTTCTCACGTAACAGTAATTACCTGTTTATGGGACTCAGTTAGGTAAGAACTGATGTTTCGGATGACGTTTTACATGATACCAAGGAGAAAAAACTTGGTTATACGGGGTTTTGGTTCATGCTCTGCAGTGGCTTGCTTGCAGGTTCCTGCTGCTCATCTCCAGCTGTGGTGTTTGAGCTTTTACAGAGGCTGGTAGGAATTCCCTGCTTCTGATGGAGTTTTATGGCTTTGCAAAGCCGGCTAAATCGCCTCTACATGTTTGTGATCGTGTTAGGTTCAAAGAGGAATTATTAAATTTCTTTTAAAAGAAAAAAAAAAAAATCTTATTCTAGCAAATGCTAGCTACCTGGAGAGAAAAATCCTGGGTTTATAGCCAATTTCCCCTATTCTGTAGTATTTTTTTATTACTATTCCTCCTCTTCAATGTTGCACGATAAAACAAAACATTAAGCTAAGTGTTTTATTTGGAAACATATTTTGGCTTTTGAGGGTTTTGGTGGTTTTTGTTTTGTTTTCAGAACTAAGTAGAAATATTTCCAGAGGCATGTACATGTATGTGAGTTTGCTTCCCTGCTCTATCAGTTGTGATTAGACGGGGAAAAGAAAAAAAGTCCTGTTTTAGCAGAGGAAAAACAAGCAGTTAAGCCTTGTCCACCCTTTCTGAATGTACACACCTGTAAGCTACCACAGTTTACAACGGAGTATTTTTGTGCAAGCTATTTGTTAAAATAGTATTACCTGCCTAGATTCCTGGCTTGCTTTCTTCTATTCCAAATAAGTAGTAATTTTTAAATGGAAAAGAAAGCATTTTTGTAATGACAGAATCAACTTCCTGTAAGCCTCATCTTGTCCTTAAATTACATTTTCATTCCTATAGAATGAAGAAAGATATGTTGCTGAGTATGCCAAGTTGGAAAAGGCGCACTTCCTTTGCTTTTCAATGCAGGACTGAACTTGACGGAGAATCAGAGATCGGTTTTCCAACACAAAATGCTGGAGCTATGTTGCTGTCAATTTTGCCAGGACCAAGGCGTTTGAAAACCAAAATGTCTATACGTTTCTTCACCATGTACTGTTCTGCCTAAAAAGCAAAACTCTAGGGATGAAGCTTTCTCAATGAGGATAGAGGAAAATTTGATTGTTGATTTTTAGTAAACTTTGGATTCTACTAGTGTTGGAATATCTGCTTTAATTTTTTTTTTCCCTAAGGAAATGGTGCACACAAGGCTCTAAATCATATCCAAAGTGGAACTTCTTATAACACTGTGACTTGAGTCACAATCACAGATAAAAACCTGGTAAACTTTTTGCTACTGCAGTACAACATAGATTCTTACTTCATTTTAACACTTTGGTCTTTGAATTGAAAACAGAATCTTGTGGAAGGGAAATGGGAAAAGCCAGGGAAATGGAGAAAGTGAATCTTTAGAGTCGAACAAAGCAATGCTTTCAGAGTTAAATATCAGATGTCAAAGGGGGAAGATATCTATTTAAATCCCATATTTGTTGAATTATAACTACATTTTTTCTGTAGGTACCCCATCTTAAGCAATATTTCGGTAACTGTCAGTTACCAAAACATATGGCTACATGTTTTATTCATTTTATTTTAACTCTTCTGGGAGAATGCATGTGACTGAGCAGCAGGATGTCTTTCATGTACAAAACACTGACCAAATATTAGTAAAACTGCACTTCTGGCAATCTTTTATTTAAACAAAAGCAAAAAAACCTCAGAAGCCCCAGGCTATCTAATAAAGGTTTGCGTTGCTTTCTACCAACGCAGGACGATCACAAGTATGGGAGGGTAATGACCTGAAAACTTCTGATGTGCTGAGTATTAGTAAATATTTTCATAAAGTGTAAATGTACTGTAAGAGCATTAGTGACGCGCTTTCTGCTTTCCATAGATGTCTTGTGGCCTTCTGCCTAATTTTTGGAAACAATAAGGGTGACACTGATGTATTCAGTGCTATTGTGCCTGTTGTATTAGGGGGGGAAAAAAAAAAAAAGACACTTCAGAATAAGATATTCTCTTTAAGACACATTTGGACAAACCAGGGGGTAAATCTGCCTGGGAAAATGGGATTTAAGTGTCTAGAAAACAAGATTAGCCTTTTCCATTTGATCTTTGGTGAAATCGCGTTGAACTGAGATGTTGCGGAGCTGACAGCTCCTGGTGAATTCACTTTTTCTTCGTGTTGCCGAACTGGAGAGCAGAGGCCACGGGCCCTGCTGCCCTTTCATTGTCTTGGAGCTCTCTTGAGTCAATTCTCATGCAAGAACTTGTGCTGCGTATATTGAGTAGCTAAGGCTTCACTAATAGTATTTGACATTATAATAGCTTTCCAGCCAAAATTATAGAGAAAGATTAGATGGATTCAAACCTCTGTGATTAATAGGATGTGTTACTTCATGCAATTTTTTTCTTCTTTGAAGTGAGAATACATAATGAATGTCATAATGTAATTGCGGTCCTTGCCACTTCCTAGAATTACTGCCTCAAGTAGGTGACAAAAAAGGTAAATAACAATGTCTTGTTTTAATAAAAGTCAAACATAAGCCTCTGTAGTTAATGCAAAAAGAAGGTTATGTGCTACTTTTTACTTAATTATGTAATGATGAAGGCCGCATAAATGGTATAATTTAAAAAAAAAATCATGCTACCACAGCTGTGAAATTTATTGTGTGGCAGACCAGCTAAATTCAGGAGGAAAAAAAATTCAGTGGGATTATTATCTGTTCATAATTTCATAAGAGACAATCAGCATTCTAAATAGAGCTTAGAAGCGCAGCGCCTCCTGAGAACAGCGCTCTGGTGTGGAAGCTGGAGCTCAGCGGGCGCTCTCTTTGGACTCGGCTGTTAATTCAGTTGAGCAGTTTGCATTTATTGCACAAGACTCTTAGGGTGGATACGTATAGAATCTTCACACCCACAGGTAAACATTTACTGTTCGCAATGACAATGCATATAGAGGTATTGGGCAGAATTTTCTAAGCTGAGTCTCAAATGTTAGAGAAACCCAAGTGTGGCATTTCGAGAAAGTAAAATTAGTAGCTCCTATCAAACCTGATACTTCTGAAAATCAGACTGTTTACATAAAATAATTGATATTTAGCTATAAATGAAAGAATATCTGGAACACAGTTGTCTTGTTTCCATTTATTTCATTCTTGTGAGATACGTAAAAGAAAAGCAGCGCTGTTTAAATTATAACCATAAATTTGATTCCAATAGAAGGAAGGGGTCAACTTGTGGGGAGTTTTCACATCTGGTTTGCTGAAAATCCACCCCATAATACATGCAGAACGTAAGGACTACCATAGCGCTATGTGAGTAAGGAAACGCTACGTGCTTCTCCACTGGTTTGTGAAATTCTGAGACCCTTATTGAAAACACCGTTCCACAATAGTCCTCAAAAAGCTGATCTGGACACATAATCCGTCAAGTGTGATGGGACCAGGCTGGGAGATGATCAGAGCTGTGGTTGTGAATCAGAGGAGTTCCTTTGCGATGAGAGAGACGAACAGGAACGCACTTTGTCTCAAGGACCTGTATTTCCAACTTAGAAGACTGTATAATTGTGGGTAAAATGCTTATTGTTTCTCACCTCCTCAAGCAGAACTATAGCTTAGCAGCTCCCAGGTGGGTGGTTGTGTTTGGTCTTTTTTTTTTTTTTTTCCTCAAATGATTTTTTTTCTTTTTTCCTTTTTGTTGGGGGAACAGTATTCTAAATCTTGCCTGAAAGAGGAAAGATAAAGTGATTTTGGATTTTAATATGTAATATTATCTATGTCGTTCATCCATGATATCATCTGTCCTGGTTTGAGTGACACAGGACTAATTTCTCTTCTGATGCTTGGGAAAACTGCACTTTTAGAAGACTCTGGTGTCTGAATTTGTGAAAATATTTACTTTATAGCCAGCTATGGTGGGTGTGTTCAAGGTCTCAGTGTTTTCAAGCTGGCCAGATGCAGGATGAGTAGGAGCGAGACCTGGGCACTTGACCCAAGCTGGCCAATAGGATTATTTCATACCATGAATGACACATTCCATAGAAATTAGAAAGTTTGCTGAGGAGTTCTCTCTCTCCCTTGATGGCTGCCATCCTGAGAACTCCTTGCCCTGGTGCCAGAGCCCTGAGCCCTTCCATTCCTCAGGAAGCCGTAGCGCTCCCAGTGTCCCATATTGGCTGTCCCCTGCTGGGAGTGCATGGCTTCCTACGGATAGAACAGGCTGAGTATAATCCTTGTATATTTTATATTGATGTCGGGATCAATATTGGTTCTTTAGTTTTATTACTGTTAATTATCTAGTCTTATTCTATTAAATCTGTTTATAATTCAACCCCTGGGTTTCCTTGTTTTTCCCCGATTTCCCTTCCTGGGTGGGGAGGGGTCATCAGGTGAGAGAATAATTGTCTAAATGACAATAAATGGTTGTGGATTTCTCAAACCATAACATCATTGAAGAGGCTTTGTGTGAGGTTTTGTTAAATGCATTTTTACCTACAATAACATCAGGCTTGCAAAACACTCTTTCTGCCTGCTTCTATACGTGGCAGGCTGAGGATATGTTATAGTGTATATTATGTGATAGACGTATCAATTCCAGGAACCGACATACTCTATAAAATGTGGCAGTTCTATAGAAATCTCTCCCAATTCACTCAAAAAACCCAACCAAGCAAACAAACAAAAAAACCCCAAACTAAAACGCCACAACCAAAGATCCTTATTATCATACAGAGTCCGGCAAAGCAGTTTACCGTGTTAGATGAAAATCCTCATAAAGTTATGATTATCAGTAATGCCTGTTGTAAAGGCTTGTGGTTGTGGTGCAAGAAAAAGGAAAGAAAAATGGCGCTCTCGCATGGAAAAAAATGAACCTATAAATAAAGGTTACAGTTTTATCAAGGAAGAAGAAACCATTATTTATTGAGCAGTATCTGCTCGCTTTGCTAATCAGAATTTTTTTGAATGCATTATTCCTGAAAAACCAAGAGTCATGAGAGAGTCAGCTGGACCTATGTATAACATCACATCACCAAAACTGTGAGCAAGTTTCTCTCACAAGGTAGTCTTTTATAAAAGAGGTTTTGTTAAGTAGAAGGAGCCAAATTTTGTTTTGAGTTTTCAGACTTTACAAGATTGGCAGCAAAAAAGTGGGGGAAGGTGTTGTCTGGGTTTTTGGGGGTAGGGGTGTAAATTAAGAACCTTTTGATATGTAGTCTTTGGAGGGGAAAAAAACCCAACCGCTCTCCAACACACCCCCACCCACAAGACCCCCAAAACAACCTCACAAGGCCCTATCATGAGGTTCTGAGGACTCTTCTAGGTATATTACCACTTGTAGAAGTCTACACCATGGACTTCCTTGCGAGGAACTGCTAAGTCTGTATCCATCTTCCCTGAGAATGCACACTCAGAATTTGAAAATTAGACTTTTTAAGGTCAAATTATTACTCTAGTAGTAATAAAGTAATTACTCTAGTTAGTGTTTCTTTAAAAAGATTTCATACTGATCAAATGAAAAGCAGGGTTTCTTTCTTTTCTAAAGGGGAATCTATTATTCACCTGTTTCTTGCTCCACCTCAACTTTTTAAGATTTTCCAACCCTGCTTGTGTCTAAAATGCGATTGCCTTCATTTAATGAGTAGCCTACTTTCTCACTTTGTAGAGCACCTAGCACTCTTTATGGCAGATTTGATAACAGCAAGACTGTATCCCAGAATTCAGTCAGAATCTAGCAATATGCTATCTCTATTCTGCTTGATTTGCTTGATCAAGCATTTGTGGATCATCTGTGGCTGCCCCATCCCTGGAGGTGTTCAAGGCCAGGTTGGACGGGGCTTTGAGCAACCTGGTCTAGTGGGAGGTGTCCCTGCCCATGGCAGGGGGGGTGGAACTAGATGATCTATAAGGTCCTTTGCTGTCTATGTTTGACAGTTCAAATGTCTTTGGTGGGAAACTTGTCTTGAGTAGAAATCAATGTACTTTCATAGAAATCACTCCATGGGAAAGATGAGATCTAAAATGGACATCTGAGCATCCAATTCGTAGATGGGATCTACACGATGATGTGGCGAAGCATCTATGGCAGCACTGCCTGCTGCTGGCAGCTTTGTTAGGCAAAATTATATCAAAGCATTCACTTTAGATATTCATTCGCTATATTAGCACGTGGCAGACTTGGGGTTGCTTCCCCCCATGCAACCACCACATCCCCCAGCTGGATGTACAGAAAGAATGGGTAAAATCTGGGCTCTATAAAGTAATCTCAGTAGCTCTAGGACTTGACTCTGCCGTTCCCTTCGTGTACAATTGTACAGAACTGCCCCAGTAGCGAAGCAAAGAACGAACTGCACTTACCTAACGGCCAGATCCGAGAAAAAATCCTGTCTCTATTCTGTTCCTTCTCTTCCCACATAGCTGAGCTCATGGGCTTTGAGAGGTTACCTTTGGCTGCATACTAGCCTGTGAAACGGGCTAAGGTAAGGTAACATCAGAAAATGGGAAATTTGGAGAAAAGGAAGATTACTGCAGACACAGATAGGGAAAAGAAAAAAATCTGACTATCCCTTCTGTGCATGACCCCTGTATGGATATTGTCCCTGACTATAAGAGCTCTAATTATGGGTATTTCAGAAAAAGGGCAGTAATAATTTTAATTTCTGATTATTGAGCGTATTCAGGTTGCTGGTAGAGTATGAATATTGTACTGCTAGGAAAGAGGTCACGCAGTTAGACACACCCTGTAACTCCATACCAACTCAGGGAATCACAGTGTCTTACAGATGATGGAGATGGAAAAGGACTTTGCGCTATATAGTATATTTGACAGCCAATGTAATTTTGCTCTCTTGATGTAATTTTTGTCTTGATAAATTAGTTTTCGACTGTGTCCCATGGAGAGGAAAACCTGTCAATAATGAAAAGTAACAAGTTTTAATTAAAAAAAAAAAATAAAATCTGTCTTTTACTGTTGTAAATGCTACTTTATTCTCAGTCTCTATAATGACTGATTATGAAAAGCACTGAGAATTAATTTCTGAATTTCCCAGAATTAGCAAAAATAGGTCCGTTACCACAAGCTGTTTCAAATACAGTTTGTAAGTATCACGAATATTTAAAAAAAAAATTGCAAAACTATAATTGAGATAAAATCCACTGGTAGTTGTTATGGAAATTCACTAGCTATCATCTAACATGACGTTAGTTCACTTTATAACTTCTTAGTCTGACTTCAGCCAATTGCAATGCGAATTTTTTTTTTTTTTTTTCCATTCACTGATTTGGTAATTCTCCAGTAAAACCTACTGACGTGTTTAAAAATTGAGATCTATCACACCTTTCAATTTTTGTTCAATACAGAGCTAAAAACAATGAGCAAGACATAAATCTAAAAAGAAAGCATGAAGTCAGTCAGCCAACAATCAAACACTCCTCTTATTTTATCGGGTATGCCACTATTACCTTTGCTCCATTTTGATAGTCAGATTGCCAAGATGGAGACTAATTTCATGGATTTAATTACTTGCCTTGCTTACATTCCTGGCCTCCTTTCCTCTGATATTTCTTGGACATCCCGTTATGGCGGTGGCGCTCCCCAGGGATGGATTTTTCCAACGTAGATTCTCAGCAGGAGACTTCTCTTCTGTAACTTTAGGGATCCCAAAGTTAGCATATAGTCTCCCCCTATTACCAACAGAGAGGAAACATATTTTAGTGCACGTCCTAAAGTAAGCGCCGAAGAAATGGAGAATGAGTTGTCCTCTGGAAGGGGCCTGTTGCTCTTCATTGACTGTAACGGGCAACCAGACGTTTTCCTTTAGACTGGAACCTTAATTCAGGGACGACAAAAGGGAGGTGAGATCCTCTCCCATTTGTTTTACTCTTTCCAGATGCGGTTAGTTTTGCTGAATATCTGCCCACACACGACTACCCTCGCAAACAATTGTAATTCTCCTTTTGGATTTCACATTCTTTGGCCCCGGGTGAGTCAGTGAATGCTGGCATGATGCAAGAGGAGTATCAAGGCAACGGTGCCCTTGAGGCATCCTGGCAGTTGCATGAATTTGGGGATTTCTGTGTATTGTAGAGGCTGGAACAAATACAGTTCAATTGATGAACTGAAGAAAAGGTCAAGCAAGCAGAAACTTTTTTTTTTTTTTTTTTTAATCTTTGCATGGTAAAAGTTAGTAGAAATAGCCTGTAAATTTCTATTTTTAAGATAAGCTATCTTTTTAATGAAAGAAAACAGTTAAATGTGCTTTGAAACTTCAAACTGACAGCTCTGTTTTGTTAAAATCAAATGGTTTGGCTTTGCATCTTAGGAGGGGAGGGAAAAAAGGAGTTTGCTTATAAGGTCAAGTGTTCAAGCCAACCTGAAAGAATGAGTAGTGTTATAATTACTCCCACTGCTGTGCAAACATGAAGCTGACTGACAAAATGAGCCTTCTTAATTATGAACTTTGATATTGTATGTTTAGGGTAAGCTTTTGAAAACTCACTGAGTTGAGTCCCAGATCTTTTTGACCTTGACCGAGAGCAGATTGAACTCAGAAAGTTGTTTGACTCCTATTGGCACTCGGCATTATTATTTAACAAGGCATCTGCTACACGGTTTAACTAAACCATAGGTCACCCAATAAATATGCAGAAAACCCCTTGAAACTACTGTACTGTAACGTCTAGACTTTGAAGTTCTGGGGAAAAAGGGAATACGCTTTTCCTCCGTAGTTTTAAAACTCAAATGACTTGTCAAGACCCCCTACGAATATTAACAGCCTTGCTATTAGTAGCACTACCTGAATACAGCTCTTTCCCATTTGAGTGAAAAAGAGTCTTATCCTTTTTGGACAGAACGTTGGCATACTTGGATAAGAGCAAGAAAAGGAAAATTCACTTGTGATTTGTGATTTGAAAGCAGCCTATTAAAATGTAAAAGGATAAAATTGCGTTTAATAATTGTTCCTCATTCCCTCTGGCTGCCTTGACGATTTCAGTGCAGAACAGCAGCCTATAAACGTTAGCCTATCGGGTGAATATGACCCTCACTTCAGAACTGTGTGGAAACAAACATGCCTTCGGACTATTTTAATTTTTATGCAATTTTACCAGCTAGAATACTGGAACTCCAAAGATCCACCAGTAAACACCGATTTTTCATTATAAGAGATTAGAGACTTACTAGGAGTAACCCAACAGCAAAAAGCTTGTGGTGCAGCCGCCTGCTACCTGCAATCCCTCGTAAGCATAAAAACGTGTAGAAAAACTCTAGTATAGCTTGTCCTGTCTCTCTGTGGCTGCCTTTGTAGCAGGCGGCAGCAGCACCATGTAGTTTGGGTTCACTGAGCTTCACCGGATTCTCCGATGGTCCGACCTCCTCTGTCCCCCGGCAGCTGCGGCAGCTCAGAACCCAGCACCAGCACGTTCCCTCATCCCGCAGCCCTTCCCTGGTCCAGGAGCTGCTTCTGGCTGGTCCCATCTCAAGGAAACAGGACAACAAGATGGAAGTATGACCAGGACTTTTCTCTATCCTCTTTAGGTGAGATGGCTGTGAGTGGTCCTACAGTTGTATAAAGGACCTGGGAGTCCTGGTGGACAAGTTGCCCATGAGCCAGCAGTGTGCCCTTGTGGCCAAGAAGGCCAATGGTATCCTGGGGTGCATTAAAAAGAGTGTGGCCAGCAGGTGGAGGGAGGTCATCTTCCCCCTCTGCTCTGCCCTGGTGAGGCCACAGCTGGAGTACTGTGTCCAGTTCTGGGCTCCCCAGTTCAAGAAAGACAAGGAACTGCTGGAGAGGGGACAGCAGGGGGCTACAAAGATGATCAAGGGATTGGAACATCTCTGATGAGGAAAGGCTGAGAGAGCTGCGTCTGTTTAGCCCAGAGAAGAGCAGACTGGGAGGGGATCTCATCAATGCTTATCAATATCTAAAGGGCCGGTGTCAAGAGGATGGGGCCAGACTCTCTTCAGTGGTGCCCAGTGACAGGACAAGGGGTGACAGGCACAAACTGAAACACAGGAAGTTCCATCTGAACATGAGGAGGAACTTCTTTCCTTTGAGGGTGGCAGAGCACTGGAAGAGGCTGCCCAGAGAGGTGGTGGAGTCTCCGACTCTGGAGACATTCCAAACCCACCTGGACGCCGTCCTGTGCAGCCTGCTCTGGGTGACCCTGCTCTGGCAGGGGGGTTGGACTAGATGATCTCCAGAGGTCCCTGCCAACCCCTGCCATTCTGTGATTCTGTGAAAAGGACTAGAACACAATTATGACTAACCTGCTGGGATTACTAGGGAGGAAACCCAAAATCTGGCTCCAA
>VFFE01009208.1:3128447-3226381 GCA_008921705.1 Burhinus oedicnemus
CCCCGCTCCTGCTGCCTGCTCCTGCTTCTGCTCCCCATCCCGCTCCCCATCCCGCTCCTGCTCCTGCTCCCCATCCTTCTCCTGTGCCCCATCCCGGTCCCCGCTCCTGCTCCCCATCCCGCTCCCCGCTCCCGGTCCCTGCTCCCCATCCCGGTCCCTGCTCCCCATCCCGGTCCCTGCTCCCCGCTCCCGCTCCTGCTCCCCATCCCTCTCCTGCGCCCCATCCCGGTCCCTGTCCCGGCTCCCGGCCCCACCGGTTGAAGCGGAGCTGGGAGAGGGCAGCGACCCGCTGGGGGCGGGATGCGGGGGCGGGATGCGGGGGGATGTACCGGGACCGGCCCGCTGCGGGGTGCTGCGGCGGGCAGAGCCGGGGGGAGGCTCCGGGGAGCTCCGGGTGACAGCCGGGCCCGAGTCTCCCCGTGTGTTGGGAAGTCCCTTGGCGCCGCGGGTGGCGGGAGCTGTACGGTGACACCGGCGGCTGAAGGTTTTCCTTGTGCCCAGGCGCAGGGTGAAGGTTGGGCTTAAATTCTCAGAATCCGGACACAAATACTTACAACTCCGTGTTAATTTGCACTCGCGTAGGGAAGTTTCGTAACACGGAATTCCAGTACCTTTGGTACTCGTGGCTTTGCAGTTCCCGGTATGCTGATGCAGAAAAAAGGATGCGTAGCATGGGGTTGGATAAGCGTGTGGCGTTATTAGGAAGAACTTTGATGTCTGGGCTTGTAACAGCCCTTACCCTCCTCTCCTTGTTTTGAAGATTCCTGACGTGCTTAGTGAAAGCGATGGTGACCCAGCTCATTGAGTATTTGTTTCGGTAAGGGACAGGGAGGGACGCGTCTGGATTAAAAGTTAAGCCGATACTCTGATGGTTGTTGGTTTTCCTACGCTCTTGGTTTTCCTGAATAGAAGTTTGGGAGTTTTTACTGTAACTACATTGGAAGTCGAGTTTTGATAGCGTACGCTACCTGTACTTAGCTACTCAAGCTCTTGTAGACCATCTGTCGTTCACAGAATTTGTGCTTTTCAAATAATATTCTGCATGGAAAAGGTTACTGGCTATACTGTAGTCTCTCTTCGAATACGGCTGTGGTCTCTCTTAAAATATTTTAATTACAGAGGAATGCTTACGTTGCAACGTTCTGAATGCCAGTATGTTATCAGCGAACACATTGTTTAAATGTTTATCAAATATTTTTCAAACGTGAGTGTTTAAAAATAGGAAAGCAAAATCAGTTCAGCTGGTCGCTCTTATCGCTTAGAGTATTTATAAAAACAAAATGCAAAACTTAGTGAAGGGTAAAAATACCTTAACTTTTGCCAGCCCGTGACTATAAGTCAGTTATTTACTGGGTGAAACTGGCGTCGGAGCCTCGGAATGCTGAAAAGGTAGAAAGAATCCGAACTGGAGCACGGTGCGCACTTTGTACGCTCAAACTGCTGAGGCAGAACAGCCCATAGTGAGGATGTTGTCCGGAGCGACGCTGTATGTCCCCATGCGCGTGTTGGGGACAGTCACTCTGTTTCCTGAAGGAACCTCTGTGTGTTTGGGAGCGGCCGCCGCACTGCGTAGAAGCGCAGGTGCTCCCTGGAAAAAGGGGAACTGTCGGCAAACCAAAGGAAAAGAGGTCAAGGGACCGGGAAGCGAGTGGGACAGCGTGTGTTAAGCGATTACGTTAACAGAAAAACGTTCTCGTGCCTGCCGACTGGTGAGCAGTAGTGGGAGAGAGGGAGGATGACTCTGGATCCAGGCATCCAAGCGGACTTAGTCATGTTGGAAGTCTTTAGTTGTGAGTTTGTTGCTTTTGCTGGAACTGATTGGGTGAGCGAGGACTCTGTGTATTTGTTCCCGGGATGAGAGAACGTTGAGACGAATGTCTGAAGTAATTATGAAAGGATTAAATAAGTAAACTGTAAGTAATTGTTTCAAGGAAAATCTGATTATATTGTCAGTAAGAAGTCATCCGCTTGAACTTTCCTAACTTCACTTGATGGCTTGAGCTTGTGTTCACAGATGTTACGCTCCCTCTGTTTTTTTACTTGCTATCCCTGTGCCGTACTGCTGCATATTAAACTGATGCCAAAGAGCGGGTCATCCGGCCTTTTGGGTCAACTCTTTACGCAATATTTTTATTTTTCTTTACGCCTGTTTTAAGAACTTGAGCTTTTAAAAAGCGTGGATGAAGTTGAGGGTGTTCTAACGCAGGAGGAGAAGCTGGGCAGAAACCGCGGGGGTTTGGTGCAGGTGAGTGCTACGCGCTGATCTTGCCCTAGAGATCTGGAAGCGATACGGATGTAAATAGTAGTAGTTCTTCATACGCAGCTCTTGCAAGGGCATGTTCTGCGGCAAGTGGGCACTGATAACCTTGTGCAACGCTGCCTCCCCCCTTTTTTATCCAGCCTAGGGGTAAAGTTCATTATTTAACAAGCTTACAGGGCCCGGATTAATACCTTTCAGCTCAACTCTCTGCTCGGTGGCGTGGGAATGAATCCTGCCCTGCGTCACCTCTTTGGGGTTTCCTGCGGCACAGGGGGTTCCCTGATGGGGCAAGTCCCTGGCAGCCGCACCGGGCTCCCTCCCCCTCTCCGGGGAAGGCAACCCAGTATTTCGGTTCTGTCTCCGCTTAAGGCAGGAGCGGGGAATTGGCCCTCCTGCTCCCAGGGCTCCCGCCGTTGGGGTGGGAGCAGGGATGCTCGGAGCGGCTGCGGCAAGGAGAGGGGCAACACCGGTGACTCGAAACTTTAGCTGTCTTGTACCGTCTGTGAATATTTTAATAGCTCTTATAATGCGTTTAGTCTTTAGCTCTTGTTCTTTACGTAGCTATGAATTGGGAACATGCAATGAGCGTACGCTGTCTACCCAAGAGGTCAAAGGATTTTAATAAATGAATAAAATAATTCTTTATTGTTTCTTTGTTGAAAGTTATAAAATGAAGCGGAGGGGCATTCTGGACACAGATCAAACTTCTCAGGTTGTTAAAATAAAGGCGTGACAGTAGCACGTACCCAGGCTGCATTAGTGGTGCTGGGGTGACAATAGCAGGAGCAGGTTATTATGGTAACAATAACGGGCACGCGAACTGGGAAGCAGGCACACAGCTGGGAGGGTTTGCCATAGCTGCACCTTCATTTTGTGGCGTGGTCAAACCTTTGGGACTACGTGACTCTCCAAAAGCAGTACTGGTCAATGGTCCCACGTGGTTTTAAGAGGTTTAAAAGTCTGTTTATGCAAAGATTCTATTGGAATGGGAATAAGGAATGGAAATGTGTTTGCCTGTTCTGAAGTGCATCCCTGGCCACGGCACTGGGGCCTCTTTAGACAGACGTCAAAGACGTACAGGACAGTCTTTGCCTGCGGTTCTGGCATTTGCTTTTTGCAATGAAAATAGGCGCGCGCACTTGGGCTCCGTTTATCTCGGATGCTACCTCAGCTGAGAGACACCTTTTCATTATTATAATTCTAAAATTATTTGAAATCTGACCTAATCATAAAATGCTGCTGGTTGATGGCTAATAGAGTTTAAATACTGTTAGTGTGGGAGCGGGAGGAAGAGCAGTGTGTTAATTTTTAGACGGGATATTAGGAAAATTTTCTTCACCGAAAGGGTTGTCAAGCATTGGAACAGGCTGCCCAGGGCAGTGGTGGAGTCGCCATCCCTGGAGGTATTTAAAAGCCGGGCAGACGTGGTGCTGAGGGACATGGGTTAGTGGTGGGTTTGGCAGCGTTAGGTTGATGGTTGGACTCGATGATCTTAAAGGTCTCTTCCAACCAAGGTGATTCTATGAATTTCTGGGGTTTCTTACTGTCACTGTATTTTGGGGGTGTAACCTCAGACCTGTCGGTTTGGTGGCCAGCTCTAGGTTTATGAAGTGCGCCTTGGGTTTTCCCTTCTGAAAACAAGCGTAAACCTCACTCCCAGTACTCAACCAGCGCTAAATTGAGTGGGCAGGGAGGATGTTATTTTTTCTGCTCTTGATGTTTTGTCTGCTGCAGCTTTCCTTTTTGCGTGCGTGTGCAGCCACTCTCTTTTTTCAGACGCACACGCAAAGATCCTCTTTTTTAGAAGCGCCGTTTGTAGGAGATACAGCGGGATGAACAGAAGTAATAGAATAGGACCTATTACGAAGACTAAGCGACGCTTCTGCAAATGTAATAATTAAACCTTAGCCTTTTGGGCGAGTAGCGTGCAATACTAAGCTCTGAGAGCTCCTGGCACTTTCTAGTTCGTGGTGTAGGTACGTGCATTCCCGGGTGTCTTGTGTAAGCACGCTTGTGCGAGGGATTTCAGGGGATTGCTGCTGACAAATAGCCGCACTTCTGGAGGGTCTCGGAAAGCCTCGGGGATCACTTGAACTAGCTGCGGCATTTGGAGGCTTACAGAAACATCCCCTCAAAAATATTATTTTTACGCTCGCTTAGGTTCAGCGTGTGTTTAAACTCTTGCATGTTCTTCAAGGGTGTGTGTCCATTTATTGGAGCAAAAATAAACCAGGACTTGCTCTTCAGGCTCTTGTAGGTGAGGGTGATGGTAATAATCCTCTCCCATTGATACCCTGCATCCAGGGTAGGACATGGGTCTCAGAACCTCGTGTTCAGCTGCTGCTTTCTTGAATGTGGTCAGTGATTCATTAAAACAAACTGCTTGGAACAAAGGGAATCCAGCTGAAGTCAGACTGGTATCCTATCAAGTTTAGTATCCTGGTTTAATGTGAAAAATGTGCTACAGCTGTTTGTAGAATGAATTATAAGAAATTCCGAGCAAGATTGGTTACTTGAAAGGTGTAAGCTCTTTCAAAGTTTAAGTTGCTTCTTAGGAGTTTTACATTTGGCGAGGTGTTGAATGTTGTTCAGTGAGTAGGATAGGTATGATTGTTTTCCTTAGCTATTATAAACATTCTTTTTCTTTTTTTTCTTTTCCTACTTCCACCTTGCTACTAAGCTGAGTGATACGTAATACCAAGTTTCCCTCCATGAATACGTGTATCTGCTTCGAAGGCACTAATAGCTGCATAAATTGCAACAGAATTTTAATTTAAAACATGGATAGCCTGGGAGGACCGTGGGGGATTGTTTGTTTGAATTCCTATTGTATATGAATTTGTCAACTTGTTTTCCTTGGTTTGTGTGTATCTGTCACCAGAAGTTTTTCTGATGACTTAATATTCATGTGTTACTGTATTTTTTTTTCCCCCTCTTTGTTGCGTTTCAGATTTTAGTTCGGAAATAGCTAAACTGTAAGTCATTTATGCTACTCTTCCATTGTAATCATTGTAAATCAACCCCTCTAGCTCTTTAGTAATTTGTTTTTTCTTTTGACATTTCCTGACTTGTCTAAGATAGCTCTAACTCCTTACAAATATGTAGAGAGGGCAACTGCTAGTGGAGCGAATGAACGTTTTGGTAAGATGCTCCTATTTAGCAAAGTAACCAAGAGGAATGATGTTCTTTGGGGGAGGCGGAGAAAGCACAGGACAAACACCTTCTCATAACTCAAGGCAAAAAAACCAGTAGTAGTTGGTGTATTTTGTCTGTATTGGCTTTGCTGAATATGGGTGGATTCTGTTTCAGGGTGAATATGTTATCTTCCTAGATGCAATACATCTTCTGCAGGAAATTTTTGGGATCTTGGTTGTGGTTAACTTCAGTGAAAACTGATTGCTTGGGGAAGTTAATGACATTAATTATCTGACACTGCTGTCACCCTGAACCTCGTAGTGCTCCATACTGTTCATGTAATGGCTTCATCTACTCAGTGACAATCTTCTAACGGCCTGGCCTTGAGGATGCAGCTTAAAACCTGTTGGAGGTGTTTTGCGTCCTGTTCCTCACTGAAGAGAGCAGGAATTTTTATCCTGGATAAGGGGAAATACTGGCAAAGAATGGGACAATTCTTGGAAGGTGCCAGAGGGCTGCTGGAGAGCGGGGGACATGGGTGTTTCTCTCAGGTATCCCAGGTGTGGAATCCCCCGTGTTACTCCTACCTGCTTGGGGCAGCGTTGTGAAATAAGTCATTTCAGGAATCTGATGTCATCTAAAGCAAAATCCTTTTCACCATAAAATGGTTTAACTCTTTGACCTTTCTTACCCAAGAATTGTGCTCCGTTGACAGAGAGAAGAGAGGAATTCAGCAGAAGGGATTTCTTCTGAGAGCAGCTGTAGCGTTTGGCTATTTCCTCATTTTTTTCCCAAAGGAGGTCTGTAGCAAGCCCTCACATGCACATGTGAAAATTTCTGGGACTTGCAAAGATTGTCAGAAACAGTAGATATCCTACTAAAGATCATTCAGTAGAAGCAAAACAACTCTAGCTGTCCTTCAACTTTCTTTGCAGAATTCAGCAGACCGAAGGTATTTGTGGTGGACTGTTCCAGCTGTCCAGAACATACTTGATGGGGCAGTCATAATATTTAGAGCCAAGAGAAAAACTGGCCAAGTGAAGCTTCACACCCTAGCTGATGTCTACTTACTCATGTTTGTGTAGACAATGAAATGTAATTTGAAACGTGAATGAAAATGTGATTTAAGTATGAGCCATTCACCCCTTTCCAAATAGGTGGCTAACGCTTGTTGCCCAGCAAGTATGGGATCCATATACACAGTCATGAGAAGACCAGTTGAGTTGCCCATGAGCCAGCAGTGTGCCCTTGTGGCCAAGAAGGCCAATGGTATCCTGGGGTGCATTAAAAAGAGTGTGGCCAGCAGGTGGAGGGAGGTCATCTTCCCCCTCTGCTCTGCCCTGGTGAGGCCACAGCTGGAGTACTGCGTCCAGTTCTGGGCTCCCCAGTTCAAGAAAGACAGGGAGCTACTGGAGAGAGTCCAGCGGGGGGCTACAAAGATGATCAGGGGACTGGAGCATCTCTCTGGTGAGGAAAGGCTGAGGGACTTGGGTCTGTTTAGCCTGGAGAAGAGAAGACTGAGAGGGGATCTCATCAATGCTTATCAATATCTAAAGGGCGGGTGTCAAGAGGATGGGGCCAGACTCTCTTCAGCGGTGCCCAGTGACAGGACAAGGGGCAACGGGCACAAACTTGAACACAGGAAATTCCATCTAAACATGAGGAAAAACTCCGTTAATTTGAGGGTGGCAGAGCACTGGCACAGGCTGCCCAGAAAGGTGGTGGAGTCGTCTTCTCTTCAAAACCTGCCTGGATGCCATCCTGTGCAATCTGTTGTAGGTGACCCTGCTCTGGCAGGGGGGTTGGACTGGATGATCTCTGGAGGTCCCTTCCAACCCCTACCATTCTGTGATTCTGTGAAGAAAAGCTGGTGGTTGTTGTTTGAGGTGTACTGTCCAGAGATGGTGGGATCCGTGTTCCTGCTGTGCCACCTGGAATCCCCATCTTACATGATTCCTGCTGAGGAAGCAGTGCGAGGGCGGCATGCAGGAGGTCGCTTCTCTGGGCCCCCTGTGACTCAGAGCGAGCCCCAAATGACATGGCTGGGAGCCTGCTCTCCTGGTCATGGAGTACCTAAGCACCAAGTCAGGGATCTGTGGGCTCGGATTCACGCTTAACTGCACTTGAAAGTGCTCGAACAAAGTTGAGCTCCAGGAACTGTCCATGTAGGTGGTCTCACTTTGTGCTGTATGCATATTAAAGAAACTTAACGTGGAGAAAGAAAAAAATTCTGAAGAGTTTAAAACATGAGGAAAGCCTGAGAAGTGAAGAAAACTGTAAGGAAAAACTGGTTTTGTTTGTTCCTTAAGAAAACAATGGAGAGCATTTCTTGTGGCAAGTCTTGGATATCATTTTGAGATGGTTTTAATTTTTTTTATCAAAAAAAATCGATCTGTTTTCTTTGAAAATGTTGCTATTGGAGTTCTGAGAATTCACAGTCTTGACCTGTCATTCTTCTTGACTAACAGCTGCTAAGTATTGGCAGACTATGTGACAGCTTGGTGGCTGCTGGGAATTGGAGACTAGGAGGGTACCATGAAAGTAGGTTTCACTGGAAGTCAAAGAAAGTGCTTGTCGTTTGTACCCCTAAAAGGATCGTTCTTTATTTGGTGTACTGTTGAGGATGAAATCTCTGCTTGTTGGCACGCCCGCTATTACTTAGAGAACACCAGTCCTGCTATTTCTCCTTTAAAATAGCACAGAAAAGGAAAATTACATAACTTCAGTCATTCCGTTTCTATGTAAGTGGCTGCAGATACACTTGACAGAACCATAGGTTGCCTGTAAATGTTATCGTACCAAGACTCTTGATGGAGACTGTATGTGTCATTTCTATAGCATCGCTATTTATGCTTAGATTAGCAGTGTAATTAACTGCCTAAAGAAACTAAGAACTAAGCTTGCGAGGTAGCGCCTGATTGACGTTTGTCCCTTGCCTAGGGACAGATGTTTCCCAATTAAAGCAGAGCCTATGACTTCCTCTTCACCCCACCCGCTCCCCGGAAAATCTTGCGTAACAGGCAAAGTGCTGCTGGTACAAACATGACCATTTACTTAGTTTCATTTTATTCATGGACGTCAGGGCACTCATGTCGACATACCAATATCTCTTTGCTGTAAAGATTTTTATTTTATTTCCTTTATATCATTAATATTGAAATTTTCTGTTATTTAGAGGAAACGAGGCAATCTTGTTAATAATCAGCAGGCTTGCGCTGTTGTCAGTACACGGGGAGACGTGTGTTTTCTAGGAAGGAAGATGGCAATGGACAATTATTTGGTCTTTCCAGTCGAGTGTTTCTGAGAAGAGCAAAATGTTGGTTCATTTAAAAATACAAAGAACCCTGTTGTGCAGGCCACAGGGCACAGCTTTCAGGAGAACATTAACAGCCACTAAATATTCCACCGACATGACCGAATATGGTAGGTATTGGCCTGTCTCCTTTGTAAAGTTTAATGGTCTTTCGTGGAGGTTTCATCAAAACTGCCAGGCAGCAGAACCCAAGAGGTTATGCTCAAAATCAAATTGCCCGAGGGTCTCCTTGCGCGCTTGCTGGAGTGTTAGTGGTGGTGAGTTTGTGCCTTCTGCCTGATGTTCCCAGGTGCACCCTGAGACATAGAATCAGAGCATGGTTTGAGTTGGAAGGGACCTTAAAGATCATCTAGTTCCAACCCCCCTGGATGGGGCATCCACAACTTCTATGGGCAGCCTGGGCCAGTGTCTTGCCACCCTCACAGTCAAGAATTTCTTCCTAATATCTAATCTAAATCTCCCCTCTGCCAGTTTAAAACCATTCCGCCTTGTCCTATCGCTCCACTCCCTGATCATGAGTCCCTCCCCAGCTTTCCTGTAGCCCCTTTAGGGACTGGAAGGGGCTATAAGGTCTCCTCTCCCCAGACCCTTCTCCAGGCTGAACAACTCCAACTCTCTCAGCCTGTCCTCACAGGAGAGGGGCTCCAGTCCTCTGATCATCTTTGTGGCCTCCTCTGGACCTGCTCCAACAGGTCCATGTCCTTCTTATGTTAGGGGCTCCAGAGCTGGACACAGTATTCCAGGTGGGGTCTCCCCAGAGCGGAGCAGAGGGACAGAATCCCCTCCCTCGCCCTGCTGGCCACGCTGCTGGGGATGCAGCCCAGGATGCGGGGGGCTTTCTGGGCTGCCAGCGCACATTGCCGGCTCATGTTGAGCTTCTCATCCACCATCACCCCCAAGTCCCTCTCCTCAGGGCTTCTCTCGATCCATTTTTTGCCCAGCCTGTATTTGTGCTTGGGATTGTCCTGACCCATGTGCAGGACCTTGCACTTGGCCTTGTTGAACTTCATGAGGTTGGCACAGGCCCACCTCTCAAGCCTGTCCAGGTCCCTCTGGATGGCATCTCTTCCCTCCAGCGTGTCAACCGCTCCACACAGCTTGGTGTCGTTGGCAAACTTCCTGAGGGTGCACTCAATCCTGCTGTCCATGTGGCTGACAAAGGTGTTAAACAGCACTGTTCCCAGTACTGAATGTCCTGGTTTGAGGTAAAACAGGACCAATTTTCTTCAGACACTGACCCCTGTGGAACGCCACTCGTCACTGGTTGCCACTTGGACATCGAGCCATTGACTGCAAGTGCATGAGAATGTATTTTTTTGAACATACAGTTCAGAAAGGTCTGTGCTCCTCTCATGGCTCAGCAGAGCCCAGCAGCTGGGCAGCTCCTGGTTGCCACAGCGCGTTTTCTTTCTTCTGCCAGGAATGCCACGTTAATGGTGGTGGGCACACGAGATGGTTTGGAACCCGCTTAGGAGGGGATTCACCGTGTCTGTGCTGAGGGAGGTGGGTTTGATGAACCATCTGGACTCAGATCAAGCTTCCTTAGAGTGGTAAATTGATTGATATGGGGCCATCTCTGCAGTTACGGTTCCCTCCAAGACCATGGTGCTCGTCATCAGCCTGTACAACTAGAAGGTGTGCAAAGCGATGCGTGAAAAAATGCTTTTATTTTTGTTATCCCAGAAGACCTGCCTATTTCTCTCTGATCATCAGCTGTGAAAATGATGAGGATCTGTAAGATTAATGAGAACCCTGCTTCTTTTTTGTCTCCAGGCTGGGCCAGCAGGTGATCAAATCGCTAAAAACAAATGAAAGGAGTAAAGAGCTATAGAGGAGTTCTGAGTACTTTCCAAAATATTTGTGGACAGGCTGATAAGGCAGTAAAGGCACAGTGAACCGTGATCTTGGAGCAGGAAGTAGGGGAAGGAGCAGTGAAGGATTTTCAGAGGGCAGGATCATGCTTCAAAGGAAGGAAGAATTAGGCTGTTCTGTTGCATCAGGTAGAACTAAAGAATTAGGCGAACTCTAAACTGAACAGTCATTACTAATCTGGATTAATACCATAAAAAGGCTCTTTGTAGTAATGAAACTCTTTGAATATCTTACCTAACGGTTTCAGAAAATTAATGAAATTTTCAAATCCTCATCTCTTATGACAGACAGATGATCTGTGTTTTTCCCTTGAGCTGCAAGTGGCTACTTTACTCCATGTTGAGTTGGCTTATGGTATTTATTTTGAGTACTGAAGTCACATAAGAGTAGAAGAATGGCTGTACCTGGTCAGACAAAATCCCTGGTTAGCTCTGTGTGCCATTTTCAACAGTATCCAGCACAGGCAACCTTGTTGGACAGCCCCTGCTTGCGCGGCCGCTAAACGTGCACAGTGTGCCCCACTGGTGTGGCAGAGGATGACCTGGAGAGTGATCTTGCTGTTGGGAACCTCACGCACAGCACATGATGAGGAGCAATCCGTCACACCTGCCCTCTCGCAACCTCTTGTCCCCAGTTCCTTCCAGGTGAAGGCTGCCCGTTGGCCATGGGCATGTCTCTTCTTGCAGGAAGGCAGTGCCCACTGAGTCCTCGGTCCCAAAAAATTTCTTTTTTATCCTCTGTCCTGTGAGCTTTCCTGCTTGATTCCCCTGTGGAGGGCTTGTAGTGTGACATCCAGCTGATTTGTCCCCAAACCATCCCATGGAACTGGCTTGGGAGATTTGTACTCCACTTGCTCTGTTTCTTCACCCTTGTGTTTCTCAGACCATGTTCAGGGGAAGCCCCGAACCCTGGTGTGCAAGCACGTACCTTCTGCCCATTCCTTGGCCAGTTGGGGACTTCAGTTGGAAAACCCAACAGCGGGCATCGGATGTTCACAGGGTCCCCAGGCTCATCATGGTTTTTTTGTAGTGAGAGGGCAACCATGGCAACGTGCACCTGGCTACAGCCACTCTTCTGGCTCTCCCACTACCTCTTAGTGAGTTTTTTTGGCTGGACTTCTTCCCTTTTTATTTACGCCCTTACCATCCAAGGCCCTGCCAAGTTACAGGACCTACTTGACAACCTCCTTCTGAGCATAACAAATGGAAAGTGTCACCACATGCTTACAGACTGTTGGCAGCAGAGCAGCTCGTGGACTTCCTTGCCTTAAATGATGAGGAGTGTGTGGGGGATTCTTTTCTTTTCTTTTATTTAATAGCTTTCCGTTGACTTTTCTCCTACGTGTTATCCAGGTCCTTATTGAGCCCACAGAAGCTTTTGACACCAACGCCTTTCTGTATCAGGAAGTTTGGCTTTGTGGATGTTCTGTTTAATATATATAATAGTAAATTCTAAAAACAAGCCCCAAAAATGAAAGAACCATTCCTTTTGTTTGTCTTGAAACTGACACCTCTTAATTATGTATGAAACTTCCCCAGTCCTTGTCTTGGACGAGGCAGGGAACAATTCTGTCCGTGCTGCCTGTGGCTTTATTGAGTCCTTCTCTCCATTGTTCTTTTTCAGGCTAAAGATGCTTCACTTGTGTAACCTGTTTTTTGTAATGAAGCCGTTCCTCACCTTTGATCACCCGACTTCATACCTTTCTTAATTCTCTTTAAGACCGCAAAACAAGGAGAGGGGAGAGCCAGGAGTGCACACAGGATTCTGGGTGTGGGACACCACGGGTGTGTGTAGGGACACAATGATGTTTTGTCCTCTTTCCTGATAATTCCACTTACCTATTTATTTTTAAAGTGTGTCTTGATTGGGGAGCATTTTGTAACACGTCAGACGTGAATATGATTAAAAAGCCTCTTTTAAAAACCACCTGTATTCATACTGAAGAACTGGATGGGGGAAGACTTTTCATAGTTCTTACTACTTCCTCAAAATTCACACAAAAGCTGTTCTTAGGGGTCTGTTTCAAGATGATGTATGAGTATTTAACCCATGTGTGTGTTAGGCTTTGAATGTGTTTTTCTGCCTGCCACACGTGCACAGCGAGAGATTTAATGGGACTAGCTATCTTCTGAGTTATAAACCATGAGCTGTATATTTAATGCCCTTAATGATTTTTTTTTTTTTAAGAAATGAGACGTGCTTTCAAAGTAATCTGTGAAATAGGCCAGCAACAGTTGTTTATACCTGTTAAAATAAGATGTTATGATAGGCAAGATTTGTGAGAGGTTGATTATGTGCACTAACTAGGTGCATATGACTAAGCAAATTCATCAGGAACCTACCCACGCTTGCAAATTTTTAGATACGTGTCAAGCCTAGCCTAAAGCATAAGAATGTAAGAAATACCCCACTGGGGCAAACTAATGGTCTGCCTAGACCAGCGTTTGGCCTCTGTCATTCTCACGGTGTTTGAGGAGAACATCTGGGCTTAGCTGGTTTCTGCAGTTCTTTCCCCTCATACCCTCCTGACACCCACCGTTGTTGGACTGAGGGTATTAAGAAGACATGCCCCCATGTCTTCTCTTCACTGTCTATGGACATCTTGTCCATGGATTCATCTAGTTTCATACTGAAGGCGCCAGGAGCGGTCAGTAGATCCTGAACTAGAGTGCCAGCCTGGGTGCAGTGGAGCTTCTTTGATTTTGGCAACCTGCAATATCTGTAAAGACTTATTCTACGGTTAATATTCTCTACTTCTCTCTGCTTTGAATCTTGTCTGTTACATAGGCACAACTGTTATTTTCAGCACTTAGAAAATAAAATTGGCTGTTTATTTGGGGATCTGGGATATATGTCCTGAAATTTTCAAAGACCAAACTAAAGAAGAAACATAAACGTGTCATTTAATTCTTTTTTTATACTTTTGCCAGTCACAGGGACTGGCTCCAATGTCAGATTTCCCCCACCCCGTTCGTTAAGAGGCTGATTTTATTTCCATCTTTAGACTTTTATTACATGCCTGGTGTCTCTTCACTTGCTGTCTGCCTGTGGTTTTGCCGACTTTAGGCTGTGTTTTCCCTATAGGTCACCATCAAAATCTGTAGCTCTTTTGAGATGCTTAAGGTGCGTGGAGCCCTTATTATGGATTTGTTTGTAGAAAATTCCATCTTCCAAATGCCACTTGGTGAACACAAGTGCAGTGCCGAGTAAAGGGGTAAACCAGGAGAGCCTGTCCTGCTCTTGCTGTGACTCCATAGAAAAGCATGGGAAGAGTTGCAGGAATATTTAGAGGAAGGTGGTGGAGCTGGGTCACAAATTTCCCTTAATTCCCTTTTCTCCTCTTCCAGAAGGGAGGAGAAGATAAGGGAATTAAGGGAAACTCTTCAGATAAGGATTATATACTGTGAGCTTTAGCAGACATCCAGCGTTACCCCCTTAGAAAATTCTGTCTTCTCTGGAAAAAAATGAAGTCATTGAGGGTTGGATTTCTTATAATTTTTTTTTTTTTTTTCTTCTTGCATTCATTGTTCCTCCTTCTTCATGGTGTTGGGACATCCTTCCTCTGCTTCACTAGAGAGGTACCATGTGCTGCTCTGAGGAATCTGTGGATCTTGCTAAGGGTTCCACCGAGGCATATACTTCTAAATCCTTATTATTATCTTAGAGATATTATCGAACAAGTGATATATTGAATACAATTGAGGTTCTTCTGGGTAGTAATCAGTTTTTTTCTTCTAAATATTTGTTCCATGTTTGGGCTAACGTACTGAATTCTGCTTTTATTCTGCATGTCCTTTATTACAACTGTGAAAACTGTATTCAGCTTTGATTTTTATTCTCTTTCCTGCCATAAATAACATGCACGATGAATTCCTCAAAATCCCGGTTACAGGCATTGTCATACAGTCCCAAAGTTACAGACTGTTTGACACATGCTCTTGTAAAGACTTTTACCTCGTAAAGAATTCTGCTCTTGTAAAGATTTTTATCATCACTGTGTATTTTTTTAACTTTTTAACTTCTGTGGTTGGACTTGGTGATCTTAAAGGTCCCTTCCAACCTAGACGATTCTATGATTCTACCTGTCTAATGAGGAAGCTATTAAACAGAAAGCTTATTCTGAGCCAGAGCAGAGCGTGTTCGTTAGCTAACTGGTTTCGTTAGAATGGGAATTGCCCTTTTGCTTTATGAATTAGTGCAGTGTTGAGGAATTTAAAGTAAATGCAAAGTCTTACTAAGATGTGGAATTAATTGTGTATCTTATAAAACTTGCACTGATAGCTGAGTAGCAATCTTGAAAGAAAAATGGAATTAAGAAATGTTCATTTTGGTAATGAATTTCAGGCAGAACTACTCTTATCCACTGCTTACCAGTTATTTTCCGATGTCCTTTCATAAAATCAGAATTATTTTGCAGTCAGCATCCTGAGACTCTGAAATGGAAATGCTTTAGCTGGATTACAACAGCGGCTTCAAGGTCTTCTAGCAAATTGAAAGAAAAAAACAAACAAGAAACTACCCCAACGTCTCTGGCTCTACTCAGTGATGATCACAACAGTGTGGGAAATTTCTACCACCCTCTTTGAGGACACTTCATGTCATTCCAAATTCTGCCAGAGCTGTACCTGATTTTTATTATTTTTTTCTTTGTGAATTTTTTTTTGTTACTGCAATTGCCATGTCTTTACTGAAGAGTCGTCTGCAGTAAATTAATTTTCTAATATAATGCTGCTGCTGTGAGCAATACCGATCTAAAGGTGTAACGGGTCGCACCTTTGTTGCCCCAGCCATAGTGTTTGAAGAAGGCAGTGCATACGAGTACCAAGTTACCGCATTGCATCCGGGCTACGGTAAATAAGGCTGCACTTGCAGCATAAATTCGACAGAAGTGATGCTCCGGCCAGAAGCCTGTCCCTCTTCCCCTCCTTCTTACTCCTCTCTTTACTGGTGTTGGGATGGGGGATGTAAGGCGAGGGCGCTCCTTCTGGTAGCGGCAGGGATTTATGCTGCGTTGTAGTGACTGTGCAACAGTTGACTTGTGAGTACTTTTAAATGTTAAGTAGAAAGTTCCAGGTAAATCACTTCCAGTGACTGATCTTGCTTTACCGTGCAGCGAAATGAATTAGGAGTAGCCACGTGCCTGGTTGCAGTGATTCTCCTGTGGGTGTATGTGACCTCCTCGAAAATACATCCTCGTGAACTCTGACTGCCGATGTGAACAGTTTGTTCCAATAGAAGTGTCTCTTTTTCATTTAACCTTTGCAAGTAATGAGGGAGTTTATGTCGGTCTTATTAAGCCAACCAATTTTGCTTTTTTGAGTAAAAAAGAGCTTTTTATTTGACAGTAAAATAGAATCATAGAATAGTCTGGGTTGGAAGGGACCTTTAAAGGACATCTAGCCCAACCCCCCTGCCATGAGCAGGGACACCTCCCACTAGACCAGGTTGCTCAAAGCCCCATCCAACCTGACCTGGAACGTTTCCAGGGATGGGGCATCTACCACCTCTCTGGGCAACCTGGGCCAGGATTTCACCACCTTCAGCATCAAAAATTTCTTCCTATATCTACTCTAAATCTTCCCTCTTTTAGTTTAAAACCATTACCTCTCATCCTGTCGCAACAGGCCCTGCTAAAACATCTGTCCCCATCTTTCTGATAAGCCTCCTGTGTTTTAAATCTGTCTCCGGTTCTTTGCCGCTTTCTCTACTACTTGCTTCTCCTCTTCATCCAGCTGTGAAATTATTTCATCTCTGCCTTCCCTTCTCTGTACCCATCATCCTAACCTTTAATTGCCCTTTCTCATGTGAATAAATGGCAGTGAAGCTGCACGAGCCTGTCACAGCTCTGCGATTCCTTTGGCTCTTTGTCTCTGCTTAGCAAATTCAGTCCCAACCCACGTCCCTCTTCAGTGTCCTGTCTCTCCTTATCTCCCTCGCTAGCTTCACATCACAGCTTTCTTCTCCATTTTCTTCTCAGGGCAGACTGAGCCTTTTTCTGCTTTCTGTTCCTTTACACGAGTTTCTCCTTTTGAGCTGTCTGCTCTGGCATCACTGAGAGTAGACGAGAGGAGAAACCTCCCTGCTGTCCCTTCATGACCTGCCGCAGACCAGAGCTCTACCCGCACAGCAGGTCATCTCCAGCAGCTCCAAGGGAACGTGCACTGATCCTTCCTTAAACCTTTTTTGTGTTTTAGCAAAGCAATCTGCCGGAGTCTTCACTGGAATTTCATAAGCTGTAATGCTTATTTGTTGGGCGAATTTTGCTGAAGATGATAAAGTGTTCTCCTGAGGCACCTTCTGTTTTTTCTTTCTCTTCTCATCACTCCAGATCGTACTTCCCTGTCAGTTTAAGACGCTCCAAATCTTCATTGAGGAGGCTGCGCTATTTTAATGTGGACAAGAAACAGGTGTTGGGACAGTTCCACAGTGGAAAAAATCAAGCTTCAGGTTAAAGTCTGTCAAAACCTTTGAATAAACAGCTAGAAACAAGGTCTTATAAGTGGGAAATATTGGAGCAGTTCCAGCTGAAGTTAACTGCTTAAACCCATGTAGTTTGGTGCCCAAACAGCCTTCCCGTTGCCCACCTGCTTGTTTGTCCCCTGCGCTGTCTCCTCCCGAGTGCCGGTAGGAGGATGTGGGGATCTGCACAGGGAACCGAGTCGGGAACATGCCCTGAAGGACAGCTTGCGTGGGAAAGGCGGGAGGCTTGGGGAGCACTCGGTGGGACCATGTTTTCCATCTGGTTTACTTCTTGGCTTCACATGTCCTTGTGTCCCCACCGGAGGTGAGGACTGGTGGGAGGGCAGGAATAAGAAGCTGGGAGTAGAAGGAGTAGAGGGGGGTGGTTTTTGGTGGTAGTCTAGAGTCTAGGACGTTTGTTGATCAACAACTTCAGATCACGGCGGTGCTGTTAACTCAGCTGCGAGGAGCTATTTTCTTTTCCCTTGGCAACGTGGAAAAATAGCCGTAGAGCAGAAAACACCTTGAAGGAGGCAGTAATTCTTTGGAAGACACGGGTGATTATTGGTTGGCCTTATCTCACGTTATCTGCTTAAAGGTTAAGCAACTGAGTCACGCTGTCTGGACTCTTGTAACTAAAAGGCAGAGAAAGGCAGCTGTAAGGAACACATGACGCGACCTCATCAGCCACAGTTTCAAGGTTTCTTTGGCGTTTTCAGGTTTCAAAAGTTACCACTTTTAAGTGGCCATACTGATGGGGGAGGGGGCAATAAATGAAATAAGCGTGTGCGCGTTTATCTTGTGCAACTACAGCAACTCTTTTCAATCGCTTTCAGTATTTTGCCTGTCTTTTTTTGCTGAAATTGCCGAGGGATTTTTCTTAAGTATATGAAGCTTTTGTCCTCAGACCAAGCTTAAAAGGTTGCTGGAGCACTGAAGCTTTGCTTACTGTTCAAATCCCGCCGGTTGGTGCCGAGTTATAAATAGCAAGTGGCTGGAGGAGAAGGTGAAAGGGATAAAGAAAAGCAGCAGCAGCAGGGAAGAGGTGGGAACTGCTGTCCAATTATTCCTACAGCTCCAGCAGCACGGAGCCAGAAACTAAGGTTAATAGGAACACTATATAACATATTCTATGCTGTCTAAAGTATATTTTACTTTTTTTTTTTTCTAAATAAACTGCGTATTCGATGAATGCATCTGATACACAACAACTGTTGTCTTGATTCCTGCTCAGTGCTAATACATTGGAATTAACGGAGAGATAATTTTAGTATGGAATTTCCTGAGGTCATATACTTTTATTTTAATGTATTGTTCTGTATCCGGATGCTGTTGCTTAATTTAGGTCTAACTATAGAATATAGTGATGCTGTTTCCACCCTTATATGTATGGATACACACACACAAAATCTGTATCCTTTTAAATATATATTATTATTTTCAAGATATATATATGTGTACTTAAACCTCAGCAAACAGGTCTGCTATATCTAAAGTAAAATCACTGACACTTTTTCTATTAAATAATCTCTTCTAATTTTGTGGTTTGGCTTCCAATAGGTCAATCATGGTTTAGAAAATTCAGAATCATAGGGAAAACAAATGAAAAAAGAAAATAGAGTCTTAGGATTGTAAATATATAACTATTTCTTATTTTTTTTAACTGCCTTCTTTTACACAATGCCTAAACCTGTCTTATCAGCTCTGATAAACGGGGAGGAGAGACTCTAAGTGCAGACTGATAAGCTGTTTTTCAGGAGCTGGTTATTATGTTTGTTACAGTCTTGATGAGAATATAATATCTAGGTGTCTGTTAACACTTCCTATGTTTATTAATATTTTATAGATGTCAAGGGTTTAAGTCTGTATACACAAACGTAAGTATACTATTGAAATCTAGTATAGTAGAGTGTAGCAAATGTGCGTTATCAGGAGGAGAACTGTTTTGATTTAGAACGAACATATTTTCAAGACAAAATTGTGTCTTTGTTTAGAAAAGCTTTTCTAATTGTTAGCTGCCTGACTTGCCACACGGTCAAATTGCAGTGTCTACTGTATCTGAAGAGGATGACGAGTTGGCTCCTCTCACTTAAATACTGCATTGCATCGTATATAACTTCATAATATAGAAGTTGATAAAGATATGCACGAGACAGAAGTGATCAAGTTCATCACCTTCCTTTTATTAATCTGATACTTTTAAGTAGTTTCCCAGGTCTTTATTCCCTCATCTGCACAGACTGAAGTACATGCATGATTATAACTTGTTCCATAGTTTGTCCCGTAACTAAATGGGACTGTTCACAAACGTACCTTTAGATCCATTCCGAGACATTTGTGGCAGTGCCAGTGAATCAGTTGCCTACGCTCTGCTGACTCCGATGCCAAATGTGGGGTCTCTTTCACTCCTGCTCCTACTTCCTTGCCCTCACCTTCATCCTTCTTTAATAAAACAAGGTTTCCCCCAGTATCAACACAGGCTGGGGGATGAAGGGATGGAGAGCAGCACTGCTGAGAAGGACTTGGGGGTACTGGTGGGTGAAAAGCTGCTCATGAGCCGGCAATGTGTGCTGGCAGCCCAGAAAGCCAACCATATCCTGGGCTGCATCCCCAGCAACGTGGGCAGCAGGGCGACGGAGGGGATTCTGCCCCTCTGCTCCGCTCTGGGGAGACCCCCCTGCAGTGCTGCCTCCAGCTCTGGGGACACCAACAGCAGAAGGACAGGGACCTGCTGGAGCGGGGCCAGAGGAGGCCACGAAGATGATCCGAGGGCTGGAGCCCTTCTGCTGTGAGGACAGGCTGAGAGAGTTGGGGTTGTTCAGCCTGGAGAAGAGAAGGCTCCGGGGAGACCTTAGAGCCCCTTCCAGTCCCTAAAGGGGCTCCAGGAAAGCTGGGGAGGGACTCTGGATCAGGGAGTGGAGCCATAGGACGAGGGGGAACGGTTTTAAATGGGAAGAGGGGAGATTTAGATTAGATATTAGGAAGAAATTTTTCACTCTGAGAATGGTGAGACACTGGCCCAGGTTGCCCAGAGAGGTGGTAGATGCGCCATCCTTGGAAACATTCAAGGCCAGGTTGGACGGGGCTCTGAGCAACCTGGTCTAGCTGAAGATGTCCCTGCCCATGGCAGGGGGGTGGACTAGATGGCCTTTAAAGGTCACTTTCCAACCCAAACCATTCTGTGATTCCGTGAGTGTAAATTTTATTTTTCTGAATGAAATGAGACCTGAGCCACTTGTCTTGTCATGAGTCAGAAGTGTTTCACAGTTATCTTATTCTTTTCTCGTTTGCCCCAAACTGTAACTTCATCTCCCTGCTTTAAACAGAAAAAAGGTGATTTTAGTTGACCATGATTACAAAAAACCCCAGGCGATTTGTACTTGAAGTGCTGTTCCCTGCCCCAGTGCTCCAAGCGGTAGTTTCACAGAAGACAAATGAGGAACACTGAATGCGACTCCCTGTATTCCTCATCCGTGTTTATATGGCAAAAGGCTGTTCAACTTTCTTAGAAAGGAAAGTGGAAATGCATCAATTAAAACCCTTACTTCAAATCCAATGGAGTGCCCTGATTTTTCAGCATGATAGTCCTGATCTTGTCAGGTCTCACGTTCATGATTGGTCATGAGCATTAGCAGAAACAAAGCATTAGAGAAAATGTCTTCTTGAAAGCCTGGAAACTTTAACGTCAGGGATAGTTTAACTGTCGTACCGTGCTGGTTGGAATGGCCTTAGTAATAAATTGCAGTAGTGTTTTATATGGCCTATAAAATGACAACCTATAAAGATAGGGAGAGCAATAAACAAACACATGTTACTGTCGCAGAAGTGCTTCCGATGTCCCTCTTATCTGCTACATCACATACAAAGAGTTCCCTTTCAGTTTTTAGTGTAAGACCAAGGTAAATGAGCAGGAATATCAGTTTAAAAGGAGCTCTAATGACTGTTTTGGTGTTTGGTTTTTTTTTCACCCTGCTGTAGGAAAATGCTGGCAGTCCAAAGTGTGAAAAATCATGAGGCCAGCAAAGCAAAAAAGACTGTAAACTCATAAAGAAACTTTAAACTTGAAACAAAACTGTGATTTAGGTTATGTGTTTTTTGCCTTCTAGTGTTTAAAGTTGAGTATACCTGTTGCATAGATAGAAGACTATATTACGGGCAGTGGCGCTAGAAGAAAGATTTAAGAGCCATAGTAGATATATTTCTGTGCAATCCTGGACTAGAGCGTTGTCCTTGAGAAAGGATCATAAGAACCTCCCACGTGTAGAAGGGAACATCAGTGAGTTGCAGCAGACGTAGCCTCCTGCCCCCTTCGGTGTGTGGCGCTAGTAGGACAGCTACTGAGCTGCTGTCTCCAATTCTGATGTCTACGGATGAACCTGCACTGAAAAACTGGCTTGCGGGAAAGAGGAGCATAAAAATAAAAAGCGAGAGAGGAAAATAACTGTTAGTGAGAGTCTTAAAGAGTTGCAGATCAAAAGATGACTGGGAAAAGCATGCAGAAATCTTTGGGAAAGAGAAAACGTAACATGGAAAACGACATAGCAGGTATGAAAAACTGAAGTCGGAGACATTGGTGGTGGTGGTGGGTTTTTTTCTTCTGAACTGTGAGAGCGACAAATCTTTGGAATAAACTGTCAAGGGAAATGGTGACTTCAGCATCTGTTCTGATGATCATCAAGTCTAGCAGCTCTCAGGGAAGAGCCTTTATGTTTCCAAGGTGTTTGATTCAGTGCTGAGCTAGATGAAAATGGCCGTTGCATGCAGGAGGTTGGAGTAGATGATCTTCCTTTGGTATACCTGGCCCTCCAAGCAGCATACCTTTGTACTGGCACGTATGGTATGACATACCAAAATCCTTTTCGGTCTGGCTACAAGTACAAAAAAGCCTAAGGAATACCCTGCTGAGGTCCGTCCGGGTTAGCGTTTCATCTGATTGCGTCGTGAAAGCTGAAGGACTGTGTTTGAAGTGGAGAGATGCGTTTTTCCAGTTTTATCCTTTGGCTTCCATCAGGCAGCAGATTAGGGCTGAGCCAGGGTAACTCCAGCCCACCAAGTCCATTGTCCGGTTATATCCTCACCCACCTCAAGTTTGCCGAATTCCTTTGTTATGGCTGTTTATAGCTCTGGGCTCCGCAGTCTTCCATGGCAATGAATTTGAGTTGCAGCGTGTAACTGAGTCTCGGCAGGAGGGTGGACCACTCCTTTATTTTATTTTTCTTTTAAACCTGGTATTTGATTGTTTCCTTAGATTGCAAGCAGTACTTGTTTTGTGAGAAATAGTGTATAATAATTTGGGTTTTGCCATTCATAATTTTACAGTTATTTTACAGCTCTCATACAGAAACAATTTGGCACTGTGGGTTGTTCTTGTCTTTTCCTGTCTGCTTGTCAGATCCTCTTTTCGTTTTGAGATGGGGTGATCCAATTAGTGCATGATGTGAGAGAACAATGAGAATTAACGAGGTATAATCATACAAGACCAAAATGTAGTTATTTCCTGTCAAATCAGCTGATAACAGAAGTCTGCTTTATTCAAGTGACCTATACAAGCATGACTTCATCCTGAGACATACTCATCGGTGGGTAACATACGGATGTCTCCCTCCATTGTGATGGCTATGTATCTCATCACGTGGTTGGAGATTGTGTGCTGCCTCTTACATGTCCATCATGTCCTTACTTGTCCTCTTCCAAGCACACATGCTGCTTTTTTGTGGGTGGATATTCATCCATCACTGAACCAGAGCAGGTATCATCATGGCATGCCCATTGCTAGTTAAGTGAAGAGAGAAGAGCTGTGATCTTTCCATAAACGTTATGGACAACAGGCTCAATATGAGTGAACAGTGTGCTGCAGCAGCAAAGAAAGCCATCAGGATGTTGGGTTGCACCAACAAGGGCATCACCAGCAGAGATAAAGGAGTCATTATCCCACTCTGCTCAGCACTGGTCAGGCCGCACTTGGAATCTGGTGTTCAGTTTTGGTCCCCGCTATGCAAAAAAGATGTGAATAGGCTGGAGAGGGTCCAGAGAAGGGCCACCAAGATGATCAAAGGACTGGCAAGCCTGCCGTATGAGGAAAGGCTGAGACAACTGGGTTTGTTCAGCCTTGAGAAAAGAAGTCTCAGGGGAGACCTTGTCACCACGTTCCGGTATTTCAAGGGGGGCTACAAAGAAGATGGAGACACCCTTTTTACAAGGAGTCTCATGGAAAAGACGGGGGGTGATGTGTACAAGTTACTGCTGGGGACATTCTGATTGGGCACAAGAGGACAATTTTTCACACTGAGAACAATCCGCCATTGGAATAATCTCCCCAGGGAAGTGGTGGATTCCCCAATGTTGGACGCTTTTCAGATTCAGCTGGAGAGGGTGCTGGGCCGTCTTGTCTAGCCCGTGCTTGTGCCAAGAAAGGTTGGACCAGATGATCCTTGAGGTCCCTTCCAACCTGGGATTCTATAATTCCATGATTATGACAGGGAACAAGCTATGTGAATAATTCCTGCAGCCCCAGCTTGCCCTTGTTTATATCTAGAAGCATCTGAAAAAGAGAACAGGAGGGAGGAAGTTGTAGCTACGTGCAGAAGGAATTGTTCTAGTGAGCCAAATCCAGTCAGTAATTTTGGGCACCTCAGTCCAAGTGATATTTCTGGCTTTGGAGAAGTATTGCGCTTTTTAGAGTTTTTTGTCATTGCTGTGTTTTGTATAGAAGCATATGTGAAAGTTTGAATTGTGATTGCCTCCAGGAGTTTTAAATAAAACAGTAGAAGCTCTGTTTGAAGACGAAAATAAGATTTGGCAATATTGCTAGCAAAAAAATTTGAGCTTTCAAGCAGTGTACTTAGGCAATAAAGATAATTTATTTTATAATTAAATATAAATGCACCACTTTTCCTAAATTAAGCGTGGTGAACAACCTGGAATGCACTTTGCATATCAAAAATATGTGACTGTTCTGATTTGTTAAGGAGTCTAAAAATCATAAACTAAAGAAGTTAAACATACAAATCTAAGAGTTATTTTGGCTTATGTTCTTTTATTTACTCAGTTGTATATCCCAAATAAATGTATTAAGTCAGTAGTTACTGTGGGCTTGCACTAATGGGAAAACGGAACTTGATCTGTATTTTTGTCCCAACTTTTCAGACTTGCGTGCAAACCCACACGTAGAAGGAAACAAAGCATGTGGACAACATGCCCGGTACAAATCTCAAGCCTTTACTCTTTGTTATACTTTCGGGTAAAAGATTCAAGGGTCTGATCTTTCAGCAACAACAAAGGGGGGAAAAAAGAGCAACAAGCTGCTAAGGGCCAGATCCTGTGAGCCGGCAGGACCACACTCTGGATATCCATCCCTAACTTCTGGACACTCTGACCCTGGGCAGCAGCCTCATGCCAAGCAAGACAGCGTGCTGAATTGGGCACCTGGTGAGACTTGCTGGGTGGTTTTGAACTTCTGGTAGAAACCATGTTGTGGTTTGAGCTGGGATGGAGTTGACTTTCTCACTAGCAGCCGGTGTAGTGCTGTGGTTTGGGTTTGGGATGGGAACACTGTTGGTAGCGCACTGGTGGGTTTGGTTGTTGCTGGGCCGTCAAGGCCTTTTCTGCTCCTCACCCCACCCCACCAGCCATGGGCTGGGGGGCACAAGGAGCTGGGAGGGGACACAGCCGGGACAGCTGACCCCAAATGACCCAGGGATATCCCACACCATACGATGTCATGCTCAGTATATAAAGCTGGAGGAAGAAGAAGGAAGGGGGGGACATTCAGAGTGATGGCGTTTGTCTTCCCAAGTCACCGTTAGGCGTGATGGAGCCCGGCTTTCCTGGGGATGGCTGAACACCTGCCTGCCCATGGGGAGCAGGGAATGAATTCCTTGCGTTGCTTTGCTTGTGTGTGTGGCTTTTGCTCTACCTATTAAGCTGCCTTTATCTCAACCCACGAATTTTCTCACTTTTACTTTTCTGATTCTCTCCCCAGTCCCAACTGGAGGGAGTGAGCGAGTGGCTGCGTGGTCCTAGCTGCTGACTGGGGTTAAACCATGACACTGTGCTGGAATAATGGACCCAAATTTCTTAGGCGAGCATTCAGGTCACTAAACCATACACAAAAAGTGGTCACTGACCCCCTGCACTGAGCCTATTTTTTAGCCGGAAGTGCCTGTTGCACCTTGCACAGAACTCAAGCTCGTCAGGCTGTGTGAAGTGCCTTCAGAGAGTGCCAGCGTCATCGCCTTCCTGGGGAGATTCCCCCTGGGGACCCTCCTCAGGGGTCCCAAAGAACGGTATGGGTGCAGTGGGTGCCAGGACACGCTACTCTTTGGAACCCGTTGGCAAAGCAGAGTTAAGTACAGTGAAACATGATAGTTGGGTACTGAGCCTGGTTAGACAGAAGACGCAACTCCAGCTTGTTTTGTCAGCCAGGTATACGTAGCCAGATCGAGCGCTGTTTTGTGTGGCATGTGATAAAAACACGTTAGAATTATTAAATAGTAGAATTGTTTAGGTTGGAAGAGACCTTTAAGATCATAGAGTTCAACTATTAACCTGGCACTGCGAAGTCCACCACTAAACCGTGTCCCTCAGCACCACGTGTACCCGTCTCCACCTCTTCCCTGGTGGGATGGTGACTCCACTACTTCCCTGGGCAGCCTGTTCCAATACTTGTCAATCTTTTTGCTGAAGAAATTTCTCCTAATATTCAATCTAACGCCCCCCTAAATACATCTCCGGTGTGCATCAGATGTTTCCTATGTAGGTCAGCAAAAACCCATATTAAAATAGATTTTTATCTTTTGTCTGCGAAGCACAAAGCCAGTGTAGATGGGAGCAGGGTGAGGGTCAGTGTGAGCTGTGGAGCAGCCTGCCGAGTAAATCGGAGTTGCTTGGAAATTTCAGGCCACAATAGCTGTGGCATGGAAGTTCTGCTGTGGGCGTTTATCCTCCTCCTTTCATTCCCTCACTAAAAAGCCTTACTTGAAAAACCCGGAGCACTTCACGTAAAACACTTCTGCTCAAGAAAATGCTCCTTTCAGCCCCTTCCCAGCCTGTGAATGCAGCTGAAGTGTCGTGTCCAGAGGGCAGACCAGGTCAGAGTAATTCCCTGGTTGGGAAGCAGTGGGCACCAGCCAGGGACTTGAAGTACGTAAGGAGCTACTCTTGGAGGAGAAGCCATGGGCATGGCAGCGAGGGTTGCTGTAATTCTCTTCTTGTTTAGGAAAAAAAAAAAACCAACCACAAACCACAAAACTGATTCTGTATTGTTCATTGTGTGAGTTTGTCTATGTGTGATTGTAAAGCCACGTTAATTGCTACAGAAAGTGAAGACCCACAGAAACTATCTTTATTTTGCTTCCGTAATTTTCAACAACCAGCTCTTTGCTTAAGGATCACAGCGGGAAGGGAGGGTTAGAAAACAGTTCCAGTCTTGAAGTTGTCAGAAGACATCTGTGCTTGAACTGCTGTTTAAGATTGGGTTATTTCTAGGGGTGGGATGGATCCATGGGAAAGCCTGCATCAAGTTTCTTGGAAGGGTTTTATCCGTGCTTAGTTCAGTGTTGCAACAGCCACTTCAGTGTTGGTGCACGAGGGAGCTAATTTGCTGTTAACTCATGCGTCGTCACAAACTACCTTCACATTTCTTGTTTGAATTGGAAATAAATGCCGTGATTAAATGTATCGTGCAATGTAGGTACAGTGAAGACGATGCCAGGCTTTCGTAATTCCGGTGTCTCGCTACAGGTTTGAAAGCCTACTTTGAATATTCAGGCTTTGAAGAACAGCTGCGGTACACGGTTGGAATTCTAGTTCCAAAAAAAATGCATAAATGTGCAGCATGTGGAGTGTGCATACATAGTGTTGGATACATAAACTGCAAACAGGTCATTTCAACCCGTTTCTGCTAGCAGTTGTAATTTTGAGTTATGCATCCCCGCTTTGAGTTTACTAGCCACACCTTTGTCATTGAATGATGACCCTATACATGAAGATCATGAGCTCTCCATTGGGAGATTCAAGATCTGATTCAGAGTTTCTGAAGTTAGTGAAAGACCTGACAATGGTTCTAGTAGGCTTTGGATTAGTCCTAGCGTGTGTATACATAGTTACTTTAGCGGGACTCAAGTGTGTACTTCGAGATCATATAAAAATTAAAAAATACTGCCAAGAAATTCTTTCGCAATGACTTTTAACAGTCAATTAAAGATTGAAGTATGTTAATATTATTAGGCAATTATATAGGGGTATGTAAAAATATAATAAGCTATTTGATTTCTTTTTAATATCTGTTAATTTTAAAAGGCAGTATAGAATAACTTCAAGTGAGTGACGTCAACTTTTTCCCCCCTAGTCTAAAGACATGCAGGAATCTTCAGAAAATGAGGGATTTGCAAGATTCCGAGCAAAGGAATAGCTGTTACCATCTGAGGACTTCAGTGTGCTTGTTAGCCGAGTTGCGTTTTGAACACCATCCAGCATCTATAGGCACGTAGCCGAGTGCTGCATTAGAAGCACCCAAAGCTGTCTTGAGAGGGATCAGGGAGAGGGAACAGCTTCAGGGGATAATTTAACCCATGCAGATTCTAAATTAGCGCCTGGAACTTCTCTCTGCGCTGGCTAAGAAATTGGGAAACCTGAGATCACGTTGTGCCTAAAGTTAAGTGGAGTGTATGGGGTTTTTTTCTAACTTGTTACAAAATCTTCCCTCTTGTGTTAATAAAGGTCAAATTTATCACCTATATTGTTTCTGTTGAAGGCAATTTTAAAAATATTGGCCTTTTTGGTTCATGACTTGGATCCGTTTTTTGTTTGTTTGGGTTTGTGGGGTTTTGGAGTTTTTTGGTTGGTTTGTTTCGAGATCCACCACTCCTGGCTCTGCTGTGCTTGGACCTCGCTATGATGGATCTGCATAGGCTTCTCTTAATCAAGTTAGGCTGGAAGATTACACCTTGCCTTGGTGTTCCTCTCACCTCTAAGAGCAGGACTTTCAGACACCCCAGGCATCCAGGAGCTTAAACACCTGCTTTCACAGACTCCAACTGTACGGTTTCTTCACTTCAACTGTCAGAGGCAGTTGAGTCAACCAGCAGCTTGGGGTTTTACGAAGGTTTCTAAGACCTTTGGGTTTCAAAAAAGATCAGGAGTTGTAGACAGTATTACAGAGCCTCTCCATGCTCTTGTCTGCTTCAGTCCTTCACCGCTACCATTTAGAGAGCTTTGGAGGACAACCAAGATTTCTCTGCTTCTAAATGGCTGCTGAGATGGAAGTTACTTCTTCCTCAGCTGGAGTTGTAGTAGTCCAAAATACTATTTTGCTATGAAACCACGGTCCTTTACTCTTCTCGGTTGTTCCAGATTTCATTCCCTCCTGAAACCTCTTACCACGTGCCTTTGTTTTCCTCAGTACTTTATGAATGCAGGCAGTCACGCTGCTTTCCACCTCTCACTGAAAATGAGTTATTTGGATGTGCAGTCTTTGTGGTTTGTTCTATTGCATCGCCAAACAGTAGTCCAAACAGAAAAATCTAGATGACATCCTGAGAACTGGGTACCCTGGGATGCAACAGAGCTGCATGGAATTATCATACTGTACCTAATGCAGTCTTTCTTTTAGCCTTAGTGTTTTGTGAAACCACTTTTAGTTAATATATTTTATCAGGTTTTTGCCCATGTATTTGTTTTTGTGATTTTGATTGCTATTATTTTTGGATATAGATTTTTTTTTTATGTAGATAGCTGACATCCAACTGCATTTTAATGTTCTTAAAAAATTTTGGTATCTCTACATTACTTTAAAAAAATTGTCTTTAAAAACTTAAGTCTTCCGAGAGCTGATCGCCGCTACAATCTCAGTTAATACCCTGTCGTGAGTTATGTAACGATTTCCCAGCTATGCCAAAATCAAAACAATAATATCAGGAAGGAGTTTAAAAATCAGCATTTCTGCCAAGCGAATGTCCACAAACAGGTGATACGGATCGCACATTTTATTTGACTCAAATCTGTTTTCTTACTAACAAAGCTTTCTTTTCTGCTTAGTCAAATCTTCCTGAGTTAGGTTTTTATGAGTGCAGGGAACAGAGGAAAATACCTGTTGGAATATGCACCTTGAAAGGAAAATAGTTTGAATGTGTAAACACTGTGCCCTGGCAAATCTTAAAGCTTTTTACTGTCGAAGGTTTCTCTTTGTGTATTTTAATTCGCACCACATCATGCCTGGCATAGTTGAAAAACTGTGCAATTTAGTGACTTTTTAAAAAATGCGACACGTGTGTAATTTTGTTGTGTGCATCAGTGCTGTCTTAGCAATAATCGTTGCGTTACCGCAGCTGCGTTAACATTGCGAGGTATGATTCAGCTCTTTCGGTGTGATTCATCTTCGGTTGCTCTACATCTCGTAGTAGCACGAGCAGAACCCTGCCTCGAAGGGCTTCCAGTCCAAACAGGAAAAAGAGACAGAAAAGTAGTGTTGCTCTTCTCTCTGTTTAGCGGATCCCTAGCCGCTTCACCGTCACCTTGTTTACCCAAACAATTTGTGGTCTATCATCAAGAACAAAGTGTGGCCATTGATATACAGGTTTAAAATTTATTTACTTATTCTTTCGACCGAAGCTGTAAGGGGGATACTTTTTGCAAGGGAATTTCTCACGTGCGGAAAATGAGGTTGCTCTTTGGAGCTTTATCTTTTAATTTATTTAGAAATTAGCTCAAGTTGAGATTCAATACGGAGCTGTTTCAGGGAGCATTTAAAATTACGTGCTTAAAAGTTTTATTTTGATTTTTTTTTTTTAATTTTTAGCAAATGCTTTAAATTAAACTTGAATTGTATTAAAAGTGGGACCAACAGTAATTTTCTTTTTTTATTCTCCCTAAAATTAAGTAGTTTCAAACAGCAAAATATTTGAGCTCAATTATATAGATGTAACCTCAGCCAGAGCTGCAGTGCTGGTGTGTTCATTATAGGGGAGAGTTCTTTCTGAAAAGCCAAATATTGCAGTTTTTTATGACATAAATATTATGAAAGATGCTTACTCTAACTTCAAGTTTTCATGCAACTCAAATAGCCTGATGATGCGATGTCCGTAATTCTCCTTCACATTAAAACCATAATGTGATACTGAGTATGTTTTCATGGGATTAATTCATACCCCTATCATTTTTAGAACTTTCAAACACTTTTGCTGATTAGAAAACCATAGTTTTAAAAGAGCATCTTATTTAAATGCAACATTTAGTTTTCTGTCTGATTCACTTTTCAACTCTTGAAATACAACTGGACTGTTTCCGATATTATGCTTTAAAGCACTAAGGTAGTTAAATATTAAATTGCTTTAAAGCATTATTTGGAAAGTGAAAGAAAGCTCTAGAATTCCTGCTGATGTCTTCCTGATTATTAGCGATCTAAAATTAGCAGTCTGGCTGTTTTCAAACTACTAATCGTTCATTTCTAAGAATCCTCATCTGTCTTACTCATGGTGGTTAATTTGTTTTTTCTTACATTTTTCCCTTACTGTGATGATATGTAGGAAAGATAAATTGTAGCCACGCACGCACGCTAAATGTAAATACCAATTATCGCTATGTTATGGGCTTATTTAAACAAAGAAGGTCTATGGCAAAGGCTCCTTTAAGTGCTCCTGTAAACTCCCTTGAGGAGATGACTAACTGTGGACTCGGCCGTACGAGTTATTGCGAACGGCAGCAAAGCTGAATGAGTTTGGTTAATACCCCTCCTTGTTATTTCCTCTTCTTGCATCTTCCACTTCAGATCACTTTCTGTGTAATCAACAGGCTGAAGACTTCTGGAGGATGGTAAGTCATGAAGGCAGGACTCGTGCCTACCGTGTCTCAAATCTAGTTCTACAGGTCCAGGCACCCCTCGTATACGTTTGGCTCATCGTCCACCAAAACTGGTGGATATTTGGTTATTGATTTCAGTGGGGGTTGGACGGAGATTCTGCATTTGCATACCAATCTCTTTTTCATTGAAAGCTGGTCTCTTTTTAATTAGAAGCTTTACTTGTCCAAGTATGGTTTGTGGAATTCTGCATTGCTTAGTGGCATACAAGCTTTTTGGGGTTTTGTTTTTAAGAGAAGGCAGTACAATTTCTGGTTTTCTGTGTCCTAAACTACGCTACTTTATGTGAAAGCAAGGTATTACTTTATATTACAATTTACTTTGTATTTCACCAAACTAATGAAATTCCAGGTTTCCCATTACTTCAGAATAAGGCTACCTGATTATCATAAAGTTTTTTATTACACAAAATAGCAAAATATTTTTTAAAATCATGCCATAATTTATTTTTTGCTGTTTAGTAAGCTATCATCATTCTAAGTGCAAAGCTTTAACTTAAGAATGTTCCCCAGCGTTATGTGTATGAGACTTAGAAATGTTGGTGTTAAGGTCCACGTATTATGAATGTATCGCTTCAAGACCACATTTTCTTCTCCTTCTAAAGGACTTAAGATTGTTGTAGTGTGTCAATACATGAAGCAACTATACAAGTGTTTCTTACACAAAGAGCTGGCTTCTGCCGAATGTCTGCGAGATGCAAGCTAGAACGAAGGGTCATTTTGTGGTGAAGCCATAGATCCACTGGTATGTAGACCCAGTGTGGGGATGGGTGGCTTATCTCTGAATTCTTGAGTGGAGAAAATAGCTGGACAGCAATGTAAGTGCGTTCTGCTGGCTGAAAGATTACATTTCATGGCTGTAGATCCCCTTGTATTTTAACTTCTTTTGTATCACTTCACTTTTATATTTGTGGTGTTACATGGTTGGAGTGGATTTTGTAGTCTGAGAGTCATCACAACTTTTACGCAATTACCAAAAAAAAAAAAAAGAGCTCCTACATTTTACATTTTATTTATATTCCTGGTGAGAGTGATACTGCACCTTAATCAAGCATCTGGAATGGATTCGTTAGTCACAAGAAGATCTATTTCCCTTTTATTCTCTTTCCTCTCCCCTGCCTTCTTAAAATACTGGGTGGCAATATGGCGGAGAGAGCCCTGAGTTGGGAACAGGTATCCAAACAACATCTGTGCGGCCGTTTTGGAACTGCAGCACAAAATATTAGTTTAGCCGTACTTAATATATTTTCAGAAGGAGATTTTGGTGGCTGCTTATATCCACCACGTTTAACGAAAAGTCAGTCTATTGGATTATTTCTTGTGCATTTTTAAAGCAACTGTACTTTACTTCTAGAATATATAATTAATAACACACAAGGACACTTTTTCATGGACTCAGACCCCCATATAGAGGAAGCAGGATTCGGTCCACTGGATCTAGCTGAAGCCTCAGAATAAAAGAAATTTTGAATCAGCATGTCCTTATTTTGTTCCATATACTTGGGGGTATTTGTAACACTTTTCAATAAGATATGCTCATCTGTTTCCATTAGGGAAATTTGTCTTGATTGCTTTCTGTGGCTTCATCTGTGGTGGTACAGTTCTACCACAAGACTGGCAGAAAAGCAAGACACTGCCTGGATCGCAAACAAAAAAGCAATGAGAGGTCTTTGCATTGGACAGTCAAGGGAAGACTCTTATGAGACAAATGGGGAACGTTGCTTATGTACCTTCCTGTATAGGTGTCTAGAAAAGGAGATTATTCAACACAACTCTCCTAACATCCGATGTAAATATTCTGTGCTGTAAATTTAAATGTGTTACGTTTTTTCCCGTAATACGGCTGTGGAAGATGGCTTATTTCCTTCTCCTTTGTATTTAGCCCTTTGCTCCCCTCAAGCTCCTCTTCTTTAGACTAAACAATGGTCCCTTCGGTTTGTTCCTTGTAGATGTTAACTTGTGTTCAGCTTGTGACTCACAGATGGCGTTTTGGAGAACTGCTGCACAGTTGGAACTTCTTCAATTTGTATTTGTCCAGTTGAGTATTCCTGCTTGAAGGACAGAACCAAAAAAGATCCTGAAGAGCGGAAGTGTCCTAAGAAAATCTCATAATCTTTCTTTTTCTTTGACTGTTTCACTTATTGGCCAAGTTCCTTTTGAATTCTGATCCCGTCCTCCAAAGTTTTTACAGCCTATAGCAAAGAAGTCAGCTGCATATTTTGTAAGCATCTCCTTCTTCCACCACCCAAATCCATAATGGATATGTTAAACAGCACAGCCCCAAGAGTACAGCTGTGTTCCCTTTGACAGTGAACCATTGATAAACACTCTAGGGTACAGTTTTCCAACAGTTTTGCTTCCCTCTTTGTAGTAACTTCCTCTAGACCATATTTCCTGCATCTTAGAATATCAAGGAAAAAGTCTTACTAAAGTCAAAATAAATTACAGAGTAGACAAGATGAGGCTTGTAATTCACGCTGAGGTCACAAGCTTTCCAAGAAAACAAGGGTCAGGCATCTGAGCTGGCAGAAAAAAGGACATAGATTTTTTTTGCTCAAGAATAATTGTAAGAGGAAGTGCAGCTCCATGACAACTGTTTCTGTTTCTTGTAGTCTCTAACCAGTGCAACATGTTGGAGAAAGGGCCAAGATTGCTTATCGGTATCTTTTAGTGGGTCCCTTTGGCCACAGGACCTCGCAAAATCATGCATGGGGTAGGGTCATGAAAAAAAAAAAAAACAGAAACACAAAAAAAATCTGTTATACAAATGTTTGATGTGCAACTCTAGCAGGTTTGGGCTGCAAACTTTGATTATGCTGCAGAAGGAGTGAGTTTAAAAGTATGTATGAACCACCTAGCGGCAGAGGCGCTCTGGGTCTGGCCAGTGGCTGCGTTGGCGTTGCAGGGACAGTCCAGGGTTGGGAGAAGGGTGCTGGGAGCAGTGCGGCTCGCAGGGAGAAACTGTGGCTCTTCCCCACGTGAAAATGTTAGAGCACTGCTTATTGCCATTTAGGGGGTGAGGGTGGTGAGACACTGGCCCAGGTTGCCCAGAGAAGCTGTGGCTGCCCCATCCCTGGAGGTGTTCAAGGCCAGGTTGGACGGGGCTTGGAGCAACCTGGTCTAGTGGGAGGTGTCCGTGCTCATGGCAGGGGGATTGGAACTAGATGATCCTTAAGGTCCTTTCCAACTCAGACCATTCCGTGATCTGATCCCTATTGCTGTGTCCTGATCAGAAAGAACCATTTCCCTATCATAACAGGAGATGATAACGATGCTCATTTGACATGATGTATGCATTATGCACGACCGTATCAGATGTTTACAGTCTCTTGGGGGGTAGGGGGTAAGAATTCTTCTTCTTTTCCTGCTCCCCAAGAACTTGTAAACAGCTTGTATGCTTACCATGTTTGTGGAATTGGAGTTGAGCATGGGATGGGAACTCTGGTTTTCTTTTCCAGTCTCCTGAAACCACCAGTCCTCCAGCTTGGCTATCCTTCTCAAAGACAGCAGCTAACAGCTCTGTTGTTCCTTCTGTTAAAATTGAAAGAATTTTGGGGAAAACCAGACAAAGTCATTTGATTTTTTTAAAGCCTCCTGATTAACATGCAGGAGAACGCTTTCCCCATTTTAGTTGAAGCTCTTTGTTGTTGTGTTAATCATGTCAGCTGCTTGACTGCTATTGACCTTTCTCAAAAAAGAAAAGAAAGGCTAAAATATATAGATCTGTCTTCTCGGCGTGATCTGTCAATAAGCTGCTCCTCTCCATTAGGTCAACTTTCTTTTAAAGATTAATGGACTATCAATCAAAAACTCTCCTTTCCATTTTCACATTCTGAACTAAGTTCTCCCATGTTATTTTGAGTCGAAATCAGAAATGTTTGCTCTCTAGTGGTTTTCTCTATCCTCTGTACCGAAAATTGTGATAAGCACATAACAGAAGCTTGCTGGACAATCTGTTCTGCTTCATTCTTTCCTCAGCAGATTGGAAAGTTAAAGCACGACTTGTTCCCCAGCGCTCATGTCCCGTGCGTTGGGTGGTCGGATCGTGCGAGGCCGTGTCCTGCTCATCTTTCTGTGGTTAATTAACGTCCTTACCACCACCTTTCTCCTTTTCGTTCTCGTCACTATCCAGTTGCAGTAGATTGTCTGTTTATAAACAGCATGTGCTCTAGTAGATCTATATCGTAATTACAACTTTGACCAAAACCAGCTGATACTCTGTTGTACCAGTGCTATTTAGCCTCTACGAGTGTTCTGAGCAGAATTAAATCACTTGGGGTAAAATAATAGTAATAATAATAATAATAATAATAATAATAATAATAAATATCTAAAAATCCGTTAAAGCTAAACTAGATAAATTTATGCCTGGCAAATCATTTGAAGTGATTAGACGATCGAGGGCTGGATTTAGAGCTGCACCGCTTTATATAAGCTAACAATCTGTTCTAGGAAAGGAAAAACAGCTTTGTATTCAGAGGGACTTAAGGTAGATTTATCAGAGTTTATGTGTTGCTGGTGATTGATGTCGTACATAGACATAATAAGTGCCAGCTGTTCCTCCCCTATAAATCAGAAACAATAATATTTCCTTTTATTTCACTGTGAACTATCTGACTTGCCTGAATTCCTTTTTGAATTCAAAGGAGTTTTTATTTACAGTTACGAATTAGAAATATATCTACACAAACAAATTAGAAACATTGTGATATAAGACTGTAATGCAACCTGAAAGCAGCATCCCGAATACCCGTGTATTACCAGGGGTTGCTGTCCTTCACGAGCTGTCAAAAGCATTTTTGCATTTCTGCCCCTATTTCAGAAATATGTATTTCTGTCTTTCTCCATTAAAGTTGATGCGTTTGTGGCTGCCCACATCACTTGATATTCTAGCCGTATATGGGAGCATCATGTTTTTGCATTGTTAAGCGGACTCAAACAGATTTGACTGTTTTATTCCTTTTGATCTCCGCTTTCAAAGTTCCTGCTTTGTCAGCAACTGTTAAATCGGGGATTTACATACTTAGCATGAGAAAATCCAGAGGTTTGATGTACTGACATATAAATCTAGTGAACTACATGCTACAAGTATTTGTCTTAAAATCATGATTTATCTGTCCTCTTCAGGCCTCAGGGAGATTGTGTTTCCTTACTATTTCTGTAACTAATAGGTGTGTTGATAAATGTCATGTGTGGTGTACCAGGATCTAAAAAAAAATAATAAATTGTTACATGTTTGCGTGGTGTACATGGTTGTGGACTATGTAAAATGGAAGAAAGTAAAGCTGAAATAAACCACTTGTTCAATATGCACAGTCATGTAATGCAACAAGCACATTCCTGCAGCTTGTTAATAAATTCAATAAATGAGAGTTATCAACGGCTGCTATCTGCCTTTATAGTTATCCAAATGAACAACCGGTGCATGGTGACCTTTGATAATTTATTTTAATTATTTTTTAGTGGCTCTTTGGGGTTCTCAGACAGGTTTAGTTAATAAAAAAAAAAAAAAAAATTCTCCTTGCTGGCGTTCTCGTAGATAATGCATGTCTTATGCTGTTTCTCGACCTTCAAGTTACAGAATTTTTGTCTTTTTAAAATGAAACCACACTGCTGCTTGTAAAAGCAGCCAGGGCTGGGCTGTTCACGCGTGTGACAAGTGGCATCAGTTCCCTTCAGCTTGCTCCGTTCCGCTGGCGTTTCATTTCTGGGCCCCGATCGTGCTGACTTCTGTGTGCTTTATATAATGCAAGTTTTACCGAGGTTTCCACTCCAAACCGGGATAGGCTACGGATAGTACAGAATGGACAATACTTACTTTTTGTTTGCATTTGAATTGTTTTTTCTCTTTTGGAATATACGAAAGAAGTCTTCCTTTTGTGGTGGGGTTATTTGTGGCCTTCTCAAGTTCCGAAGTTAGAACAGAGATTAACTAAAACATTTTTATTTGTGAAAACACGCAAAACTACCGTTTGCCTTTTAATGTGATATTCCATTGTTTCAGATGTTATTTTATTCTATCATTTTAATCCATTTATTTTTGGAAAAGATTATTAGAAGTCACAAGGCAGAGGTTCTACCACTTTGAAATGTAAACTGAAGCTTTATTATTTCAGGACTTGTGCTTTTCAGAAATACGTTTCCCCAATTTGACCCTCAGTAACCCTTGAGAGACCTAAGCACAAGTTACAAACTAATTACATGAATTGCTTTACTGGAACTTGTTAGGCATTTTCTGTTTATACATTAATGTAATATAAATATAGCTTAGGCAACAAAAAGCCCTTGGGGCAAATTTATGTCCTGAGTGACCCTGTGCTGGTGACCTCGACAGAATTACTCAAAGTCAAGACAGAATTTAAATTGGAAGACCAGATCTTCAGCTGCTGTAAATAGTCTGAACTCCACTAAAATCAGCGTAGCTGTGGTCAAAACAGCTGTAAAGACAGAATTGCTCCTTCAAGTATATTTTGACTGGATTTTTGATTTGCTTCTAGCAAAGGGGTCAGGCTGCCTGTTCTTTCCAGAGTTTAAAACCGAGCAGAATTTATCTGTAGAAATAACTCTGATTTTAGTCTAGAGCTGTTGTAATGTTATACAACCTGCTTTGGTCTAAATTTTGAAAAAAAAAAAGGCTTCAGGGAGTGACAGGGAACATAGCTCTATTGCTCCTGCATCTTTGGTTTTTCTGCGCCTTTTTCCGTGCTATGATCTGGCTTCTAAAAAACTTTCACTAACCAAGCAATATACAGGAAATTATACTTAAGTTATACGGTCTTGCTTAAGAGTCTGTAAATACAGGAACAGTCACCAGACAACGTTTGCTTGTGTTTTATAACAGCTTTGTTTCAAAACCAAGTTTAAAATAATGGCTAATCTGTACTCCAGCCCTACAGATGTGTATATCGCTTTACTCTAACCTTGGGGATTATCTCCTTGGTTTAATTGGGAAAAAAATGTGTTCAGTATTAAGTCTGGATGAAAGTGGCTTCACGATTGGAGATTGGGATTGAGAGTACGTTGTTTATGAGGAGCCACGAGTGATCTGCTGTTTTTGCAATATTATAGCGATAACCCACCAATGGGAGTTGTTTGATATGTTTTTCAGTTCTGTCGTCAACACTAACACTGGGTTTTCTTCAGCACATTGAGATGTGTGTCTGTTCCTCCTCGCAGACTCTCCGAGCTAACTACAGGGGTCAGGAACATCTCGGGGTTTTAGTGACCCCAACTCGTGAAGGAGATATTACGTTACCATCAGTCAGTTGACTTGCTGGAAGAGAAACAGCATACGTTTCTCATAAATAGTAGCCCGCAATGAGACTCTCTTCTCGTCATTCTCTAAAGCTTTCCTGCAGAGGCTCGGCCGAGGAAGTGGAATTCTCGTTCAAGATGTGAGGCAGGAGTTCCTCACTGCTGCTCAGTGTTTCCATGTCTTGCTGGGCAATATCCCCAGGAGAACTGAGGTTCTGCCAGTTTTTTCTGGTTTAGGACATGTTTTGGGCTCTGTTGCTTTGTATTCAATATATCTAAGCCTTGAACCATGGTAGCATAAGCGTTGCAAACCATTCTGTACCTCTTTTTAAGAGTTAAAGCAGCCACCCTTTCTGTTTTTCTGTGGGAATGCAGCATAGTCGCCTTTCCGAGAATCTCTTCCTTGGAGCGTGGTTTCAGACTTGCTTTTCAGAGTGCAGTTCAGCTTCAAAGGGATAACGTCGGTCACTTCCAGATACTAGAACAGAAGAGAGTATTTCAGCTGAAGTGACCTGCAGCGATCTTCCAGTCCAACTGCCTGACCACGTCGGGGCTGACCAAAAGTTAAAGCAAATTATTAAGGGTGTTGTCCAAATGCCTCTTAAACACTGACAGACTTGGGGCATTGACCACCTCTCTAGGAAGCCTGTTCCAGGGTTTGGCCACCCTCTTGGTAAAGAAATGCTTCCTCATGTCCAGTCTAAACCTCCCCTGGTGCAGCTTTGAACCATTCCCAGGCGACCTGTCCCTGGATCCCAGGGAGAAGAGCTCAGCACCTCCCTCTCCCTGTCCCCTCCTCAGGAAGCTGTAGAGAGCCGTGAGGTCACCCCTCAGCCTCCTTCTCTCCAGTCTAGACAAACCTGAAGTCCTTAGCTGCTCCTCACAGGACGTTCCTTCCAGCCCTGTCTCCAGCTGTGTTGCCCTCCTCTGGATGCATCCAAGGACCTTCATGTCCTTCTTGAATCGCGGTGCCCAGAGCTGCACACAACGTTCTAGGTGAGGCGGCACCAATGCTGAACACAGCGGGACAATCCCCTCTCTTGACCGGCTGGTCATGCTGTGTTTGATGCCCCCCAGGATGGGGGTTGCCCCCTTGGCCGCCGGGGCACGCTGTTGGTTCCTGCTGAGCTGCTGCCGACCAGCATCCCCAGGTCCCTTTCTGCAGGGCTGCTCTCCGGCCACTCCTCTCCCAATTTATTCTTGTGCCCGGTGCTACTCCCTCCCAGGTGCAGAACCCGGCTTTTGGACTTGTTAATTCATCCCAATAATCATTGTCCTGTGCTCTGGTCTAGCTAGATCCCTCTGCAAGGCATCTTGTCCCTCAAGAGAGTCACCAGCACCCCCAGCGAGGGAGCCTGTGTCCCGCTCCAGAGCGTGTCCTAGGCAAAACAGTGACGTTGGGCAATCTGGGCACCGAGGCAGCCCTTGGGTGACTTTTAAATGAGGTAGTTGGAGGACCAGCGCAGGATAGCTGCACCTAGATGGCTGTTCACTCAACTCCAGATACTATTTTCAGTTTGCATTTCCAGTCTTTAAAGTCACTGTGTTGGAAGAGATTTTAGCCTTGTTTGGCTAAAAGCCTTTCCTTCCGTTGCCTGCATATATGATATTGATTGAACAGGCTAATGCGTAGACTTCTACAGCTTTTTCATCATTTTAACTTACCACAGTACGGCTTTCCCAAAAGTAGCGGTGCTAATTTGAAAGTGTGAGAGCTGACAGGCAAACTGCTACTTTGTCAGATTGTCTGTACACACTTTTTAATTTTTCAGTTTTCTTACTGGAACGGAGAGAGATAGAAACAGATTTTAGAGAGAAAAAAAATTTCTTGGGAGAAAAGAATCCAAAATTTGGATGACAGACAGAAAAGCACTATCAGCAGATGGTCAAATCTGAGGCAGAACTCCCAAGCAAAACATAAATCTTCTGGTTTATAGACTGCCAGGGAAGAATCGCCTTAGAGAGATGCACACAACGGAGGAATCAGTCAGGAGGAGGCAGAGCTCTGCATGCAGACACGTCACTGTGGCATCGTTGGAACAACCGTGCTGGATGGATGTGGAAAGACGAGCAGGGAACACGGGGATGAGGGTTTCCCTTTCCATGAAGAAGCAGTTTGAGTGGGCAGGTTGCTTGTGATTTAGGATCAGAGGAGGGACTGATACGGGTGACATTATGGTGACCGTATGTTACAGATCGTTTGGTCAGTGTGAGGACAAAGTTTTTTAATCAACTTGGAGACCCTTGTTCTTAGGGGAGACTTTAGCCTCCCTGACGCCTGCTGGAAGGACAACACATACAAGCAACCCAGGAGGTTTCTGGAGACTGTCAAGGGACTCATTGTAGATGCCGTATACCTGGGTGATGCTGTCCTTACAAAGAACTGGCCAAGGAGGTAGTAATCAATGGCAGCCTTGGCTTGTAGCAGCCATGAATTACTGGAGCTCAGCATCCCGAGGGGAGTGAGGAAGGCAGGGAGCAGAGTGTACATCCTGGCCTTCGACAGAGCAGACTTCGGTTTATTCAGGGAACTGGTAAACGGGATCCTTTTTGGAGACAGTGTGGTTATGCCAAGGGTAAATCATGCTTGACTAATCTGATCACCATCTATGATGAAATTTCTAGATCTGTGGATGAGGGCAGAGAAGTGCATTTCATCTACCTTGACTTCAGCGAGGCTTTTGATGCTGTGTCCCACAGTATTCTTGTATTCAAGTTAGGATGTTACGGTCTGGTTGGGTGGAAGCTTGGGTTCCAGAGTGTAGTTAACGGTTCACGCTCTGGAGGCCAGTTACATGCACCTTTTCTCAGGGGCCTCTTCTGGGATTTGTCCTGTTTTAGGTCTTTGTCAGTCACAGAAGGAGGAGAGGGTACATCGTGGTGAGACAGAGCGCACCCTCATAAGGTTTCTGGATGACACCAAACTGGAGGTGTGGAGGCAGCGTAGCTGATAGACTTCAGGGCAGGGTTGCCATTTGGAGGGGCCTAGGTGCACTGGAAAAATGGACTGACAGGGATCTGATGAAATTCAATAAAGACAAATGTGAAGTCTTTAACCTGGGGGATGGCAGAGCTCCTTGCAATGACAGACTCTGAGGCTGACTGGTTGGGGAGCAGCTCTGCAGGAAAGGACTTGGTGGTCCTGGTAGAGGGTAAGCTGAACGTGAGCCAGTGTTGTGCCCCACCAGCAATGCAGGCTGACAGCATCCTGGGCTCTATCGAGAGAAGCACGGCCAGTAAATTGAGCAAAGTGGTTGTCCTCCTCTATTTGATGCTTGTTAAACCACATGTGGAATAGTGTGTCCGGTTTTGGGAAAAAAAAAAGAAAAAAAAACCCAAGAAAGATGTCTATAAACTTGACTGAGTCTAGCCGTGGGCCACCGAGATGGGCTGGAATGTGTGCCCTATGAGAAGGCCTAATAGTGGTCTTCCAAAACTTGAGGTTACTAAGAAGATGGAGCCAGGCTCTTCACTGAGGTGCACAGGGTTAGAACAAGAGACAATGGTCGAAAGTTAAAACAGGAGAGACTCCAGAAGGATATAAGGAAAACAAAAAGATTTTCTGTGAGGATAATTAAGCATCAGAACAAGTTTCCCAGAGAGGCTGTAGATTCTTTTGTCTTTGGAGGTTTGATCAGGAGGTTGGACTAGATGGCCATTGGAGGACCTTCCCAACCTGAATAATTCTGTCATTCTAGGAGGAGTAGAAACTAACCAGTGCCAGCCAACATTAAGCAAACAAAGCAAGAACAAAAGGAGAAAAACCATCCCCCCAAACCTGCTTCTGTTCAGACCCTTTTGCCAAACTCTAGTAATAGTTTAGTGGAATAAGCTCTATGTTTATAGCACCCAAATATACCACGCTTTTACAACTTAAGTGTTTGTCAAAGTTAGCGGTTTGCGCAAACTATTATTTGGTAACGGAGGGGGGGAGGCACACAGAGAGATACACGTGCATTCCCACTTTTAGAAACCATCAAGTTAATTCCCCACATTCCAGTGGGAACATGCAGATGTCAAAAATGTCAAAAAATTCAAAACCTTGAATGTTGCTGTAAAATTGAGTTATTGGTCTTCAGTTTCCAGTGTTTGTATTTAGGCTTGATAAGGAGACTACTATTCTACTGCCATGAATCCTTTCAGTATTGTTATAGGAGTTCTAGTTTCCCTGATGATATCCAAAGGGATGAGATCAGAAGGTGAAACACTACTCTTGAGTCAATATTGAAGGAAAGAAGATGAAATTCCAAAGAAATAGATGTTAAAATTGAGGATCCAGGGGAAGGATGGGGAGGAGTAGGACGGGAGATTTCTTGGAAGGAGTCACGTAACACACACTCAAAAACAATGCAAGAGACACAATGGGAGGCTTCTCCAGGTTTTGTCATTTCTTTAGAAATGAAATGTAAATCAGTGTTATTTTTTCATTTGTTGACAAATTATAATTTGTCTGTGTAAATTGTATGCGTGGTAAAGTTCTCCTGTCTTTCCAGATAAAGTAACTCCTTCATGGGATGAAATTTTCCAGATACTAGCTTTCTCAATCTGTTCTTAACACCTGTCCTTCAAATGCAGACAACTTAACTCAATATAATTAATAACTTGCGTTATATTCTGTATGTTCATGCTTTATAAATGTATGCATATCAGGAGAAAGAATGTAGTCATGTAATAAACTTCACCAACTCCTGTTCTTTAAAAGAATAAATGATAATAAAAAATTTAAAATAATAAATAAATAAGTATAAATATAAAAAAAATAAATAAAAGTCTTCTTACAGAGATTGCAGTTTTCAATATTCCGTTCAACTGCTCATGCGTTAAGGGGCGTCAGTTCTCTAGACTCTCATTTGGAGTATTGAATTCTGGATGCTTAGAGCATTACTGCTGTATTGGAATAACTAGAAATTGGGAGTCAGGTATGAAATAGATGATGCAAAAATTTAATTAATTTTCTATTTTTCTGTGCGGTTCTGTTCCTTTCAGGTTTGGTTTTTAAAACTGTTGCCTGCTATCAGGAGATGTTAAGTGTATTTTAAAAACTTGATTTTTTTGTAACTGCATGAGTCTCAGAATCTGGATTTTTAGTATAAGCTACAAACATTGGCAACATCATAAAAGTTTGGCTTCTAAATCCATGTATTTGCACCACTTTTTTTTCAGAGGAGCTAAATACTTTCTTGTATTTGCAAAATACGTCCTTTTGTAAGGCAGTCAGGTATACAGATAAAAATAAGCAATAGCCACTCAAATTTGAGGGTTTAGGATACATTTACCCATTTTAACTACATTTGGGAGTCATTTTTAATTAAAATTATATTTACCCGTTCTTTAACTCTTCCCACACAGTCTGTCCTTTACACATCAAAAATGTTTCCATGTGACCCACTAATATATCTGAAATCATGAAAACGTGACTAATATATCTGTGATAAATCTGAAATTATGAAAGAGCACATATATAACTACATATTTGTTTGTGCCATTTATACTGTTGCTGGATTTGACTGTACTGCGTTGTCTATTTAATATTCCTTTGAAAAACAATCGTAAGCAAGCTATTCATTTGGAATAACGTGTCATATTTTTGGTCTGGGTGTACACTTTCTGACGTCTACTTCTCTCTAGGATAGCTCATGCTTTCTGAAGACCGGATTAGGTGTAAATCCTCAGTCAGTCACTTTAAATATAAAGGCAAATCGCTGTAATACGCTATACCTCCCGATTCAGGATTCGGTAACAGGGGTAACTTCTACCTTATTTTTATTAACAGATGTAAAGCGTTTTATCGGGAATATTGCTATAGTCAGTTACAAGGTGCTTTTTTTTTTTGGTTTTCTCAGAAATTCTGTTGCTTCAAGTTTGGGCGTATTAATAAATGGGTATAATTCTGCCTGCCAGTGACGCCTGCCCGACAGGGCTATCTTAAAGAACGGAGACGGGGCTTTAGCGAGTGTGGTCTTCCGTATTGCCGCTGGGAAAAGCTGTAGGAACCGATTGCTCCCTTTCCCATGTATCCCCTGCAGTTGCTATTTGAATACTAATTTTGTAAATGGAGAGTATCGTGAAATGTTGCTGTTCGTATGAGGAATGTCCATGTGCTCTCCAAAACTCCCTCCAAGAGCGTTTCGCCCGAAGAAAGGTGCCGAGTGTGACAGCGTGGGATTCCGTGGCACAAATGGCATCGCTGGGCAGACCGTCGGTGCCGAGAGGCAGGTTTTTAACGCACGTGTCGTTTGGTCTTAAAAGACTGTTGAGAGGAGTTTTAGGCACATCATGATGCTCTGAGTCTCATAATGTGCATTCATCTCATGAACGCTCTGAGGGAATGTCGGAATTAAGCTCAGGAAGCCAACCACATATGGTTGCAGAGAACAGGGATCCGTCCTTAAATGACAGGTATTTGTTAAAAATCTGAAAAAGGCTGAGAATGGAAAAGAACTGCGTGGACACTTCAGAGGGAAAGTATTTTCTGTTCTGTCTGCAAGCTACAAATTACCATGGCTTAGTGCAGGCTTTACTGAAAGGAGGTCAAAATAAGCCACACAAGAATTTCAATTCACAGAAAAGATACAGTTTTAAGTTCAGTTTAAAAAAGTGCACTTACTCAGCAGGGCTCGTTGCCTTCCAAAAATTGGATTGTCCAGTTCTGAGTCCGACAATCCACGTGTGTGCTCCATGTTGCTCACAGGCAGAACAGCAAGATAATACATCGTTCATTCAAATTTCGGCAGTCTAGCCTTTGAACTGAACCGATCTGCCAGTTCTCGTTACCCAGCCTCCTTTATCGATGGGACCCAACACCATGATACCGAAAGAGAATTAGAAGTTATTTATCAGTAGGAGTTAAGTGCTCTTTTGCATTTAAAGTAAATAGCTGATAAAATCTCCTGACTAGCATGTGCTTTTCAAGCATGAAAAATACCGGTGCGTACGTCGATTGGCAGTGACACTTTCTCACTGTATTGGAACATAATGTAACCTTGAAAGGGGACCCGGCTAAATACTATTCTAATCGCTCACGTTGTGATAGCAGGGAAACTATGAAACTTGAGCAGTGATTACACATCTTCTGTTGCTTGCAACTAACTGGTGGCTTTTTTAACTAAATAAATATACTTTACCCAGTGTGTCACTTCAGCTCATGCTTCTGATTCTCAGGGGACCGATTCTTCATTTTTCATCTGCTGCTCAAAAGATCTCGTTCAAATGACAATAAAATTATACTGAAATACGCGTGTACACCAGAGGATGGAAAATAGCTATAGTTATATGTTTAACCATAAAAACAAAACATAGATAAGGGAATATGATAATTTTTTCTACTCTTAAAATGCTATAATTCACAGTTGTACATAAAAGAGGCTTTGCTAATAAAACCATGTTAGTATATTGGCCTCTCATAAGACAAAAATCAGTATGTTAACTCACAGCTTCTCGGTCTGTGGCACACCATTAATGTGTTGCCAACAGAAACATTTGATGTTGCCCAAAGACCAGCAGAAGCTGAAGGCCACTGGCTTGGGTAGAAACAAAATCTATAGGAGATGTTATCGGGCATAATTTTTTTAAAACAATTAAGAATTAGAAAAATTTTGTTTTACGGTGTAGATGTTTAACATAATCAAAATGTTGAGTGCTTAATTTCTAGTTGATCGAGCGAATAGTTAAGTTTCTTCTTGACAATGTATTGTGGAGCCCATGTATTTCTCGAACACAGATTTTGGTTTTATTTTTATACATTTATATCGAAGTGTTCTGCTACAACAATAGAGAAGATATCACTGAGAACATTACTTTAGTATAGACAGTATGGACCTCAGGTAGGATGAGAAGCGTTGAGGGAATTTGGAGGGTGTGATGTTTCCCTATGGAAAGACCAGTAAGTGCTTGGCTTTCTACCTGGACAGCTCTGGTTGGATTATTTTTGGTATTTTGCTTGAAATGCTTGCAGTAGCAGAGGCTGAGTCTGTGATGTGTAAAGTCTTTCAGCATTAACACTTTTCTGTTTAATCGAGCAGAAAGTTTAGAACGTAGCTGGTCAGGGAGCTTGAGGTAGCTGCATTTTCACAAAGCCCTTGCCTGGGAGGGAGCATTGAGCAAAAGCCCATTTCTGCAAAATTTATCTGGTAAATACCTTGAGAAACACAACAGAAAATTAGTATGGATCAATAAAGTTATTAGACTAAACCGTAGCACCCAGAAGCTGCTTGACTTCCCTGTGATACAACCTGCATGGGGAGTTACCACGTTGTGAATCATATGTGTTGTCTTCCAATGTCATTGATCTGTTTTCACTTTCCAGGGAGTCCGTGTGCCAGGCGTTACTTTGGGAGGCATTAGGAGTTAATCAAGATTCTGAAAATGGTTGTGCCATGTGTATCTTACGTATATGGTATTTCTTAATCTATCTAGATGGTCTTTGTGGACTGTACTAGAGAGCAGACTCTAGCCCCATGGCCACTTGGGTATGGGTCAACCCTTGTCATGGAATCATAGAATCACAGAATAGTTTGGGTTGGAAGGGACCTTTAAAGGCCATCTAGTCCACCCCCCTGCCATGAGCAGGGACATCTTCAACTAGATCAGGTTGCTCAGAGCCCCATCCAACCTGGCCTGGAATGTTTCCAGGGATGGGGCATCTACCACCTCTCTGGGCAACCTGGGCCAGTGTCTCACCACCCTCAGTGTAAAAAATTTCTTCCTAATATCTAATCTCAATCTGCCCTCTTCCAGTTTGAAGCCATTACCCCTTGTCCTATCATTACACACCCTTGGAAAAAGTCCTTCCCCATCTTTCCTGTAGCCCCCTTCAGATACAGGAAGGACACTATAAGGTCTCCCCTGAGCCTTCTCTCCTCCAGGCTGAACAACCCCAACTCTCTCAGCCTGTCCTCACAGCAGACATGCTCCAGCCCTCTGATCATCTTCGTGGCCTCCTCTGGACCCGCTCCAACAGGTCCATGTCCTTCTTATGCTGAGGGCTCAAGAGCTGGATGCAGTTCTCCAGGTGGGGTCTCACCAGCGCGGAGCAGAGGGGCAGAATCCCCTCCCTTGACCTGCTGTCCACACTGCTTTTGATGCAGCCCAGCATGCGGTTGGCTTTCTGGGCTGTGAACTGCTGGCTCGTGTTGGTCATCTACCAGCACCCTCAAGTCCTTCTCCTCAGGGCTGCTCTCAATCCCTTCATCCCCCAGCCCGTATTGACACCGGGGCTTGCTCCAACCCACATGCAGGACCCTGCACTTAGCCTTGTTGAACCTCATGAGGTTCACATGGGCCCACCTCTCAAGCCTGTCCAGGTCCCTCTGGATGGCATCTCCCCCCTCAGGTGTGTCAACTGCACCACTCAGCTTGGTGTCATCCACAAACCTGATGAGGGCGCCCTCGATCCCACTGTCCGTGTCGTCGGTGGAGATGTTGAACAGTACAGGATGCTGCCCGGAGCAGGATGACCACCCATAGCAGTTCATATGGGTCCCCCCAGCTCCCATGCGACCTCTCCGAGGCATCATTACTTTTTTTTGTTATTTTGGAGGGTGCTTCAGTTCAGAGGGATTTTTTTGGAGGAGTTTTTTGAGTATATTTTGGTTTTTAAATAGTCAAAGGGTGTGTTTCAGCCGCCTGGAAAGGCATCTGCGGAGAGCAGTGCAGCATTGGGTGCTTGCGGAGGTGGCAGGAGGCTCCGTCGGTGCCAGCCCAGCTGGGATACGCTGGAGATGAATTTGGGGCGGTTCATGTTTGTGCTGTGAGAAGCAGGCCCCGGAGTGAACTGTCCTGCCAGCTGTGTCTGGGTTTCCTCATCCATTCGGTTTGGATGAGGAAGAGCCCAACAGGCCTGAACTGACGACACAAAAACACCCTTTGCCTTTGAGTCGCGCAGCTGGTCTGATAAAAAATGATAGCATGCACTTTGTCGAGATTGTAGTGTTTGCATAATGATGAAAAAATGTTTTATGAACATATGTTGTGGGGTAAACTAAGGAAGGACTGCAGGCGACCTGATGTAAACATCTAAAAAAAACCTTGGAATTGAGAATTAATCATACGAACGTGCTGTGACAGGCAAAAATGTTCAGAGAAGTCAACAAAAGCTATTATGGGCATTGGTCAGATCATCGAAAAATCACCAGACAGCTTTAATAAGGAGCTGAAATGTAACCAAGAATTTAAGAAAAGGACTTTCGTGTAGGAAAAAATACTGTCTTTGTGTTTTAGCAGAATGACTAATACGGTAGGGAGGTCAATAGGTTTTGAAAGCAAATTAGCAAGTTTGAAATGAAAAATATAGTAGCAGTGGGACAAACATTGGCTGCCAGGTAACTAATTTTCCGAGTCCAATAATGTTGACCATGGAAGAGCAAAATAAAGGCAAGCATAACAAAGGGAAACTGAGATTTCAGGCTTTGGGAGGGTAAAAGACTTAAAAAGCTCAACGTGATATTTAGGGCTAGTTGAACTACAGATACTGTGACCGCGGGGACCGAAACGTACGGCGCACAGGGATGTATAGATGCAGTGCTTAAGCTAGGAGGCGAAATCCCGTAATCCTCGCTGAACAAAAATCCCATTGAAGTCGGTAGAAGATTTGGGGGCACAAGGAATGTATAACTGGGCAATTAGAGACAAACTTGCAGCCTGACCTTGACTGGGCCTTTGTGCCTGTGATTAGCTGTACCCGTAGCATCTGGGCACAGGGGTTTTAAAGGCACAGTCAATTTTAATGACATCTCAGAAAAAATACAATTATGCCATAGTTGAAGTTCTAATTGATCCAACTGTCAAACGTGAATAATTGCAGAGAGGCGTCTTAAGGCTACACTTTTAAAATCTGAGTCTTTCGGAACAGCAGAATTCTGCATTCTTTGTTCCTTTTCTTCTCAGGGAAAACAGGAATTTGATGGCTACTGTCCTAGTTTTGTCCCTAATAACACAGGGTGACAGTTATGTGACTTTTCAGAAATGGGAGGGAGAATGTTGTGTGGGATGTCAAAAATAACCTTCAGGTAATTTAATAAAAAAATATAACAGCATCTGCCATCCATGTTTTTAAAGCTACATTAATAATTGCTCTCTAGATTGTTCTAAAGCTATTTCAATATGAAACAAAATGTTCTTAAAGTTCATTCATTTACATTTTTTTCCCCTCTTTTGCCATCCTAGTTCAAATAAAATTAAAAATAAACAAAATACTTGCTTTTGAAACGAAATTTAATTCAGCAGACCAGAAATGTCATTCTCGCTGCCGGTTACTCTAATGGGACATGTGTTCCCTGTGTCCCAATCTACTTTGTTTGAAAAGAGCTGCTGTCTCAAAGCGTTGAGGAAATTGCAGTTCTCCGTAAAAGAAATGCTGGAAGCGTGCACAGGAACAGACAGAAATTGTTTCACGGTCTGGTCCTGTAAATGGTAACCTCCGCGACTACAATGGGCTCTTGGTATTAACAAGCGTATGCCCAAAATTCCAATTTCCAGGACTGCGATCCTGCAAAGATGTGTGTGTGCTTCAGGGTACGTGCAATAAGCTGCTGGGGAAAAAAAGTCAAAGGCATCCTTCTACGACATTCATTCTGTGTGCACGTAACTCCCCCGTGGTTTTATGTGCAAATCGTTCTGAATAATCTCTGCAGATTGACTTTGGGAAGTGGTTTTATATGCTTGAAAAAGCGCTTCCTTAGGGGTTGCTGGTAGTGCTAGAGAATTGGAAATTTCCCTTCTGCATAAATTCTCCTGCTTTGACACTTTCTTCCTCTAAAATCTCAAAAAACTCCTGGAACCTTTTATTTTGGGGAAAGCGACTAGTATGATAGGATGTATTTTATTCGGAAAGTCTAGAGCCCTTTACTTTGATTTAATTGTGTCTTCCTTTTGTATTAGAATCTGGCACCTCGAGATGCATGCCTGAAGAATAAAATCTGAGGGTGCTCTGAGCCTGGGTGTTAGGGTGCCCTGTCCTGGTACGAACCAGCTTTTATTTCTTTATCTCTTTCCTCCCTCACCCTTATTTTCCCCTCACAAACCGATACCTGGATTTCACTTCAGGTTCTTCTGTTCAAGACTCTGTGACGGGGTGAATACAAAATACAGGGATACAAACCCATTTTTTTCATAAAGTAATTGTTTACTTCTAACAGCAGATAAAAATCTTAACAGGAGAAAATATTCCAATATAACAGTAAGATTTATGCATGTGCTTAGCTTAATTTTAAACATCTTCCTTACGTCCTTCCCCAGACTTTGAATAACTGGAACCTCTGTTCTTCTTTTTTCTGCTCTCTGTATGCCCCCTTTTAATATATATAATCCCTATAAATCCGTTTTCCTTTTCATTAGTGTCTGGGCCTGGATAAGAATGCAGGCAACTCAGCAAGGTGGTGTAGGACAAGTTTCAACTACTGGCACTACCGTGGATTTCAAGATGCAGTATTATACCTTCCATCAGAAATCATACATATTCCTGGGATCCAGTGGAAGTTGATGGCTCAGGGCACGCTTTGTCAATCTGTTCTTGCCAAAACTTTGTTCTGCAGTCAAGCCTTCTTCAGAAAGTCTTCTGATAGCGTACTGTGTTCAGCATTGGATTACTCTGTGTCCTGTCAGTAGGAATTAGGGTCTGGTTTAATACTGCTGATGTTCCCCGACTCTTTTTAAGGAAGAGCACAGAACAATACGCTATTCTGAATAATTTAGGCTAAAAATAATGGGCAACATGTATTTCTCCTGATTTGGTTGCATGAAAGGGGACATGGGTTAGTGGTGGGTTTGGCAGTGTTAGGTTGATGGTTGGACTCCATGATCTTAAAGGTCCCTTCCAACCTAGATGGTTCTGTGATTCTGTGAAAGGGAGTTGTGACCGAGTCTCAATCTAGTTCTCGGATTTGCCGTTCTCAGGGATTCTTTTGCCTTTCCCCATCTCCCATGCCTTGCTGACAAATCTCTTAATACCTCCCAGGTTTTACATGGTACAATAAGCTTTCTCCATCATCTTTTTATCATCTCCATCTCTTTTTGTCATCAAAAAACCCTGTTGTTTTTTTCTTTTTCTTTTTTTTTTTTCCTCCCCGTGGTTCAGAAGGGATGTGACAGCTCCACGGAGCTCCTGAGCTTCCGTGCCGGAGCTTGCGATGAGGTCAGCCCCTCGGGGAAGGCAGAGGTGTGCCTTACATCATTCTCCCCTTGCTGTAGAGTGGAGTACCTCAGCTGCTGATGGCGGTGCCTGGAAGCGTGGGTGCTGCTGGTATCGGCTCGTCAAACCCAGGGAGAATAAAACGGTGTTCTTCCATGCCGCACTATTCCATAGTTCTCAAATATTGATGTGTTACCCATATTTGCTTGGATTTAAATAATTTGCTCTTAAGGGAGCATTATGGCTTTGTGTGTGGGTGAAGGGTTTTGTTATTGTCTTTTGGTTTTAAAACGCTTTCAATGTAATGTTGTGCTTAAAGGCTTGAAAATAAATCTTCTTCTCTTTGTACTGTTCTAATCCATTTGGAATTTTGGGATTAAGATTAGATAGTGCTTTTCTCTGTTGTCTGGCTGTTTTTTGCTGCGGCATCAAAGGGCAAGGAAAAAAGTATTACAGACTCAATGTCCAGAGAAGTGGTTTTGTTTCTGTGTAACTTCTCCGTAGCAGATGTCCAATGCTGGTCCAAAGAATGTTCCACGCAGAATTTAGGACGGAACAACTCTCAAACCCAGATTATGAGGGTGAGCATAAGTGGGCGGTGGGTGGCAGGTCCTTTGCGGTGTGTGCCTTCCTCAGGCTAACAAAATTCAGAAGATCTCTCTGTCTTTTGCCTCCATTAGCAAAGAACCTTTATATGAACTAGTTGGGTTATACTTTGACAGCAAAAATAAAAGCTTCTTCTGGTATTTCTTCAGGAAGAAATTGTTGACTGTGAGGGTGGTGAGACCCTGGCCCAGGTTGCCCAGAGAAGCTGTGGCTGCCCCATCCCTGGAGGTGTTCAAGGCCAGGTTGGATGTGGCTTGGAGCAACCTGGTCTAGTGGGAGGTGTCCCTGCCTATGGCAGGGGGGTGGAACTAGATGGTCTTTAAGGTCCCTTCCAACCTAAACCATACTGTGATTCTATGATTTTGTTTATTAATTAAATCTCACCATTGAATACCTTAGTTCCCAAAGGCTTAGCTGTGTGATGTGCAAGTCTGGCGTGTTACTTTGAGTTACCAAATAGGCTTTTTTTAAGGACTTGTGTAAAATGAACTGAAGAAACGTGATGCTAAATAAAATAATCAGATAATAATGTAACTTTAATGGCATACACTTAGAAACTCTAAGATTTAATAAAATGCACAGGTTTCTAAGAGCCTTTATGTTTCCTTTTTCACTTATACAAAACTTGTTTGTAATAATTTAAAACAAAGATTTTGCAACTGGAATTGCTGTGTTACAACTTCCTCATTATTCTTTAGCTTTTTGTTGAGTTTTAAGTAGTGTGTTGAGTTTTAAGTAGTGTATTGTGTTTATAGCTGGAATAGTTGTTGAAATAGGCAATGTGACAATGTAGGTGGTCTTCTAATTAATATTTCTGTACAGATCTGTAAACTGTGCAAGGCTTGTTTAACAGTACAGAAATCATGTCCTGTTGGATTAAGACGTGTTTAGGAATAAAGTTCAGCTTTTTCTTTGAAATCTAATTGATCTCATTTCATGGCCTGTGAAATTATTTATTTTAAGAACTGTTTTAAAAGTATAATTAATTCAATTTCTGTGACCCGTTGCTAAATATTTAGACCATGGCTTAATTACATTTGCTCAAGTCTTCAAATAGTGATTTAAAAATTTGATGAAAAGGAAAGTTACTTAGCAGCAAGAGAAATTATTCAACAATGATAAGCGGTGACAGGTTCTTGTAATCCTTCTGTCCTATGAACAGCCCCATTGTTAAAAATTCAAGAATAAACAAGAGTTGAATGAAAGCTAAAGCCTTACGACAGTGAGAACACCCCATAGACTGTAGCCTATGTGTTCTGCGTAACTCAGAAATGTTCTTAAGAATGTGCAGTTTCTTATCGCAGCTCTTAATGAAACCTTTTTGTACGTACTACTGACCCGTAGAAACTGCACCTACTGCCTTTTGGAATCCCATCGCTTCATATGGGGGCAGAACTCTTAATTCTCACTGAGTAATTAGGGTTTAGGGTGGCCTTTCATGGCACACGTACTGTGCTCGAGCAGTCTCTCAGAACGGGCAGGCACTTGGATTAAAATAAAGGGGTTGTCCCTTACCTTTCCGTTTGGTAAATCTCTACCCGATACTGAGAAGCTTTTTTAAATCTCACTGCCTGCATTACGTCTGCTGAAGCGATGACAGGTAATTTCAGTGTTACCATGTTAAGAGTTTTCTTCAAAAACTGTCTCCATATTTGTTTGCTTTTACTGACAAAGCTAATGGCAGTTGCTAATAAAAATAATGATAATACCGATGAAAGCTCAGTAAAGACTGAAAGTAAACCATGTTCTTATAAAGGCCTGGTAGTTTATTCTTGGGTACCGATTTTAATGAGATACATCTGACTGCTGGAAAGAGTGGTAATGGCTTCAAACTGGAAGAGGGCAGATTGAGATTAGATATTAGGAAGAAATTGTTGACTGTGAGGGTGGTGAGACCCTGGCCCAGGTTGCCCAGAGAAGCTGTGGCTGCCCCATCCCTGGAGGTGTTCAAGGCCAGGTTGGACGGGGCTTGGAGCAACCTGGTCTAGTGGGAGGTGTCCCTGCCCATGGCAGGGGGGTTGGAACTAGATGATCTTTAAGGTCCCTTCCAACCCAAACCATTCTATGGTTCCATGATTTTAAAAAACAGCAGTATTCAAACCATTTAAAAAATAAAATTGCTTCACTGGTATTTTATCTTTTTCTGAGAGAGTAAGATCTTATAACCAGAGTTTTTGCTGGAGTTCAATTTATAAGTATTTAAGAAATATATCCAAGAAATTTCAGAATTGCGTGCTTCGCTTTCACAATGTTGTCCTTTATTTTTACTTTAGAAATGGTTTTTAGTTACAACTGGTTCCTTCTTTCTTCTGGTTGTGCACCCAGTCACGGGGATCCCCGTGTTTGTCACCACTGCTCACTGTATCTGAGGATGACCAAGGAACTAATACACAAATCTCAGCTGGTACAGGTTGCACTGCCTGGTGTCTCCAAGATTTAATCAGATATAAGCCTTTCGGCAGCAATAATCCAAATCTTTATTGATTCCTGATCTATTTGTAGTGCTAGCTGGAAACTTCAGCATGAGTGTTGGAACCAGTTAAAGAATCCAGATGCAGCTGCACTTAAAGAGCGAATGGTTATCCCAAAAGTTTCCATGACTGCTGTGCAGCCTTTGACCTTTAATTTGTAGGCTCATCTAGTGCAAGCTCCTGAATAGTGAATCGAGTCTATTGATAAAGGGCTTGACTTTCATCATTTATTTTGCAATTATGACTTGCTGTATTCTTAGAAATAGTCTGCAGGGTTTTATGGCCGCAAGTTGAAGACTACTGCCGTGGAACAATGCAAATTTCAAAGATCGGGCTGAAGTGCATGAGAACAAAACCTTTTCTGTTACTGTAATCGAGTTGTGAAATCGCTTCAAAAAAGGTCGTGGATATTCAGGGTCTGGCTGAGGTGCGACCAACATCTTTCTCAAACCCTGCTTTCCATGATGGTGAGGAATGGTGTTTATTGACACCTTTCCCCCTTTCTACGCGCACATGTATGCATGACTAGGTCATATGGATTTCTCTTACGGCACTGTGGCATTACCATCTCTGGTTGTGTCGGATACCGTGTCACCTACAGCAATGTCTTAATTGTCCAGGCTCATAGAAACCTGGGAGAACTGGCCACCGAAGACAAGCTTCTAAAGAAGCCGGGCAGCAGAGCAGGGACTTGCTCTGGAAAGGGGGGAATGATTTTTTTCTCTCTCTCTCTGCTTCCCAGGGAAATCCAACTCAGGTCAAAAAAAAGGTATTTTCATAAGTAATTCCCACTGAAGGTATGAAAGTGCTGGCATTTTATTAGGGAACGTTGAGAACCCTTCAGGAATGCAGGTACTTGAGGAATAAGCACCATCCAAGAAGTGTGTTTCAGAACCTCGGCAGCTGCCGAATGTTTGACTGAAGGACCAAACATAAGTGCCTTTGTGCAAATCTATAATCTTTAATATGTTTTTCAGCATTTTCTAAGAATATCTAAATAAAACATTGCCTGAAAAATTCTGATTTGCATAAAAATTGGATTTCCCTTCAAATGGAAATTTTACACTGCCTACCTCAGCATGAATACTTGTACTCATAAACAGGAGAGCAATATTAAATAATGTAAGCCTAGGATTATTTTCTAGCAGTTTATGCATCTCCCTCACCAAAAATGTTCCAGACAAAAGAAAAAAAAATGTTTTGTAGAAAATAGAAGTGAAACTTCTGTAGTCTTAAGCTTATCCTCACAGCCAATGTATTTTTCTTCCTTTTTAACAAATTCTTTTAAAAATCTCTTCTCAAACTCATTTTTTTCCCCTTGTAGATCCACTTCGTACATTCTTCTCCCCGCCCACCTTTTATTTGTTTTCTTTGGTGTTATTCTTGGTATTTAAAATGGCAGAACGAATCGAGATCACTTAAAGCATAATATAGTTCAGACCATTTTATTTATTTTATACTTTCATTCTTACTTTTTGTGTTTGTCCGATGTGCTTTGTAAGCTCTTTGGAACAGAGACTGATTCTGATCTCTCTGCTGTTCTCAGGATGTTTTTGGTTGAGTTCAAATTCACTGCGGCGGTCCTACTACTTATTTAAAGTAATGTGAAATAAAGACCATGCTCACTGTTACCGTTTCACTTCTGTAAGGCACTGTTTTGTTGCAGTGTTGAATGGTAACTTCAAAGTCTACAACCGCAGACAGTCGTTCAGTTTTACTAGTCACAAATTGCTGCATATGAGATAAAAATCAGGGCTATTCTAGCATGATTGTTTGGGTAGATAAAAAAGTTGAATTTATTAACTACGGCTAAGTTATTTAATTAGGACATTTTCTTTTTTTTATTGGCATCAACTCCCAAAAAAACTAGTGCTGGAATACAAGAAAATTGCAGTAACATATTATGTAAGTGAAGTGTTTATACATACTTTTCTTCTGCAATATTTCCCTTTGCTCGCACACTGTTTGTTTCAACATTAGAATTTAACTACTTGATTTTTAATACATTTCAGTCAGTCGATAAATACAGTATACAAATATATTAAAATGGAGGATTTTATAGACAGAATTTTCCTATTAAGAACTGTCACCAAAATCCCTGAAAATGAAATGAGCTGACAACTATAATGGGAGCAGATGCGTAAAGTACCGTTATAGCACATTGCACCATCAATTATGTGTCAAGCGTGCTGCCAAATATTAAGTGTTCTGACCTTTGTTATTAATAATAGAGGCAGACACTGGGGACATGTGGAAGACAAGTAATGTAATGCATGGAAAATCTATTATGGATTTGATTTTGTTAATGGATACGGAACCTATTTGGTATCCTGTCTCTCCTCTTGCAAGCTATAATTTTATGACAAAGTGGACATACTATGTAGTGGAAACCCACATTGTGAAAAACATACTTTGACAGAATAAAATGTTCCTAAGTTAAATAAATAATAGTGAGAGAGAGCTTGTCATCAAGCTTTATTACTTTATTTATATGTGTATTTGCCATTTCCCTGGTTCCTCAGGAAATAATGTGGAAGAAGTGAAATGAAGCAAGTTTGTCTTTACTGTATTATCCATTCATTCTTGTATTTTTAAGTTGTTATTTTGCTCAATATCATCTGTGCTCTTGTAGAGATTGGCTAGTCAGAGGTTTAGTCACCGTCTTTCTCCAAAGTATAGCTTCTAGCATTTTTAGGTGATCATGCAGGACAACATTGGTAATATGTAAAAATGACAAAAACAGTAGAATGACCAATGAAAGGACAACAAGAAATCCTTATGAAGTGAGTGGTGGGGTTCAAAAAAAAAAAAAAAAGGACACAAAAAAAATACATGATAGAGAAAACTCCTTCCTCTGCAGGCAGTAATGGCGCTGATTTCCCGCTTCCTTCTCCATGCAGGTCCCAGGGTCCCAGAATGCGTTGCCAGTAAAGCATCAAGCACTTGGTCCAGGGTTCCCTGTTGAGTGCACTGCAGCCGAATCATATGAAAATCAATGGACTGTATACATTTATCAAAAAACTTACTTTAGTCCTAAAAGTTGCAGAATTTCTCTTATCAAAACATTTGTTAACATTATATTACCTTCAGACAATAGATCGATTATTTAGTATTTTTTTTCTTTTTTTTTTTTTAATTTAAGATTACATTTGGGAATAACTAGCTCGGTGACAGTAATTGCATCTACAAATATCTACATGTACAAAAATACAAAAAGTATTTCTTTCCAAACTTCTCTAATCTGGGCTTGCATAAGATTAATGAAAAGTTAGAGCTTCTCTGATTTGTAGTACATTTTTGTTGATGTTCCCTACTTTGCATCTTGTCATAAATTCTAAATAGGTGTTGAAGTCTGGATTTCCATTGCAACATGATTTTGAGGTTTTAATTTTTTTTTCAGTGTCCTACACTAAAAGCCAATGCACAATTAAGAAAGAGCAAAGAATTTGGAAATAAAGGTAGGGGCCGAGTCAGTAGACTGTTGTGAAATTAACCAAAAACTGGACAAAATAAAAAATGGTGCCAGATGGTTATCATATTTACAGAAGCAGTTGCATTCCTCTCTTAAAAATTTAGGAACTCTTTTTAACAATCCTTAATGATCTCATGCTTTTACTGTGTGCAGGGGACACTTTTCCAATCAACCAGAATTTAAGATTTAGTTTGACGTTCATGCCAACAATAAAGTTTGAGGGTTGTACAAAATCAAATCGCTCCACAGGCTCCTTCCACGTATGTTCCTTTAAACACTTTGTCACAGATGAAGGTGATTTGCTGCAGTTCAAAAATAAATGCCCTTCATAGACTTACAGTGGATATTGATCCCTGTGTCAAGGTAATATTGGAAACATATTGCAAAATCAACATCTATTCTTTATTTTTCCCTAACTCTGGGCACTGCATGTACTGTATTTGGTATATACGTATGGATTTCCTTCTCCCGTTCTTGCTGAATCAGAAGATGGGAGAGAACAAAAGCCCTTTAGTGATCGAGTTGGTTTTCCACAGGGTGTTTGGAAGTTTGAATTGAAGCCATCTTTTCAAACAAACAGCTTTATTAAACAAAGCAGAAAATAATTCTGATGCAATAACGATGATTCATTTTTTTTAAAAAAATAATTTTATATATCTGCTCCAGAAACTGTTTTCCTTTTGTTCACATTAAGTGAACACTTCATGTTGTAGGCAGTATTCCCTATCCTTCACATGGCACTCTGGCCCATGGAATATCCAAGAAGAAATGCATTTGAAAACAATACTGTATTAAATTTGATACAATACTTTATTAAAGCCACTAATTTCTTCATGTTTTGACTTATATTCATACATATTTTTTTCTGTCCGGCTGGAAAGATGTGACTTGATTTCCTGATCAAAGAGGATTTCATCAACACACGCTATTTCTAACAAACACAACCTCTTCTCTGCTCCATACCCTGGCCTCTCATCAACTAAGTAATTTTAAGTTTCAGTACTTATTTTTCTGATGATCTAGGCCTGTACCTTGAATATCTGAAACAGCAATAGCCACCATCTTGTCTACGGTGGGCTGCCCAGGCTTTTAAGGGATTCGTCAAAGGTTGGTGAACCTTTGGTTGGATTCTCTTCCCTTGTCACCTCCATGATCTGCTGGGACCTTCTAGGATCGGCTACTGGAGGACTAAACGCAGTTTCCATCCTTGCGCCTTTGACGCAATGGCCTGGCATCCAGCCTTGGGACAGGATCCACGGGCTGCCTCCATGCCGTGACCTCCCGTGCCATGCGTATTCCCATCACGTGCATTTTTGTCTGTGACCCACTGATTGAGAACCTGTGTGGCGTCCTACAAGGAGAGCAGGGCTGGTGGGGGGCGAGGTGCTCTGTGCTGCCAACGCATTTGAAGGCAAGGTCCCAAGATACTCCTTGCTGGGTGGCTTGGGCCAGAGCTGACCCTTCCTACAGAGGCAAGGAAAGAGATGAAGTCTTCAATGAGCGCGTTTCTGAGACTGATAGCTTGATTGTTGAAATCTCCCAGGACAAAGTAGTCTGTCGCGACACTGCGGTTAGCGAGGCTGTAGTGCAAACATTATTTTTCTTTTACTCCGTAACACTTGGATGTATAAAATTACTTTGAAATCTGTATTAGCTTTGGCTTCTGTAGTTGCAGAAACGAGGTCTGTGAATCTGCCTTACCAGGGTGTTTCTCCTGGGTTTGGTACCTGGTAAGGACGGGAGAGCACGTGCCATTTGGTTCCCCGTTGGCTGTTTGTGAGACAAGGAGCAGTTTTGGTTCGGGTGAGCTGGTTCAGATCCAGTCGTTTTACTTGCGTAGCATTCAAATTAACTTAATTGAAGGAATTCCTTTTTTTTGTTAATAGTGGACTTTGAAAAAAAAAAAACACTTAAATTTCAGTTTCTATAGTTTCATATTTCTGGTTTTAGACACCGTTTTATGCTGTTACAGCCTGGTGTTTTCTTGGCCCTGGGCAGCAGTTCTGGAGTAGAGCCTGCAGCCAGTCGCTGGGCACTTTTTAGGAAGCGTACCTCAATATTTTGTGTCTCATACTGCCATCTAAGGGCCACCTAGGCTGAGAAGGTGGCGAAAGGTTCTTCGCCACTTTTCCTTCTCCTTGCTGCCCTTCCCTTTGGAAGGTCAGCGATTCCTGGATGAGAGAAGGTGGGCAGGGAATAGCAGCAGTCCTTTGGTGCAATACCTTGTTTCATCTAAGAGGACAGAGGAATCTCCCCGATAAGTGAGAAATTAGAGCGTAAATCTGAGTCTTTTAGGAAAACGGAATTGCAGTGAGTTTGTGTAAAAGCCAGCAAATAAGAAAGCGCAATTACAGGATTTGAGGCTACCCTTGAAACAAGAAGTTAAGGAGTGTGGTGCTTAGTCCCAAAGAGTTTCTGTTGAAACTCTTGGCAGCGAGGGAGTGCGCAGTTCAGATTCTTAAAGGTACCAACGTCCTTGACTTCTACTGATTTAAGGATTAGTGTTTTATAACAGAATTTGTTTATTCAGATTTTCCCTTAAAAAGTACAAAATAACATGAGTTATTTTCTTCTTTTTTTCTAATTTCACCATTTTTACATTTCTGGATGTTTCAATTTTGCTGGACTAAGGGAAAAGGGGCAAAAATTTGGTGTTAATTTAAGAGTATGTAATATTAAACAACGTGAGCATCATTTAAATATTTTGGGCTTTAAGCATTCATGAAAATGAAATTTTATCATGAAAACTTTTATTTTCAGGATAAAAATGCGTTTTGTTTTGTTTTGTTTTTTTCAATCTGCAAACGGCACTTGTATAGGCTTAATTCTATAGCTCCTTTGTCACACAGTTGTTTTGAACTACAGGTATGATAAAGAATTGTGGCAGAAGCAAAGCATTTCCGTGTTTGTCAGTATAGTACTGTTGGCATTGACTGACAAAAGCAGTTGTTGTGATGAGGACCCCTTTGAGCACAGCTTTATTTTACGATGTTTGAGTTGTTTTTCAGGCTAGTTTCCAGCAAACCTTGTGTAATAGAGAAAGTAATTAATCTTGCATGTTACTTTGACAGGCTCATGCAAGCAAAGACCTGGAAGAGCAGTTGCGGTCTGTGTCCAGTGTGGATGAACTCATGACAGTACTTTACCCAGAATACTGGAAAATGTTCAAATGTCAATTGAGGAAAGGAGGTTGGCAACACAACAGGGAACACTCCACCTTTGACACGAGATCAGATGATTCCCTGAAATTTGCCGCAGCACACTATAATGCAGAGATCCTGAAAAGTAAGTACAGGACACAAAACACCTTCTAACACATGACAAATTAAAATCCGAAGGCTTCTCAGTTGTGTCAAAAATATTTTAAAAGCTAAGCATTGTCAGTAAACCAGCCTCAGCAATCTGATTTGATGTCATGTCTGTAATAGAAAATCTTTGACGGTCAACCTTCCGTAATGAAAGAAATTGCTCCACAGATGTATTTTTGGTACATCCATTGTAAGAAAGGTACAGACTGCGTTCTCAGCTCAGTAGATGTGGGAAGGTACGTGTGTGTCTGCAGGTATAAGGAATCCTGCTTTGTAGAGGCTGTAACAGTTTTGGAGAAAGCAGAGGGCAGTAATGGTGTCCCTGCCCATGGCAGGGGGTTGGAACTAGGTGGTCTTTAAGGTCCCTTCCAACCCAAACCGTTCTATGATTCACTGAACTGTTTCTGCTCATTTTCTGCCATTACGTCACGGCCGGTAATGCTTTCTTCTCTTACGCGTTATTGCTTTAGGATGCCAAATAACTCACTTACAGCTTTTTCCTGTTACAAGAGGGCAGCTGTCATGATGTTCTGCTCAAACCAGAAAAAACCCAGCTTTCAAACAAACGGGCAAATACCCCTTTGTGATTCAGATGGCCTGGATAAAAGTAGATTAGGTTACAGTGCTTGCAGACAGAGAAACACGGGATTTATAGCAGGAGGTGTCTTTTTTGACATGATATTGGAAATCATGTACCTTAATGGAGACTTTAAGGTACGCATTAAGTGAAATTCTCATTTTTGCTGAATAGCCGACCAAAAACTGGCGCCAAGAGAGAATAAAGGGGCCTGTACAGCTGCAAGTCTCATGGCTGTTCAGTGTAAGATTGTATTTGGCAAAAGGCTGTATAACACAGTGTAAAATGCTTGCCCAAATTTGTGTGGATAAACTGGGCACAAATATCACCTTCCAGATTAAATCATATGGTGTATATAATTGCTAAATAATAACCTTTTGCATTAAATTATATTCTTGTAGTTAACAAAGTAAACATATTCAAATTGATTTCACATTAAGTGTGTAGGCATCAAATATAATGTTTTTAATATATACTATCCAAGTGAAGTACTGTGTGGGACTGGTTAAAATTACTTTGCGGAGATGTGCGCTACTTCTTTTGACTTCACTCAAGGTGGGACTCACCCCTGGCATAGGAGAAAGGACACGTACAACTCTACCTGCTGGCCAGCAGGGCGAGGGAGGGGATTCTGCCCCTCTGCTCCGCTCTGGGGAGACCCCACCTGCAGTGCTGCCTCCAGCGCTGGGGACACCAACAGCAGAAGGACATGGACCTGTTGGAGCAGGTCCAGAGGAGGCCACAAAGATGATGCGAGGGCTCGAGCCCCTCTGCTGTGAGGACAGGCTGAGAGAGTTGGGGGTGTTCAGCCTGGAGAAGAGAAGGCTCTGGGGAGACCTTAGAGCCCCTTCCAGTGTCTGAAAGGGGCTCCAGGAAAGCTGGAGAGGGACTCTTGATCAGGGAGTGGAGCCATAGGACAAGGGGTAATGGCTTCAAACTGGAAGAGTGGAGATTTAGACTCGATACAAGGAAGAAATTTTCTACGCTGAGGGTGGTGAGACACTGGCCCAGGTTGCCCCGAGAGGTGGTAGATGCCCCATCCCTGGAAACATTCCAGGCCAGGTTGGATGGGGCTCTGAGCAACCTGATCTAGTTGAAGATGTCCCTGCTCATGGCAGAAGGGTTGGACTAGACGGCCTTCAAAGGTCCCTTCCAACCCAGACTACTCTATGTTGTAACATCTGCCCAACCCTGTTAGGTTAGCTTAGCTCCGCTGTGACTTTTCTTCTGTTCCAAGACAATATGTCACATCCCTGTGAATAAGGAAAATGAGGTAGAAGTCAACACAGAGAGATGTGTGTTTCACTGAATGCAGGGTGTGACTCTACCAATGCATAACCTGGTTCTAAACTTAAAAAAAAAATCCTACTAACCTCCTGCAAGAGAGTATTGTTTTTAAACAGTTACTTTATAACAAATGAAATTCCCTATAACTTGGCAGGTATTGATACTGAATGGAGAAAAACTCAGTGCATGCCACGTGAAGTGTGTGTGGATGTGGGAAAAGAGTTTGGAGCAACTACAAACACCTTCTTTAAACCCCCATGTGTATCCATCTACAGATGTGGAGGTTGCTGCAATAGTGAAGGACTCCAGTGTATGAATGTCAGCACAAATTACATCAGCAAGACAGTAAGTTCTCACTCTTATTACAGTCCAAGTGCTCCTTGCAAATCCATTTATGATCGTGCATATTTTAAACCTTCTTATTGCTACTGTGGGGAAGGAAAAAAATGAATTCCAGAACACGCAGGAAAAACAGCTGAAGAGACTACTACCTGGAAGAAAATGTTTCACACTGTTCCCCCAAATAATTTCTTCTTTTTCCTTCTTTTTTTTTTTAGGGAAAGAAAATTTAAAAAAAAAAAAATAAAAAAAATTGTGATGTCCCGTTCTCAGTTTTGAGATTATCCATGAAACTTCTGTCCTTTTTTTTTCGCATCTACCATTTGCCTGCTGTAGGAGGCAAGCACTCTCTGGAAAACTAGCCCATAATTCTGTTAGTGAGGACAGTTTTGGGACATGTGCGGACAGGGTACATGTCACAAATAAGGCCTTTTAGGAACGGAACTTTAATATACTAAGACATGTTAGTATAACATACCTATTTGTTTTGTTTTAATGCATCTTCCTCAGGTGTATGTGCGGTTTTTGTTCTTCGAAGTCAGGGCTAGTGATCAGGTGGGAGCGTGCAGATGATGCATTGAGCCTGGGAGCTGCCTTGAAAGGGAAAGCGTACGTGCGTTATTCTGTTTTAAGTAGCTGTAACAGTTATCACAATTATCTTACAACAACATTTCCCTCAAAAACGTGTCAAAATAGTCATACTTCAAAACCTTTGCTAGGGTATTTTGCTTTTGTTACAGTATGTGGTAGGTTTTTTGTTGGTTGTGGGCTTTTTTGCTTTTTACCTCGTCTTTTTGATACTTTGAAGAAAACTAATTTTAGTGTAAATCTTGCATCCTTTTTCGACGAGGTTCATCTAGCTGAAGATGCAGTACATATTTATAAGGAAGATACACAGCTGCCTAGGCAACTATGAAATCGCGGCCCATGGAAACGTCGTTCCTTTAACATGAATCTTCTTAGTGCTCTCACCCTTCTTGAGAGGGGATTAGGAAAAGGGGATGTCAAGAAAACAGAAAAAAACCTATTTTTTTTTTTTTCTGTCCTCATTTCTCACCAAATCTGTCTGTCTGAAATCATATATTCTAACAAGAATTTTCAATCCTAAATTTAAGCTAGTGGTAGAGAGCCACACAGCACAGGAATAGTGTGACTTAAAGAGCTTAAACAAGGAAAACTACAACACTTGGTCAAGCCCATAGTTATTCCCACAAGCAACCTAATTCTGGTTGCTGGAAAGATGCAAATATAATTTTCATGTTGTAAACCAAGAAATACGACCTTTCTTTTTTTTTTTTAATGTATTTATAAAGTTTAGCTGACTTGAAGAAAGGATGATCTAGTTGCAGAGAGAGTTGTTGCATTTAGCACAGATTTCCTGGTCTTTGAGCACCATGTCAGTTTGGGGTAAATAATCCCATTCTATTCGTCTTTCTATTCATGTCTATTGAGTGAAGTAATTTTTTTTTTGCCTAGCAGAAAATGTTTAGACTAGTACTGAGTTTCTTTTTTAAGTTCTTGATATCATTGGTGATGATATGATCCAGGAGTAGTTAAAGATTTGAGAGCCTCTGAAAAGGAAAATGTTAAAGGATTTATCAGAAAGAAGAGGCAATAGCGTTGTTTTGTTTTCTTACCTATTTTGTAAAAGCAAGCAATTTAATCTCTGAGTTTTCTATCTTGCTTCTGCTTTCCAGTTTTATCTGGTCCTTGACAGAATGCAGTTTTAAAAAAAAACCCTTATAAAGGAAGAGAGCTATAGCTATATCTCTTCATCTGTCATCATCTCAAATCTTTTTAAAGTTATGTGACCACAGCTTACCCTATATCAGATGAGAATTAGGAAGAAAAAAGTATTGGATTCAAGACCCTTCTGTGGAATTCAGGTACCCTACACACCTATTTTCACTACTGTTTTCCTTTTATTTCCTGAATGAAATGAAAACAAATGGTTAGTAACCAGGCATCTTTTGCTTTTTCATAAGTCACCCTTTTTGTAGCTTTATTTTTGGTGCATAAGCTCCGTAATAAATAACTTCATACTCTTCAGCCTGCAGAAAAAGTGCTTAATGGGAAATTAACTTTTCAGCTGGAGGTCTTACTGTGGGGGCAAGCTCTAGCATTGCTTCCAGGCATTGAAATCTAAAGAAAGTTGATAACAGCTTTCATGAAAATTAATTAAAAAGAAAAGAGCTAAACATAGAAGTTATTTTTATGGGGAGCAAATCATTGACTGGCAGGAGAATGGACTAGGTCAGATGTTCCCAGATCGGCTTGTGGAACCCTGTGGTGGTCCACAGAGGTCAATAGTTCTCTAGTTCGGGCTGTGCTCCTTCTTTCTAGCTACTTTATTAAGAGACAAATAGAAAAGTACTCTGCTTTGCTTTTAATACCATTTTTTCCACAGAAACTGTTTCTGTAGTTGCTAAGGGGTGTTTATACAATCATGATGGGGATATGAGACAATTTCTTAATTAAGATGTGGTGCAAGGTCTATGAAAACATTTGAGAATGCCCTAGGCTAATTCATAAAATGCAGTAGATCTTTTCCTTCTCCTTGATCTGTAACACTTCAGTGGCCCAGCTTCGTAAGCGGTGGCTTGTCTAATGAAGATCTACGGGGAGCTTTTGGTTGCTTTTTGGTTTTGTGGTGTGGTTGTATTGGTTTTTTTCTCTTACTTTGTTATTAATCAAACAGCTGTTCTCTGTTTCCATGACATGAGTAATTCAACAGCAGTTACAAAGGTTGGAACTACCTGGTGCATCAACAGCCGGTCCCTCAACTGTACTTTTTAAAGCCCCACCTATAGGTACTTGCTTGTAGGTTGAAAGGAAGCAGTGAGCAGATGTCAAGAGCCATCTCATTCCATTCGTCCTCTTGGCTGGCAGGATGGACAGTTTTTTGGCTTCTTTCAGATCGTTTGTTGTAAAGGTCCTAAATCTTCTTGTTTCATGGTTACAGTAATAGTCCCTCAAGGGAAAACATCTTTCTGAGCAGTTTGAAATTAGATTTAGAGAAGCTTTTCTCACAGGAAACAAGCTAAGAGCTTGAAATTGTTTCCCATATTTGCGACGTACATGGTGTTCCTTTACACAATTTGAAGATGCATATGTCACAAGAATTTTCAGTCGTTTTGAACTTTACCATTTATGACTTTTCCCATGCATTTTTCTATGTTAGAGTGATGATTGTAATGATATAGTATAGGGGGTTGGAACTAGATGATCTTTAAGGTCCCTTCCAAGCCAAGCCGCTCTATGATTCCATGATATAGTAGATACTATTAATAGTGGGAGATATATTGGTATAAATTCCAAATGGTTTTTGCTAAAATTTCAGGGTGGAAAAAGTGATTAAAATATAAAATGATAGACTAAAGAACCCAAGCATATTAAACAGATGTGGAATGTATTCTGTCAGATACGTTACCTGTTGTTGTATCACACATAAGCCTTGAAATACTGTTTTTTCAAAAAAGTTAGGTAGTAAAATAAATAATGATGATATGCCATTTTTCAAATAGCTTATTCTCATTCTTTCCAGTATAGAGATGTTTAGAGTTTTGAATCAGTCTCATATCCTTCGCTTAATCATCTCTCTAGTGCTCTGTTACACTGGTTCTATCTGGCCAGCCTTACTGACACTTTAGCAAGTGCAAAGATCACAAGTGATGTAAACTGAGAGTCAATCAATTTAAGGGAAACTTGCCAAAATAAACTACAGTCCATCAGTAGAACATAGTGTAGTTAATGTAAATCTGGGAAAAAAATCATACATAAATCCTGTATTTGAAAAGTATCTAGAATGATAAACTTCCCTTGTCCTGATATGAAAATAAGAGTTTTGATTATTTTATATTTCAGAAGTCAGTAATCATCGTAATAATTTCATGTGTGCTGTTACAATGGATATTGGCACATATGATGATAGTGCTGAATAAATTAATTTAGCCACTGAAGCAAAGAAATACTTTGTATAGAAACCAACAGTTTGTCTGGAAAGTATGGCATGAAGTCCTCCTAATCTAAAGAAGGAGCTCTCAATGCAGTGCATGAAAAATACATGCCTTCCTAAGGACAGTGAGGAGGAATATATGGGAAAATTTTTTTATAGGAATTCTGATAGAGCTTTTGGTCAAGCATTCAGAGATTCCTGTCTGCTGTTAGATTATTATTTTTTTTAAAGGTTAAAAACATTCGGAGGTCTCAGTTGCGGACCAGACCCTGGTCCCACCCTTGTTTCTCTTCTCCACTCCAGCTCTATAAATGGCTAAAGGAAGAGCACTGCCATTGTGGGACCTGAAAACAGCCTTCTACAGGGTGGTCTGTGGGACCACGCAGCTCTGGCCTGGAAGCTCTTGCAAGGATGGCTGAAGAAGTAACAAGGTTGGGAAGAAGGGAGTCTGGTGCACCGGGCGTCACAGTAATTGCAGGTTCTGGAGTGCCAAAGGCCAAGTCTGGTGGAGTAGAGCAATTCAGAGACACCTTTGCCTGGTGTCCTCTTGCTGTGCTTCTCACCTGAGCATATGCACTGATCTTCAAGTTTTTAAAAAATTGACGTGAAGAATGGAAAGAAGGGAAGAATGAAAAATTTTGCTTCCTTTTTTCAAAAAAGAAGGGAAGAATGAAAATCCAGGGAAAAAAATTGTTTGTAGTTGCACACATGGTTGTAAAAGTGATCTAATTATTCACTTACCTTTGTATTAATCTGAAAAGTTCTTTAATTATATACCTGTCTGTACTGGGAGGCAGAAAATACAAGCATAAGAAGCTGATGTTCAGGTCTGTAGGATATGCTGCCTTTTAATTTGGGTTGGTGCAGTAAAATGAAGGTTAAGTATTAAGGCTAAAATACACCTTATTACAGGTTGGGTAACCCAAATGTATGAAGAAAAATGACCTTCCTTCATTACTGAAGATGAACGTTTCAGGTTTGGCTAGGTTGAAAGACGGATATAAAGTCCTCTCAATAATGGTCAGTGGGAACTACAGAAAATACATATCCTTAAAATATAATAAAAAAAGAATGTCCTGCAACCAAAACTTTTTTTAAAAAATCCATATAGTACCAATGACTGTCATGGTTTTGGCCCAAAATTTCTATTTAAGCCATTTACCGTACAAAGGTCTTGAATTTTTTCATGACACAGAAAAATGGGGAAAAAGCATTTGTAGTCACACGTAATCCTATTCAATGGTAAGCAGCTCTTCTTTAAGCAGCCAAATATTAAGATTATCCAACATCCTCCATTATAAACTCTATTGTCATTCTCAGTCTAACTTTGCTGTTCTTTGACAATAGGGGTTAAAATTTACTCTGCCAGGTACCTGACTCAGCTTGATGTGTTGGTTTTGCTTCTCAGCTTTTTGCTTTGAAACTTCAGCAAAAGTGGTGGTTCTGCTTCTTTTTAGACCACAGTGAGAGAGAAGTGTATATGGCTTTATCAATAAAACAAAAATTGGGATTCTTCTTTTTTTCTCTGAAAAAAAATTTCATGTTCCCTTATTTTAGGTAGAGGATACGACACTTGTTTGTTTGTGTTAGGAGTACGTGTTTTGTTACCTTTGAGACAGTCTGCATACTTCCTAGAGACCTAGGAAGCAAATGGAGTTGTTGGGAGACTTGGATATATTTCTCGCCAAAACACTTTATAACTTAGAGCTGAACAAAAATCTGATGCAGTTTCAGATCTCGGCACCTGAATCCCCTCTTCTAGGGCGAGCCTGTCATTGATACATCCATCTTTATCATGTTGAGAAGGAAGGAACCTGGCTGATCCAAAAGTAGCTAGGACAAGACGTGCGTGTGCCAGAATGCCAAAAAGTATGCTAAGGAGCCCGAAACGAGGGAAGGGAAATCAAGCTTTGTGGGCTGGCTGGCTGAAAGTGAAGCTTTGGCTGGGCTGAAATGCGATGAGGTTGGCACTGAGAATCCTCATATTGGGTGAAGACCTAAGGAGACAAGGGCCGAACACAATGCTTTGAAAAGAAATATTAGAAATGTTGAGAAATGGAAGACTGCAAGCTGGGTTTCTGTGACAAAACAGCCTTCGACTGGCTGAATGGCATGTGTTAAGTTCTTGTGAAATGCATCAACTATGAATGTTTTTCAACTGTTCTTCAGTTGCGTAGAGCTTTCATTAGTATATGCTACACACTGAGATTAATGGTATGTCACTGACATTTATGATATTAGCTCATAGGGAAGAGGTTAGGACAGAGCTTTGACTGTAATTTTGTGGTCCTTTTTTCTGTTGTTTAGTTTTGTTATATATAATACTCTTTAGTTACGCTATCAATATTGCTTTGGCGGTTGTTTTCTACTGGTTTCCTGACCTCAGTGCGGTGTTGGTAGCACAGATGTACAGGACAGCATGGGCAAGTTGAGTCCAACTCTAGCAATTCTCCTTTAATGGACTTTAATTTGCTGTGTAATGTACTGTAATTACTAGCTTTTTTCTGAAAACTGCAAGCAATAAAAGCTCTCCACTGAAAAAACTGTCCCAATCCCTACTATGGTGGGATCTCAGGTTCTTCTGGGGACTGAAGCTTGTTCTTTGCAGTCTTTGGTCCTGAATGTCTGTCCTTAGGCCTTGGCCCTTGAACAGACCTGAAGGAAATGTCTTTTCCCTATTGCCTGTAGCATGAATTAGTCCCATTTTTGCTATGACTTGAAGTTGGGAAGGGAGAAAAGATTTGGGCCTCTAGGAATACAGTAAAACTGAACGAGGGATCAGACAGAAATGTAAGTCATCTGATCTCCAAGAAGAGGTACCCGTATGGGCGACGTGGGTACCAGCAGTGGTACCCACAACCAGTAACAGTGCCAGAAAGGAAGGGAGTCAAGGTCCAGCCTCATACGCAGATGTTATGGTTCATTTCGCATAGAAATATCCTTTCTAGGTACTGAGATTTGGCTGTTACGTGTTGCCAAACGTGTCCTGTAGTGACAACAGACGTTGAGCTTGTTGTTCAGTTGGATGAAGAAGATGAGCAAGAAATAAATCAGAGATGCTAACAAAACGAGAAAGCATTCCAGAAGGTCAGATCTTACCTAATTTGAAATGATTTATTAAGATGGTAATTCAGACCCAGCTTATGTATGTTGAGAGTTTATTCACTTACATTTAAATAGCTTAATTGGATTTAGAGATGTTGCTACCACAGCTGAGAGCAGAATGTGGCTTTTCTTTAGAATGGACCTTATTTCAAAATGCCAGGGATTATTTAAACAGGATTATTCTGAGTATTAAATACATTTTCTGTAACAGACTACTTTTTCAAGAATTTATTTCTTGTGAAATCTCTTCTTGGTATATTTTCCTTCTCAGAAGAGAAGAATAAATACCTTCTTTTTCAGTATGCATCAGAATATGGTATCCTAATAGCACGTGCAGGCAAATAAAAAGTGGAGGAAGAATAAATCAATAATTCCAACCCCAGTATTTCACTTCTGTCCTTTCCATTAAGGAAAATAGATCTGGTTTATATTCTTTTTCAAAATGCACGTTCATGTATCATTTTAAGCGCTTTCCAAAAGTGAGGACTTGAAATATAATACTTAATATAATATAACGTAATGTCATGTAATCTCCAACATAAATACTTGGCTTTGGTTGGTTTTTTTTTTTACTTTATGTATAAACAGTAGCTACTAGCGGGTGATGTAAAATACATTGCTAGTAAGAGAATTTCGTTGAACAAACTGAAGGTAATTCAGTGAGGTCAAGGAAGCTCGTCTACCTTTACACTTTAACTAGGCTTTTTTTGCATTGCAACTCTGAAGTGTCGATGGGAATAGTTGTTAGCAATATTTACCCCTAAACTGATACCTTTCGCAGTTTAAATGGAAGGAGAGATGTAGATTAAGATAATTCGTGTTCACCATCATTTCTGCTCATGATTGGTACATCTCAGGTGTTCCAGCGAGACTTCTCTCAGAGCACTCGTGAAGCGGAACAGGAGGACAGTTGGGCTGACGGGGACCTCTTCAGGGGGTTTGGAATTGCAGCAATAGTCCTACACTGCCGTTTCCGGCGGTCCGGAGTCTGCTGTGCTTGGCAGCATGGCAAACTACTCCAAAAACAGAGGAAATAGAGAACGTGCTCTTTTTTTCTAGTCAGCTGCAGTTGGGTCCATGCAAAGAATCACGCTTCTCCCCAGTTTCTAAGTTTTATCAGTTCTCCCTGTAATGGGTTTTTACTGCAGCTTCAGAAAAGCAAGTTCGTGCTGCCGTAAGAGAGCAGAGAAAGCAAGATTCTCTTTGCATGTGTAATATTGTAATTAAGTCCATACTCTTTGTTCTGCCCCTGAATTAACATCTGTCTTTTAAGAATCAGTTTTCTTACAAGATACTTAATATAGTAAAGGCTTTTGCATCTGTAGACTCTTAACTGTCCAGATTTGCAGAGGTCTCAACAGTTGCGCTGTCCTTCCGACAGCACAACTTGTTTAAAAAGAAGACACAAGTCTTGCGTATGTAGGCGATTTTTGTCATCTGATTAAAGGCCAGTATTTAAAAAACAGATACCCAAAGAACTCAGCATATATTTTCTCAATTGTGTACTGAATGCAGAAATAGAAGCTGTTTTTCATAAATATGGTCCTTTTTGTCCCTTTGTTTGCAAAACCACCTTCCTCCTCTCCAGTTTCCTCATTTGGTGTAACAAAACCTACAATGGCCTTCAAACAGGTGGCTATTTTACAAAGAAATTAATAAGTACATAAAGCTATTTTCATATAAAATATTAGTATGAAGATGATGGCTCTGTGTTATGATTACTGCTCTTTTTGGGTGAGGCATCTTGGTAAGAATGCTTTTTGTGATTAATTTAAAGGAACTTTTATAAAACATAAGGGTAAAGGAGCCAATATCGGTTTGGAAGCCAAGAAGGATTATAAGTATAATAAAAACTTGATTATAAAGTCTGTTTCCAGAAGTCTGTGCGGAACTGAGTGCAAACCCTGGAGGGATGTCTGTTGATAATTATGTTTGAGAGAAGCAGACGCTGATTTAGGCGTTCATTTTACTGATACCAAACTTCAAACTAGACATGGACTTGTGCCCTTATCTTATTAATGACTCAAGACCAAAATTTTAAGAAGTGTTATTTATGTTGCAGCTGGAGCAAGAATCCTAATGTTAATATGCTTTGGCTAGAAGTCTCTCTAACAACAGAAACTCTTTCCATGGTAGCTCCCTAGATGGATAGTTTTTTTCATCAATATTTGGAAGCCACAGGGAACTGTTTTCTGTTTTGGTTTTCCTTCTACAAAAGTAAATATGCCAGTTTGTATTTTTAGGTTCTAGTAGGAAAAAAAAACAAAACCAAACAACCCACATTTAAAAGTAATATAAGGGGTGTGGTACTTTTTGCAGGAAAAATAACAGCATTGTAATCTTCTGTAACAGAATAACATGCAAATATAATACTTTTGCCATTTCAGTTCGTGTATGATGACACCCCCAATGTTAAACTTTTTTAAAAAGCCGGTCACCGAATGATGTCAAAATTTGTTTTGTAAAATAGATAGCATCTGTAAGAGTTGATGATGCTTTTTACAGTTTAGGCTTAAGTGGCGTAGTTTAGGTATATCAATAGTACGAGTTTCACTGTCGGCTGCACAAGTGCCCTTTTACTTTGCGGGCAGTGGGTGAATCCATCCCACCCTGCTGCACGCGCGGGCTCGGGGGTGCCCAGGCTGGCTTGCGAACTTGGGTGCAAGGCGCTGTTTTCAGGACATCCTGTAGATATACTTAGTATTTTGAATCATTTGAAATTACCAGCATTTTCATTACAGTTGCGTGCTGCCTGTATGCCATGCTATCAAGTTATTGATTATTAAAAAAGCATTGCAAATAGATTTCAAATTAAAGTCTTGTTATACGGTCTCATCATCTGAAACTGGAATAATAACCAATGACCATGTTCCTAAAGGTAGTACAGTCCCTAGAAGATGCAGAAATATTCTTAAATATATTTGAAAAAGTGACTAGACACCTAAAAGGCAACAGTACACTATTATCCTATTAAAAATACTGCCAAAAAATAGTTTTTAAGACTTTGACCTGAAGTATTTGTCCTAACTTTTCGGGAGACTATTGAAATTTGAGTCATACAGTGAAATCTTCTTAATTTGATAAAGTACGTGTCCTGAATTGAGTACTGAAATGAGTCTCCCTGTTTGTCTGTTGTCACATGTTCATTTTTTCCACAAGGTATTGCTGAAGTTGTCGTCTTCCACCAGTTGAACAACATTTCCCACTAAAATTAGGATTTTATTCATTCGCATACATGATTATTTTATTAATAGTGAATATTTCATAATATCCTGAAAAAAATTTAACAGTTCAAGATGCATTCTGTTAGGGTAACCATATATTTTGCATCGATACTGGAATGTCAAAGATACAGTATGCTGCAATTCAAAACTTGTTCATCCAAAAATGTTTTGATCCAAGTCCAATATATTGCTGTTTTACACAAGCTCTTGTAGTTGTGCAACTGATGTATTAGGTTGTAGCTTACCCCCTTTTTAAATTATTCTTGTTTTCCAACTTTTTGAAGCACTTTCCAAATGTTGCGTTTTAGATTTTTCAGAAGGCTGCCAATTTGAAGTCATTTCCTCTAGACAAATGAGTTCTTTGTACATTTTCCTCTTTTAACAATGTTAATTTAAATGTTACAGTATGCGAACAGGCACGTAACAGAGTTTAACACTAAAAATGTGAATTGTCGTAACATAGCTATTGTACTCATTTTGCACCTAATGCAAAATGGTCTCATGGGAGGTGTCCCTGACCATGGCAGGGGGCTGGAACTAGATGAGCTTTAAGGTCCCTTCCAACCCAAACCATTCTGTGATTCTATGGTTCTATGATTATTTAACAGTATAATTGAATAATCCACTGAATGATGGCAGAGAACAAAAACCCAAACTCAAATTCCTTGTGGCTTTTTCTGTATGTCCTTATATTATTTTCAGTTGTACTGCTCCTGATCTCTAAAAAAAAGTTCTCTTTCCTTTGCTTGCCCTTTCACAGCTCTTTGAGATCACAGTGCCTCTCTCTCACGGCCCCAAGCCGGTAACCGTCAGTTTTGCCAATCACACGTCGTGCCGGTGCATGTCGAAGCTGGATGTTTACAGACAAGTTCATTCTATCATCAGACGTTCCTTGCCAGCAATGCAAACTCAGTAAGTAGGAGACTTGTCTTTCCTTTCACATTATGAGCGAGCCTGTGTAATTAGATTTAAAATACTGCTGGAAGCTTTTACGGTTACAATAGGTGAACTTACACACGTTAGGAGTAGCAGAACGCATTTTGCCAAGGAGCTAATATTGTTTTACGTGGAGAGAGTGGAACTACAGTGGCATTACCTTTTTACCCAGTGGATAATCTGGGGCTAGGTCATTTATAAATGAAGAATAATGTTGTTTGGGGGGTTTGTTTCATGGAAGGAGCTACAGTGCAATTGAGGCTTAAAGGAGACATCAATAAAATCAACTTTAAAAAAAAAAAAGTAATCATAAAAGCTATCCAAAAGTACATACTTTTGCAAATAAGGAGTAGACAACATTTCTCTCTCAAACTGTATTTTCCTATTTAAATAGCTGTTAAGAAAAGGCCTGTTTTTAGGGAATCTTTGACTACAAATCTTTTTGGACATCTTCATATGCCAGAAGTGAAAATAAAACAGAATGGGAGGGGGAAATACTGAGAGTCCACAGAACTAACATGTTGATTTATGTGGTGATTCTGAATGAAAAAGTCACAGGGGAAACACGGCACTGAAGCAATTGTTACTAAAACACGTGAAGAATTCCTTCCGTTTCTTCATAGAATCATAGAATTGTTTTGGTTGGAAGGGACCTTTAAGATCATCGAGTCCAACCATCAAGCTAACACTGCCAAACCCACCACTAACCCATGTCCCTCAGCACCACGTCTGCCCAGCTTTGAAATACCTGCAGGGATGGCGACTCCACCACTGCCCTGGGCAGCCTGTTCCGGTGCTTGACAACCCTTTGGGTGAAGAAATTTTTCCTAATATCCAATCTAAACCTCCCCTGGTGCAACTTGAGGCCATTTCCTCTTGTCCTATTGCCTGTTACTTGGGAGAAGAGACCGACCCCCACCTGGCTACAACCTCCTTTCAGGTAGTTGCAGAGAGCGAGAAGGTCTCCCCTCAGCCTCCTCTTCTCCAGGCTGAACAACCCCAGGTCCCTCAGCCGCTCCTCACAAGGCTTGTGCTCCAGACCTCTCACCAGCTTCGTTGCCCTTCTGTTCTAGAGAACTGAGTGATGATTTCATGATGTATGAATATTTAGTAAGACAAAAATACCTAACAGTCTAAGAGTTGCTTTATGGAGGAGCCAATGACTAGAAGCTGAACTGGAATTAACTGTAGACATTTTTTGTAAGGTGAGTAAATAGCGCAAAATGCCCAGAGATGTAAGCTAGGTCATCTGCTCTGTGTTCTCATTCAGTTAAAGTCTGGATGTTTTCTGACATGTTCCAGCTAAACACAGATTATATTCTATTGGAATTCAAATTATTGAATTTGTTCATCAAAACACAGATCATAAACAGTGGACTGGAAAAATACTGGGAAATAAATCTATTAATAGTTTAATTAATTGCATAATGAACAGATTGTAAAAAATCGAAACACATGAATCAATAAGAAAATGAAATTATGCTGACTGTCGGCAGCTTCTTGTGCTTCCCGATGAAGAGCAGTTGTAATGCGCACTGCAAGAGTTTATTCTAGCCAGGAAACAGCTGCCTGTAGTTAGAGGGAAGGAAGCGTAGAGCTACCAGGCTTTGACCAGTGCTCCCTGGTAGCTGCCTGTCCTGCGAGAAAGGGATCATGCTTCAACAAAGGTACGACAGAGCAGCACGGGATCAGGTTATATACAGGCCTTCTCTACTGTTAGGTACTCTCTTTAAGTTTAAAATCTATGGCTTTTTACAAGAAAATAAAATTAAAAAAACCCAAAAAAACAACCAAAAATCAAGCTGAGTGCTTCTAGATTCTAGAAAGGGAAGTAAAGATAGTTACGTGTTCCTGGTGGGTGCCTGGATGCTTTTCAGAATCCCACTGGGGTTTTTTATTTTGTACTAATGTTCTCACTTTCTTTTCAACTTCTTGCAATCCCGTGCACAAATCCAGGCTGGGTAGAGAATGGATGGAGAGCAGCCCTGAGGAGAGGGACTTGGGGGTGTTGGTGGATGAGAAGCTCAACATGAGCCGGCAACGTGCGCTGGCAGCCCAGAAAGCCCCCCGCATCCTGGGCTGCATCCCCAGCAGCGTGGGCAGCAGGGCCAGGGAGGGGATTCTGCCCCTCTGCTCTGCTCTGGGGAGACCCCACCTGGAATACTGTGTCCAGCTCTGGAGCCCCCAGCATAAGAAGGACATGGACCTGTTGGAGCGGGTCTAGAGGAGGCCATGAAGATGATCTGAGGGCTGGAGCCCCTCTGCTGTGAGGACAGGCTGAGAGAGTTGGGGTTGTTCAGCCTGGAGAAGAGAAGGCTCCGGGGAGACCTTCTAGCAGCCTCCCAGTATCTGAAAGGGGCCTACAGGAAAGCTGGAGAGGGACTTTTCACAAGGGCATGTAGGAATAGGATGAGGGGTAATGGCTTCAAACTGGAAGAGGGGAGATTCAGATTAGATCTCAGGAAGAAACTTTTCCCTCTGAGGGTGGTGAGACCCTGGCCCAGGTTGCCCAGAGAACCTGTTGGCTGCCCCATCCCTGGAGGTGTTCAAGGCCAGGTTGGACGGGGCTTGGAGCAACCTGGTCTAGTGGGAGGTGTCCCTGCCCATGGCAGGGGGGTTGGAACTAGATGGTCTTTAAGGTCCCTTCCAACCTAAACCATTCTATTTCCTTAACATTTTTATTTATTGGTTTGGATGATAGTGAAACTGTTGTGAAGCCAAAACTTGGAAACGTACTTTCTTGTCACAGTGGCAGATCTACATGTGTGCATATATTTATGTACATGCTCATTTTAACAGAAATATAGTCATGACTTTCTTATGTATTACTGAAAAGAAAAGCCTAGGAGTATAATCTCTGGTTTTAGGGTAGTAACACTTGGGATCTAGTAAGAATTCAAGGCTGGATTATGCCACAGTGCACAGGCACGTGTTAGAAAGAAGACAGAGATGACATGTAAGATAGAATACAAATAGTTCATCTTTTTTTATATAAAATATATTTTCTGCACAACTTTATCCTGAGATTTAAGGTCTTGGTCTTTGCCTGTTTTCCCACTTTCTTCCTTCTTTTCCTTCTAAAAAGTAGTAGCTACCTCTACGTACTTGCAGAGCTGAGGCATGTCTGTTCATGCTAACTCGTGTTTCAGAATACCTCCTGGATTAATGGTATCTTAAGTTGTCCTCTTCTCTGTTTATATAGAATTTCATCAAGATGTGAAACTGAGTTAGAAAATTGTGACTCTTTATTTTGGAAGTTTAGCTGTTTGGGGTGGGGGGGAGGAGTGGGGCCTCCAATATACAAAATTTAGATCCAAGTCTCTGCAATGACCTTTTTGTCACATGGTTTGTAGATAGACAGTTACAGAGCTGATAAGTGTATTTTAGATGTGGCTTGGGTGTATGTTGTACACATTAAATGTTTCCCCCTCTTGTGCGTTATCAGTCCTGACACTGACAGGTAACAAGTTAGCATGCTGATTTGGTTTTTGGCTTTTTGTTTGGTTTTGGGTTTGGTTTTTTTTTTTAGTTGAATTGAGAATGATTTGGAAAGAGGTAATAAAATTTTTTGCAGAGTGGTTTTGCCTCTGATTTTTTTTTTTCCCTAGCCTTCCTGAACTTTCCTAAAATGTTACAATACGTCATTGTAAAATTTCAGCCATACCCACCCCATGGTTTTCTCCAGTAGCAACCAGAGTAGGATTTGTAAACAAGCAGTTCCAGTTCCTTTTGCTGGGTTTCTCCAGCCCTGATGCTGAAATATGTATCGTTCTCTTCAAGTTCTTGTAACTTGGTTTTTGTATCAACATCGTCTTCTCAGGGGTTCATGTGCGCTTGGTGTTTTCTTCATACTGTCACCCTGGCTTCCTTCTGTAGTTAGTTCGAAACACCCCCGGCCAGAGCCAGGCTGCTCCACGTGTGAGTTGTTGGGTTTTTTTTAAACAGAATACAGTAAATTACCCGGAGCATTTCTCAAGAAGAATCAGGAGGAGGCCAAAGGACCCGTGTGCCAAGTGAGGGAGCAAGAGTGAGATCATGAGGGGAATGAAATCAGGAAACACCAGCTTGAGAAAACAGGAGGCGACGGAGGGCGGTGTCGCACCGCAGCAGTCTTTACGAGCAGAGAGTCCCTGAACGTGCTGAAGGGGCGTGGAGTACTTGAGTGATGAGCACGGAAGAATGTCCCGGCACCTGCATTTTTGAATGCATGAGTAATGGTGCTCTGGGGCACGAAAAGTGCTTAAATTGTGTAATGGATGTGCTGCCTTAACAGATGAAGGGTTTAGAAATCCTACAGAAACAATGAATAAATGACACAGCCCGGATGCATGAAGTTAGGTGTGACTTGTCAGAAGTTGTCACCTGTGGTGATAAAGAAATGGCAAGCCAGGAAGATCAAATGATACACAACTATTGTCTCTGTGGTGTTATCAAGCGTTGGCACAGGCTGCCCAGGGCAGTGGTGGAATCGCCATCCCTGGAGGTATTTAAAAGCCAGGCAGACGTGGTGCTGAGGGACATGGGTTAGTGGTGGGTTTGGCAGTGTTGGGTTGATGGTTGGACTCGATGATCTTCAAGGTCTCTTCCAACCTGGGTGAGTCTATCATTCTGTGATTCTATGGTGTACCTACTAGTTGAGTTCAGGCATCCCTTAACAAGAGACCAGCTGCCATTAGGATTTTTTGCTTTCTTTGGTACCGCTAGCTTGGCTGCAAATCTCCAGCAGGTAAAGTGCATTAAACTGTTAAATTGTTTATTGTCTGTCTTTTCCAAAGTGAAGAGGCATCCCTGCTGGAGTCCAAATCTTCAGACTCAAGAAAGCTGTCCAGGATTTGAGTGGCTGATGAGAAAGAGCCAGTTGATGTCACATAACTTTCACATAAAGGGTCAAGGAGTCTGATAATCTGATTTTGTTTTAGAAATTAGTTTGGTCTACAGCAATCATTCAGAAACCATTATCAGCTCTCTTTTGATGTCTATATAGGTGAAAAAGTTTTTGTACTGCAAAAATCAATGTAGAAAATCACGCCTGTTACCACCTGTGTGGTATTTGGCATGGAAATATTTTTTATACTGGTCTATTTTCTATGTGAGGCTTATATTCAAAGGTTAAATCTGTTTCCAGACTAAATTAGGAAAGTACAAATATCAGTTTCTAGAAGTTAGAGCTAAAACTTGAAATGTGAGAAGGTATCTTCAACAAATAGTTGGAGATTTTTGTAGCAGGGAGAACCTTAATTAGCAACAGATTTGATAGGAGTTAAAAATAAGACCATGAATGAGCTGAAGATCTTCGGAAGGATTTTGTAATGGAGGGAAACAAAAGCAATTAGCACCTAAAATTGATTTATTTTCTTGAGTTCCTACAGTAGTAAATCAACAGTATATTTCATTCCACAGGTGTCACGTGGCAAACAAGACCTGTCCAAAAAATCATATCTGGAATAATCAAATTTGCAGATGTTTGGCACAGCACGATTTTGGTTTCTCTTCTCACCTTGGAGATTCTGGTAAGCAGCTTCGCTTAAATGATTAAATGTAGTTCCATGTTTTGATTTACCTAAAGGAGAAATTAAAAACATGAAAAGAAAATAGCTAAATCTTTTCCTTTATCAATATTATTACTGGTTGTTGCCTGTCTTTTGACATAAGTTTGTTCTTAAAACACCTTAAAAGGTATGAATTCGATACCATGTCTTCACTTAAAAACACAGAATGGGTAGGGACAAAGTTCTGATAATCGTGCAACTTCTCTGCTGTGTTTCCAGACACGTCTGAAGGATTCCATATTTGCGGACCAAACAAAGAGCTGGATGAAGAAACCTGCCAATGTGTCTGCAAAGGAGGCGTACGGCCCTCGAGCTGTGGACCTCACAAGGAATTAGACAGATCGTCATGTCAGTGCGTGTGCAAAAACAAACTTCTGCCCGCTTCCTGTGGGCCCAACAAGGAATTCGATGAAGATAAGTGCCAGTGTGTATGTAAAAAGACCTGTCCTAAACATCAGCCACTAAATCCTGCAAAGTGCATCTGTGAATGTATAGAATCTCCCAATAAATGCTTCTTAAAAGGAAAAAGGTTCCATCACCAGACATGCAGGTAAAAACTCGATCTTCAGCCCTTTCATTGTGCTTAAGGCATAACATTTTGGGTTGTGTCATTAGCTGCCTCGTTGGATTGCTTTGCAGTCTTACGTAAACAGTAAAACTCTCTTCAATCCAGTTTTACCTTGTATGGCTTTTATCCTCTCTAAGGGGAAACTACAAGGCAGAAGAAGTATTTCAAAACGTATTTAGTTTCTCGTACTCTCACTACTACTTCATGTGATTTATTTTTTTTCTTTTGATGAAAATGAGCCGTAAGTTCAAGCTCCCCGATTTTTTATGCTACTAAACGTCCCACTCTGTTTTTCCCAAGAACTGCATATTGCAATTGAAATGACTCAAATATTCCTAGTTAGATTTCAGGGGTTAGTTCTGGAGATACCATCATTCATTTTCACTTCCTAAATTTTTCATATCCTTCATTTCACTCAACTGATACTGAAGATTTATGAGTGCATAAAAAGTCTTATAGCTCTGGGTGATTTCTGTGAAAACTAGACATATATAACTATAAACCAGACCACCCACATTCATCATTTAAAGTTGGTCGGGAAGAAAACTGCAATTTCTTTATATATCACAGGAGCTTTTCCTTCCACAACTGCTATGCCCATAGCGGTAGCAGTCCATATATAAAAATGTAAATTATTTCGGGTTCTGAGAAAAAAACAGTATTATTTTTGCTTTGTATCTTTTGTGAGGAAAGCTTTCCTGTAAAGTGAATTTGTTAAAACAGAAGCAATGCCATTTGGAGCAGAAAGATCACTTATTTATTAATATATGGGAATCTTTCTGTTATATTAATGCCAAATAATGATTCCAGATATGTTCAGGCACTGGAAATGGAAAATAGAAAATTGGGACATTTAAATGTCTTGCTTATCAAAAGTAAACCTTATGTACTTTTTTAATATAATATTTAATTAGTAATAAATGTATTGCCAGATATATATACATTAGTTCATCTTGAATAAAGAAAAAATGTCTAATATTAGGAATGATACCTGTGTTGAAGTCTCTAAAATAGAGGAAAAGATTAATAATAACTGACATTACGTGTTTTCCTATGTTTGGCCTTTTGAGTGGAATAGAAGAGTTGTTAGAAACATAAGAAATAATTTCTTCTCCATCATTCACTTTTTATTTCAATTTTATGTTTGCAGAGGAAAAAACCTGAGCCTGATTCTGTCAGCTTTAGCACATTACAAAGCCTTAGCACTACTCGAGTGTGCACTTCCAGCAGTGCTACACATATGAACCATGTGGATTTTAAAAGAACATTCACAACTGGAAAGTCAGGCATTTTAAAAGCTAAGAAGCGCCATAATAGGTATCTGATGCCACTCTATTGATTTAAAGAACTAGTATTTGAAGGAGGAAATGGACTTGTGTTTGAGTGAGTTGAGGGAGTGTTGTGGTTGGATACGATAGAGTTGGAATCCCTTTCTCACGTGCAAGGACAATGTGATATAGGATGCTTTTAGCTGTTTCTCTTTTCATAGAATCATAGAATCGTTTAGGTTGGAAAAGACCTTTAAGATCATCTAGTCCAACCATTGACCCTACTCTACCAGGTCTGCCACTAACCCATGTCTCTAAGCACCACATCTACACGACTTTTTGAAGCAGCTCATCTTTGTGTGGAGAAAGAGAGAAAGATTTGGGTGTGGTGTTACTCTACAGCTCCACAACCAATGGCCCTGTAGGTAGTAGCACTGTCAAGGAAAATAGAGGATGCAATCTCTCCTCCTCAAGAAAGCTCTTAGCACGGGTTTCTCGCATATTCGGTGTGTCCACAAGCTTTCTGTAAAAGGAAGAAAAACCCTGCGACATCCTGTTTGTCTTTTGAAAGAGATCCCTTGCTGCTAGGAGACCACGTAATGAAGGTGCCGCTCTAGAACTGTGCCAGATGCCTGGGACCTTGGCCCGAGCAGACCCCCATAGCTGTGTCCTAGGCAGCTCCCCATGCAGGCAGACAGTCCTTGTAGGTTCTGGTTTTGACACACCTGCATATTTGCGCACTGTACCTAAAATGTCTCTGCCTCTAACGTTAGACCCTGCTCTAGAGGACAGGAATAAAATATCATTTACCAGGAACAGGACAGGAAGAAAAAAGAAAAGAAAAAACCCAACAAAACACTGTAAAGCGTACTGGCTTTTAAGGTGATCATGCTGCTACCACCACTAAAAGTAGCATTCCTACTTCGGTTTCATCTGTGCAGATGTTAGACTCTCCATTTGGTAGCAAAAATCACAATTACTGACCATAAAGAGAAAGTTGCCACTGCCTCACCCAGCACTATACGTACTGGGTGCACATCTGTCTTAGCTGCAGCGTGCTCAGGTTGGCCTCATCAGCACAGACATCTGTCACATGGAAGCACTCCATAAACAACATTCAGCCTTAATCTTTTGAAAGACCTGGTCTATTGTTCAGCGGAGTTTCCTAAGGAAACCACATTTATGTAGTTACAATGACTCTGCTACTATTCACCCCGTGCTATCACCTCAAAAATGTATTTTAGTCAGTTTTTGGCCAGGCCTGATAACTAGGCACCTCCGCTGCAAAGCATTTTAGAGGAGGAGAAGGGCTTTCTTGCTCTGTTGAAGTGTTCCAAATAAGGATAAAATTGCAGTAACCTGACCTTGACCGCCGCTAGACACAAGCTCACATGGGAAAGATGCTTTATGGCACTCTCAACTGTAAGTTGGGTTGAAGGTCTCAGTTCACGAGGAGGCACAAATGAACTCCTCGTATTTAACGACTACCTGGCTGCTTTTCAGGTTGTGCAGCATGGCATAGGTGGGTGGAAGGGTTGAGCTTTGTCTTCTTTTTTTTTTTTTTCCTTATCTTTCTCGTATTTCATTCTACTGTCATTCAGTACATGAAATAGTCTAACTTTCATGGCAGAGACGGGCCAAAAGGCGAGTGAGGTCAGTGTTTCATCCATTGCATCTCCGTGGAGTACCTTTTTCCCAGAACAGCCTGCTGCTGGTTGCCCCTTTGCTCAGAGTACTAGATCCTTTGGCAAACGTGCAAGCCAGTAAAGTTCACTTGCTTGCTTTCTTAAGTGACAGCGTGATTTTTGTTGCCCTTTACCATGGTTTCCAAACTTTATTGGGCAAAAGATTGCTAGGGCTTTGAGAGATTCCCATGAGCTGCTATACTGGTCTCAAATATCTATATTAAGTGGCACAAAGTAATGTTACTCCCTTAATTACAGAGACCACACTGGTGAAATAGTCTGTGATTAACGACACTGAAAACACTGAACAAGATGTGACTAGTTAATAAATGTCGTGTTTGCAGTCTTCCTCATTCCTTATTGTTTTCCTCATAGCCAGGTTCGTTGGTTGAACTAGCTGGCTTGAATTAATGTGACTGTAATCCAGACCTCGTATCATAAACAAATTATTGCAAAGTGGTAACTTGGTAGCCAAAACAAGCACACAACATATTAACTTATCTGCAACGATAACAAGAGTAGCCACAAGCCCAAAACAAGAGGTGCCTTGGGAAGAGGGTAGTGACATTGCCTTAATGTAGTGTACTGTAGCGTCTTTGAACTGAAGTAAGTATGAATTATGGTAATAGATCATAATATCAGTGTTTCACAAACAGGCACACATTATTTAAATACTGCGTTGAAATTCGAAACGTATACTTTAGTCTTTTGACTCGTTGCCAGCGTCTGAAAAAAAGCCCCAGACTTGTACTTTGTCTCCATTATACACCAGAAAGTATTTAGCATTGTTATTGTAAGGTTATTTTAGGTCAAGTTCTTGTTTTAATAGAAAAATAAAATAGGAAAAGGAAGAGTTCAGGGACAACCACAGATATTATCTTTGTATAACTTCTATTTTTCAGTCAAGGAATCTGTGAAGAAAAATTCTGCAGCGTTTTAGGTAGATACGACTTGTGGTTTAACGCTCTATTTCTGTTAAGCTTATTTTAATCAAGCAGGGACTATTTCTGTTCTTTTTCCTTTAAGATTTATCATAAGCCTGCAGGCTCTGATCTGTTGCGTAGATAGATGCAGTGTGAAGTGTAGATCCATCCCCCCTGGCCTCATGGAGTGGCTGGAGGGGTTTGCAACTTGAAGGAGGTGTGTTCTCATTTTCCAGATGAGAGTCACGGTGTGACGTAGGCAGCCAAATCTCTCTGGGGCTTATTGCAGCAGTGAATAAGGTGAGAAACAGTCCTGGGGAAGAAGATGGTGAATTTGATCGTCACCTGATTCTGGATTGCCCCCTCAAACTGGCAGCATGCCGTAGGTCACAACGAGCCGATTTAAGTAGAGAAAAATATCACCGTATTTTCAAAATTAAATTTAAGAAAGTAGTACTCAAGATTAGAGTGTGACTACAACCAGGCAATACATTAAAAATATTCATGAGTATCCGTGGCAGTAGAATCATTTCTCTTCAATAGCATTCGTTACCCTTTCATTGTCTTTTTGTGAAGAACGGTCCGATTCAGAGTAGTGGCAAGAACATAAACAGAAGTTAAAAGATCTGTATTTGTAGGAAGTAAATATCCCGTGGAGAAATGGCAGCCTAAATGTACACAGATTTTTACTCCAGGGTAATACGAATGTTTCATTAATGCCCACTTTTTTTCATTTCTTCAGTTGTTACAGACCGCCCTGTACAGTCCGGACGAAACGCTGTGATGCTGGATTTTATTTCAGCGAAGAAGTGTGCCGCTGCGTACCCACATATTGGAAAAGACCACTTGTGAATTAGTGAAGAGAGCACTACTCCCTGTTTTGGTGGACATTTTTCCATTAGAACAAAGGAGCAACAGAAACTTTGCTAATATTTGGAATTAAATGTTCAGCAGAGACCCTGTGGGGCTTTCAGAGACAGACGCATTGTGCTTTTCTCAAGACGTGGAAAGCAAATGTAGAAAATAACTGGGGTTCGTGTTTTGTAAAGAACTCAGTAAGGACTTATTTTCTGCCAATGACCAAACAGCCTAGGTTCTTCTTCTTGTGATTTTTTTTTTTTTTTTAAAGAGATAATGACTATATAATTTATTTCCACTAAAACCATTGTGCAGCATTTCTGTTTATAGCAGTAACAATTGTTAAAGCTCACTGTGATCAATATTTTTATATCATGCAAAGTATGTTTAAAATAAAATGGAAATTGTATTATATAATGGTGAGAACGTTTCGTCATCTGCCTGTAGAAAGGAACTACAATTCAGCATTACTACCAGAAGTCTTAAAAGGGGGGGGAAGCGGTTAAGAGAATGCACTTTTATGAAAAGAAGACTACAGACATTTTTTCATATCTGTCATTTGAAATAGAGTTATACTTAGTGTTTCCCTACCCAGTGATATTTCTGTCTCTAGAATGAAATTAGCAAAGCAAGTACAATTAATACCTAATGAAAACATCGGAGATCTGTACGTTGCCCAAGGATAAGGACTATGTGTAAAGGACTGCAGCAACTACTCATATTCCAATATATTCACCTTTTGTTTTGTTTCTTATTAGGATTCCTAACGAATAATATAAAATAATGTCTGTTGAAGATTATTAGTATGAAAGTGGAAGTGCCAACTATGCTTTTCATTTAGTATTACAGGCCACATTGCAAAATTTACAACTAAATAATTCAGAATGCTTTGATGCACTTTACTCTTTCATATAGTCTATCGGATATCTTGATCAACAGTGTCCGTGTGTGCAAAAATACCTTGAAGGAAAAAAATACAATTGATATTCCAAGGGAGACATGAAAGGACTTTCACCAGTCTGGTATGGATTGACATAAAAAATTGTCACGACTTCTCTTTATTAAAGAGAATGCGAAATCAAACATCTACAGCTCGAAAACGAGGTAAGATTTTTAACTTGCATGGGAAGAGAAATGTGCATAGAACAATCTATTCAAAATAAAAATATTTCAGAAGCTGGAAAGAAGTTGTTAAATTGCAGAAACTTTATTGGGTGCAGAAGTGGAACAAAAAAAGCTGCAAAGCAGGATTTTTGTAACAGGAGTGGGCAGATCTGCAAAAATAATTTTAGATGTCATTAGTCTGAAGTGCTGGTTCTGAGCAGCTGTTCTTAAAAGAGATATTAATGAAATAGTATTATTTCCTATTATTTCCTTGAAAGTCAGTAATGGGGGGCTGCTTTTCTAGGTTCTTGCATATTCAGGTATCAGACTTCCTAAAACTGAGTTAAAGCTACTTTTAATTACTCGGTCCCCATCGTGGGTTAAGACAGCCTAACAAGTAGGCAGGATGAGAGTTCACACCACTCTACATCTAGAGGCAATTGCATTATCCATTATCTGAAATGCGTTATCCAATCAGGACAACAGGATGAACTTTAGGCATACAAATACTGAGGAATGTCTTTATTACTGTATTGCCTCAGCAATCAAATGCAGGTAGAAATCCGGATGACAATTTTACAGTGAAATACAACGTTATGCGATATAACAACACCCCGTTCCCATGGGCCGGATTAGTTGTTACGCAAATCAGCAGTGTCGAAACTGGCAATGTCAATCTCATCTCAAGCAGTGAATAGTCAAAATTTCATTCAGTATTACTGAAGATCCAGGCATCCACTTCTATATATCAGCTGCTTGATGGAAACATAAAATATCTTAAGAAATCAATTAAAGAGCAAACTTTCATGAAGACTCGAGAAAATAATTTGTAGGTGACGCTCCCAAAATAAGCTTTTTCGTTTCTCTCCAAGCCCAATACAGAAGAGGCAGTGGGGGAAGGACAGACCAAATCCGAAACCAAGAACAGAGGCAAAGTAAGCCAGTATCTAACAGATAAAATATGTACTTGTGGTTAGAAAGGAGGAGGGCACAAGTGAAGACAGAGCAAAACTGCATTCCAACAAGTAATTCTATGTAGATTATAAAAAGTGCACGTTACAATACTGTGCAAATAAAACCCCTACTAAACTGAGCAATGCTCACTTTACATCTCTAAACTATCTGAAAGGAGTTCATGAAAACAGAGCTAATAAAACCATTCTGGCTAAGCCATTATTTGGATTTCCACTGAGCATGCTACACTGCAAAACCATAACACCCATCAGGGAAGGCAAAGGAAGAGAAGGCAGGAGGTGGAAAATGAGAGCACTGAACAGGAAGCTCCAACTTTATCACGAACATCAGCGTTCAATAAGAACGACTTTCTCAAATGCATTTTTTTCCATTTCTTAACTTGCCACATATTGAGACTTTTGGACGTGAAGTAGAACTCAGATTTAAGGAAAGCAAAGAGCTGACTTCTAAAAGTTGCCACGAATCAGGTTTATGACTGAGCAAAGTGACTGGTCGACTGTTCCCAGAGGTGCGCACATGGGTGGAATAATGCATGCAAGCAGTTGGTAGCGTTTTCTGGTCATCATGCTCTCCAATTCTGCTTTAGATGGAAATAGTGTTTTTTTTAAAAAATGCATTATATGCAAGAACACAATAAATATGACAATTATTATCACTAGTATAGACTACAGATTTCCCATTCTGTATGATCAAATGTGATTCTGTTTATCTCAGTACTGTTGCAAAATCATCTGTATTTAAGCAAGTGTTTATCTATGGAGAAATAGAGTGATGGCATAATCTGCATAGCAGGTCTTCCTTGCCTTTATTATATAAAGTAGCCAACAGATTTACACCATTTTCAGTTTTGAAGTGTCATTTGATTGTAGTCCCCTTGCAATTTTCATCTTCATTTCGAATCCTAACTTAGTATTCTTAAAATATATAAAAGCGAGGCTATACAGCTTAAAAGAAGATCTGAAAATGTAGGTGATAATTCTATATACAAGTTATTCTGCACTAACTCGGAATAAAAAGCTTATATTGTAATTTGTGTAAAACCTCTGTACCTTCTACCAAAAATACGGGGCGGGGGGGCGGGCAGGCAGAGAGAGTGTAACTGCAGTAAATCACATTTAATAGCAAACAGACTTACGCTTGCATTTCGACAGGAATTTACAACAGTTTCTGTACTCTTTCAATATTTTTCTATATGGAGACCATAAATTATGCAGAGCAACCTCTCTCTACCTGTATTGAGAGAAGGACATGCTATTTACAGCATGTGTTGTTTCTCTGCTGACGTGTTTGTTTAATTCGTGTAAAACAAGACAGTAAATCAATTTTCTCAGTTTTGTTTGAAAGACCAGCATGAAATCTCGCATACGCACCGTATCGCCTCGAAAGGCGTAGTGTTCGGATTGCTTTCAGTAGTCTCATTTTTGCTCTTCAGATCTCAGTGACAACTCCAGACGCCCTGGAATTTTAACATCTCTCTCTCTCTCTCTGATTTTCTGGAAGTGTAACTAGCTATCGCGCTTATGCCAAAAGCTAGGAATGGAATAATTTATGCAGCCAGTGAGCTCATCAACAGATTATCCTGAGGAACAGAATATCTTCTTGTAAATATTCTTTAATTTAAGAATATAGTCTTTAATGCTTATTTAGTTCATTAAATATTAATTAATTTTGCATTATTTGGAAATGCAAAAGGTTGCCCTCAAGTAGCAAAATTTAAAGGTGATCAGCTCGGAATTTTCAGAACTCTTGTAGTTTAGTCAATATGATATAGTAACAATTTTTAATATTATAAGATCTTTACTTTATTGAAAAAATGAAAATAATAGTCAACAATTTATTTAATAGCTTCCTTTTATTCTCTTTCTCTTTTCGTTTCCCATTTCAGATGAAACTTCTGGGAAAGAACACAGGACAACCTTCTGATCAAGTGATGAAATACTAAGAGCAAATGGACCAGGTATTAATTTTTTTAATGTAATAAATATGAAGGACTAATAAAATTAGGCCAGTTTAATGCAGGTTTGAGACTCCGGATTACAGCAGAGTTCTTAAAAGCTCTGGCTAGACCATGTTTTTAGAGTAGTATATTTGGATTCATTTTATCTAGATTTTCATGTCCAAATGTAATGGAATCTGAACAGTAGCAAGCATTAAGAGGTCACCGATTTTACAATAGCAGAGCTTCTAAAATGTCAGTAATTTATCATTATAAAAATGTATATTTTATCTATAGTCTGAAGCTCTGAATGAGGGGACCTTACTTCAGCTTGAGAATTTACTGAACTACAAAACATAGCACATTCCAGAATAAACAAACAAAAAAACCCCACCAACTTAAAACACAGTGCTTTGCTCTTTTGTATAAGCATTGCTCCTTGTTGGGAAACCACTCTGGAAATCTCTGAAAGTTGTGTATTACCATTTATTCCCTTTTCTTCTCAGCAAAACCTTGTCATGAAAATAACATCTTGTGGATTCAGGCATTTTTCCTGGGTAAGGGTACTGTACCCATTCCTGACAGACACTGACCTTTCCACTGAGTTTCAGCAAACTCTTTATCCATTTTCTACATTTCTAATCAGCCGTATGTGGTCATTGAACTCTTCCCCTTTGCCCCCTTCCTCAACTTAAATTACTTCTCCTGGATTTCTGGACCATATCTCAGTCTCCCCGTAAGAATATCTCTATTTCCCTTTCAGCCTTTCTCACGTATCACTGTTAACTCTAACCCTTCCAGTTCCCTTTTATATCCAATCTCTCACTAAAGATGGCATTGCTTTCCCCTCTATTACTATTAAGACCTCTTTCCTCTCTCTACTAAATAATCATGCCGACATGGGGATTAATCTGTTTTCGGTTGTCTAGTCTTAACTATACATATATGAAAGAAAAAGTGTTAAAAAGTCTGAAACTTCACATTCCAGGTGTGCAAATCCCATCTGACCAGGCAAATAACAATAACAAAAATTCAGTTGAGAGCTTCCCAAAGCCAACTCGCAAATAAAAGTAACAGATGCAGAAATTGCGCTAGCGAATCACACGTGAAACAACACAGACAATTTACGATATCACCCTCCCTGTAAAAAACACAAGCTTTAATTCTGATGGATACTCTCTCTGCAGCCTAACTTGGCACCCGGTGCAGTCCCGGACGATGTTGGAGTTTTGAGCGGTGGAGCTCGGGGGCGGGCGAGGAGACTTTTCAACCACTCCACGAAACCCCTGAGGTCTCTGCCCTTCCCCAGCACAGGCGCACCCACCTCTCTGCTTCGCGTCACGCTGCGGACAGATGAAGTGCGGTCACAGCATCCTTTCCGCAAGGATAATGACATTTTTAAGGATGGACAGTATTTGTAAGCTCAAGTTGCCCTCATAAGATGAATGTGCTTTTCAGCCGCCTGCGCCCTGTCCAGTAATTGGGATGCAGCGAGCTACCGAGCCACGGAGCGCTCCGTCCGCGGGTTAACATCGAGGGAGACACTGTATTGGTTTCAGTTGCTCCAGTCGATTTTTAATAAACCATTTAAGAGGCACTTATTTTAAATTACTGCAAATAACCTGTTACCAAAGCACTAAAATGCCTTGGACTTGTATTGCTTTTGGAAAAAAATTTTAAAAAAATCTAAACACGTGAGCAGACGCGCCGCCTGGAAGCTTATCCGGAATTAAACTCAAGTAAAATTAAAGTAAGTTTAAAAAAAGCAAACACAGAAATATTTTTCTGAGACCAAATCAAGGTAGTTACATGTGCCATTAGAGGAGATGTAGTACTAACATATACTTTCATAAAAAAATACAAATATATGCTTTATGCAGAGATTAAGCATTTATCAAAGGTAATTTCCAAAAATAAGAGAGTGAGTTTTCAAATACATATTAAGTCCACATTAGTGTCACCTGTGGGGGAACTGTAAATCTGTCTGACAGCACTTTCATATATTTATTTGCAAGAACAGACAGGGCAGCGATGAGATGTTTTTATATTGCAAGTATATATATAAAAAATAACTATTTTAGTCTTTTGAAAGATTAATACTCAGTAATAGGTTACACTTTAGAGAATCAAAGCATTAGAAGTTCATGTACTCATTCAGTACGTTACTGCATTACTGTATTAAGTTTACAAACATTCAGATTGTACAAATCTGTACAATCGCAAGTCTTCAGCTATTGAAGATCTACCAGTTAACTTTTCTCTTTACTTTATTAGTTCCTTGTCGTTGTTCTTTAACACACCCAGGGAGTATACGTTATAGTCTTTAACTGCAGTTTATCTTGAAAAATACTTCCGAAATAACTATTTTTATTGTAGTAACTCTAACAACGATATGACAACAAGCCCATAAACAACCGGCAGGTTAAGAAAACTTCACCTTGCACAGCCCGCAGTCCCGGTTCAGCCATTCTCTCTGTCACCAGCCGGGGTCCTGTGGGACACTGGGTGTGCGGGTTCCTCAACCAATGTGCTCTCCCCGGGCGGTCTCAAGGTGGGGATGCGGCTGCAGCCGCCCGTGCTGCCGAGAGCCTGGCTTCTTCTGCGTCTTCCACACAGGACAGCTTCTTGGACCTGCTTTTCGCTTAGCCTGAAGATCACCTGTATTGGACGGGGGCTTCTCAGCCTCCCGGGAAGAAAAATCAATACTCAGGAAAGCAAATATAAATAAATGACTAAATAAATAAATGAAGTCTCTTGGCCTCCGAGACGAACATCAAGAAGAGGTTAGCGAAAGGCGAGTCAAACCCATTGCGTCCGCGGGAGACAGCTTGTTGCTGACATCACTGAGTCTTTCTTCTGATTTACATGGTATTATTCATTTTAATGGCATCACTGTAAGACTGAGATCGGTCTGCAGAGTAGCAAGGCCTGGTGAATGTCATCCAGCACTCCTGTTCCTCACGGGTTGTTCTAAAACACTGATTGCTCAAGGAGGGAAGAACTACATATACTCATGAATAGTCTACCTGAAAACTCTTTACGTTTACCGAAGAGGTAACTATAGCTGTTAGAACTCTGTAGCTTGAGACAATTTCATAACTTTCGTTACTGTTTTTACACAAAATGAAGCGACAGGTCTCTGCCAGGATTCTTGTCAGCTTTTCAATAAAGCGAACAACACTGCAAAGCTCAAAGCATGCCTCATGGAAAAGGACTGAAAACAAGAAGACAGAGAAAATTAAACATCCCACCACTAATGGAGTGTTAATTAAGATTAAGTGCATTTGAAGCAACCCCCACTGACAGCAAAACTGTTTCATATAAGGTTCAGGAAGTTTTAAAACAGATAGTTTAGACCCAATTGTGGTCTCGTAACTATATTGTTCCAGCTGTGGGAGTTTGCAACGTAGTGAAATGGCATACCAAAAACTAATTAAGTCTTACGAATACTCATGAGTCAGCACTTAAAATTTCCTTATTTATCACTGAAGAATCTGTAAAGAGGAAAACCAAAGGACACGGGCAGGAAAAAATATCTGAGGGATTAGATCCACGATCGACTTTATAATCACTGGGAGTGGCACCCAAATCCTAAATTTAGACCTAAAAAAACCTCATTTGTTTGCCCCCTATTCAGAGGCAACAAGTTTGAAAAGTAGATTTCCCTAACCTGAAGATGCAAATGCCTGTAGTCCAGCGTAACTATATGCCTGAACTCCATCAAGACACATAAACTAATGATGTTGCTATTTACCCTGTGAAGTAAAATCTGGTAAAAATCAGAAAGTACTAACAACATCTTTATGCCCAACACACATGGAAAAGGCTCTCTTGCTGCCTTCTGTTTGAGTTGTTATACTTTTGTATGAAATAAGTAAATAAAATTTGGGTCAGAAATGGAGAAGATAGTATTCTGAACTGTTGTTCTTGGTTTTAAAATGGAAGACCTGGGTTCCAGTACCCTTTAATTGACTATCACGTTCTTGTAACGCGCCAGCAGATGTTAGAGAAGGGACTACACTGTCCTGGATGTTATCGCTGTTTGTAGCTCTGGAGACTTGACAGGTATGGGAATAAATCCTCTTCATCAAGTTCCTGTGACTAATTCCCCTTTCTCACTTTTGCCGTGCTTCCCTTACCGAGGATATGACATGTTTTGTTTTCTTGGACTAAGAAAGTCTTACTGTTGTGCGTTGCAATTATTCTACAATGTACAAAAAAACCTCCACATCTTTCTGTATTTTTGCTGTGCTTTCATTAATTTGTAGGGTAAACTGTCGCAGATAGAACTTGTTTATACTTAAATTTCCATCTGCCTTGTTCAGCCTTGCCTGGTTTGCATTTGATTCTTTTAGGGCATTTCTTGGTTTACAATGCTAAAGGTTGGTATGATTATTTAATACTTTATATACTTCATTGAAAGCGATAAATTTCCGCTTCCTGAGTTACCATCTTCGTATTTAGTCAGGTATAACCACTGAAAGAATTCAGAAAAGAAAAACATTTTGAACAAAATGCCTCGTTGCTTAAACTCCAGTGGTTTAAAATCTATTAAAGAGGTGAATAAGACAGTAGTAATTCCTCTTACGTCAGTAACAAAAGTCTGATTTTTTTCCTTCAAACCACCCAGGAAAATCAGAGATCTAAAAGGCAAAATACTGCGTTATTTATACATGTAAGAGTCTGTCAAGCATTAGCCCCCAAGATTATCAGTAATTTCATAGTATAAACTTGGGGAGAAAGTCAGGCTGCATTCCAATTTGACATCAGTACAGCGACACCTTTTCGTCTTTGGCGGGTCGCGATGACCTCCCGGCGAGTCCCGCTTGTAATTGACCTCCCCGCAGGAAAACTGCCGCCAGCCAGCGCCAGACTTGGTGGTACGGCTGCCTTTTTGTGGACATCTTGGCCAACTCGCGTGGTGAGCACCGTATCTACCACTAATGTTATGAAAGAAGCTGCCTTGAAATAACTTCCACGAGGATTTATACTTCCACAAGGATTTATACCTGCTTATGCAAACCGAGAGCGTATTTTGTTGTAGTGCTTGATGTGGAAGAATGAAACGCACTCACATCGACGGTGCTTACCGTTGACACCAGTCATTCTGGTGGGATGTTTTGAGGTGATGAACGTTTAACTTGTTTCTCCAGATGTGAGGAGAAAGGTTGAAAATGTGTTCTCATCTTTTTACGTCTCATCTTTTTATTCCTCAGCACAGACTTTAAATACTAAAGAAAATACAGGATTCTCAGGGAAGGGGGGAGAGTTGGAGTGACAGGAGCTCACAATTCACTTACTGGGCTTCAAAAATACTTAACCTGAGTTTGTGTAAGGTATGAAAGACCTACACGTGGCCCAGGAATCTAGTTTAAGTCTTATTTGCATTGTTTCTGATGAATCTATCTGCTAAATGAGAAGGCTGTCTAATTTGATATCTTGCAGTAAAAAGCCACCGTTGCAGCAATCAGATAGGACGTTCTGCTTGCCTGTCTTCGAAGTTCCCCATGTACATTGATATTTAGCACTCACGTGTTCAAATTTATCTTAGCTGAAATGAAGAAAAATACAATTGTCTTTCAAAGCCAAAACCAATATTCTGGCATTGATGACAGCGGATCCATTTTACCTCTGAAGCCCTGGAAGTATGATTTTACCCTTTGAGAATGTTATGTTTTGCTTATTTATTACTTGCCCTGCGTACATTTTATTTTGTCTTTACACCAAAAAAAAACAATCATAAACCTAAATTGTCATCTGCTGAGTAGTAAACATTTTCAGAAGCAGAGAAAGTTATTCAGCTGGATCCTTCCAGCTACTGAGACACACTATGTATGAGAACATCAAATATGCCCTGAAGACACTTGAAAAAATAATACTGCAAAAGCTAATTTTTTTCTTTAGTTAGAATTCTGATTAATCCTGTTTTATTTTCAGATTCTGCCAAATATTGTGCATTCCTAACAAAGACCTAATGTCCCTCTCATGCCAAAATAAAACATAGAAAATACAGCGTTAAACATATTCTCTAGAGATGCTTAACTGCAAATAAGACAGAGAGCACTGCGAGGTTTTCATATGACTCAATAAAATCATGGTTCCAGTACTATTCATATATTTCATAAATTTTCAACAAATGAAAAGAAATGAAGAATTGCAATGACAGAGGCATTGAAAAGAAAAACAATAGAAGAGGCTTTTTGCTCTTGCGTAAGCCTTTTCAGACCAGCATTGGGCTGATCTGCTTTCTAAACAGCAGACTAATTCCCATGACAAGACGCAAACAAGACGTATCCTCTATTTCACTGCAAACTTTGATGGGAATTAAAAATGTTTGCAGTGCTGCTTGACCAGGTATTTAAGATCTGGTAGCCAGCACTAGTGAGACAGGTGGTCTCACTGTATGTCATATATAGCTCATCTATTATATACAATTTATATATAGTCTGATCCCCTACAACATTAGCAATACAGCCTCTGGCCAACTTTTCTGATGCATTTCTGTTCTTTTCCCACAGCTACTCTTTCTGTGAGGAACACCAGTATCTTCCCAAGAGCAGAGCAACAGAGCAACAGTTGGCACAGTTAGGTTCGTGCATCCTTCCAAATGGAATCTCAAAACCTCACATCGATACACACCCGACGAAGAGCCAAAGCTCTTCCTTTATTGCAAAACCTTACAGATAGTTTACCTTCCGTGCCTAACTCAAATGCCTGCCTAGTTTCCTACACAATCCCAACTGGCTCCAAGAAGGTACCCACATCCAACAAAATCCACATCACGGCCCAGTTCTTGAGAAAGGGGGAACGGTTATCTTTGGAAGACAGGACAGACAGTGAGAAAAATAATGCATAGCAGGCCCAGATCAAGAATAAAACCATCTTTTCCCCTTCTCACAAGAGTGCCAGAATTGCACTTCAAGAAGGTTTTTTTTTTTTTTTTTACTTCCCACTGCTTCTGGTTGAAATCAATGATTTCAGTGAATCTGCACACGGAAGTAGGCCTTAGCTTCTGACACGCTTTAAATGGGAAACGGTTCATAGGTGGAATTTAGGTACCTGCCTCCAAGTCAAACAAAAAGATGCTTAATGCCTCCCTTGATCTGTGGCTAAAAAATGGTATCATTTGGAGTAGTCTCCAAAAAATATGCTATATTGTATGTTCTTACTGTTTAAACAAAATAAAAGGGAAATTAATATTCCCTTTAAAATATGCAATATAACAGGTTTTCTAAGTATCTTGAACAATACCTGATAAATTCCTACAAGTACATATTTAGATAACCAAGGAAGAGACCAAATACGTATTTAGATAACCACAAAAGCTTGTATATCTCTATAGATATGATATATGTATAAATATGTGTAAATGTGTATATATATAAATAGAGTGTAAATATATATGTGTGTATATACACATGTGTGTATATATATATGTGCGTATAGCTAGACAGGGTAAAACAGTAACAGAGTTTTGAGTTTCAGAATGAAGAGAAATCTGGGGAAAAACTTGTTTTGGACTGTTTCCTATTTTGTTAGATAAACTACAATTACAGATGGGGGCGGGGGGGGGGGCAGGGAGAAGATTACCAGGAACAGAAGGTATCTCCAAATATGATAATCTCCTTACAACAAAGATACTTTACCCTGAGCAAAGAGGTGAGCTCAGTACTAGGTGTCTGAGATTACCAGTCTTGCTCTGAGACTGCAGCAATTCCCAAACCTTTTCAAGCGTGTCCCCCTTTTTCCCGTGCTGCACCATCTCCTCCCAGTGCATATTATGAATGATTTAGAGAAGACGTATTTATTTACCTACTGTTATATAACCAGTAAGAGAACTATATGTTTAGCTTTTAGTAAGAAAGTATATTTTATGTAGTGTTACTGGAAGTTAGTTTTATGTAAAATGTTATGTCAAGTCTCTCCAACTTTCTCTCACCTTTTACCTTCAGCGCTTAATTTCATACACAATCACTGTACGGTGGTTTACGTCCCACCATTGTCTCTTTAGTCGTTGGCCGATTCCCTGTTCCAGATAATCTCCCCTCTCCCAAAACGGAGACTGATTGCTCTTTGCCTGTCATCGTACCACAGCCGGTGTCATGGCATGCAACCTCATGCTTACTTCTTCTGTCTTCCATAGCAGTAAGCTGTCATGAAGAAGGCCTCCATGTAGCATCACATAGTTTCTCTCCTAATAAAGCAGCACACTCTCAAGATTGAGCTCAGTGATTCAGGACTTCAGATATTTGCATTGCAGGACTGATAGTTAGCACCTCCTCTAATTAGACTCACCTCCTCTTTGAAAGGCTGTGATAATGAAAATATCAAGCTTAGAGTCATAGAACTATAGAATGGTTTGGGTTGGAAGGGACCTTAAAGACCATCTAGTTCCAACCCCCTGCCATGGGCAGGGACACCTCCCACTAGACCAGGTTGCTCCAAGCCCCGTCCAACCTGGCCTTGAACACCTCCAGGGATGGGGCAGCCACAGCTTCTCTGGGCAACCTGGGCC
>VFFE01009208.1:3229107-3276761 GCA_008921705.1 Burhinus oedicnemus
GAAAAAAAAGAAAAAAAAAAGAAAAAAAGCCAGGAGGCATCCCAGCCCTTAGTTACAATGCTGTGAAAGCTTTTCTTGGCCAGTTCTCTGTCCTCTCCTTTCTCTGAATACCGTCGGTCAACAGTAGCTAATATCTCTTGGGAAAAGGGTTCTCATAAAATTTGTCTCCAGTTGCTTGTGAAAAAAACCCCAGCGGTTCAGAGCTGTTGGCCTTTTTCCACAAAGCCACTTGAAACCGGAGGTGAATTCTACCTTTGGAAAACAGATTTTCTCCGAGCTCCCTGGAGAACAAGTTTCTCGCTGTAGTCGGCGTGGTACCTTCCATTAATAACCGGTGTTTATAACGCATTCATAACACAGCCTTCAGTCCCTCGCCAGGCCTCATCCATTAGTTCTTGCTTTAAAAGCAGTAGTGGTGCCGCTTCGGTATTCCGCGGGCCAGAGATCTGCTTTCGGTCCCACAGGTGAGGACACTGGAAGGCAGGTTGGTGCAGCGGGCAAGCCAGAAGCCGTTTACCATTATTTTGCATCCTGTCAGTAGTCCAAGAATCACATTCGGGAGGCGTTGGGTTACAGCAGCAAAGGCAAGGCCAGCTGGTTATAAAACTTTACACAGAACATGTCTTTTGATGAGAGACAAACCAAGGAGTTTATGTAGCACCCTATACAAGGGAAGGGAAGTTCCCTGGAGTGGAAGTCCCTCCGGCATCATGTTTCATCCCCAGAATCAAAGTGAGCCGGCAAAAAGAAGCTTGGGATTCCAAGGAGCAACAATCCTTGCTCCCCCGGCACAAAACAAGCCATAAAACACTCCGCTACTCCACGGCAAGTTGAGAGAGTTTAATATAAAACACAAACCACAATGACCGCCGTCGGCACAGAGGGCGGATACCTTACGCTTGAACAGCATTAGGTAGGGAGATGAGAAAATGCCTAATCACTTTACCAGAATTAGAAGTTATCTTATCAAAGGTTAGATTAGTTTCAGAAGATATATCTTTCATGAACTTAAATTGTACCTTATTCTGGTTTTCTACTTCTTTTTTTTTTCTTTTCCTTTACTCCTCATCCCATTTTCTTAACACTTGCTACCAGACCTGAAATGTCAAAACTCCTGAAAGCGCCTATCCAATTCCCACCCATAATCCAGTTGGAGTATGTCACATTCTGAGCTTTGTCGCCATCACGAAGGAGGCGATTTCCATTGCCACATGTTCATAACCATTAGCCATCTGGCTTTTGCGGATTTTTTGTATCACTATTTAAAAGTGAATCAAAATCCTACTCTTATTTGGGGCCAATACAGGTTACCTCATGCAAACAAGATCTTGTTCTCTTCTTATTTGTACAGCTAAAGAATCCTTTTGTTTGTTTGTTTTAATTTCCTTGCAAAGGTCGCTCCAGCTTGACTTCTGGCAATTCTAACCTCTTCCGACTTTCTCTGACCTCCGAGATACAGCTCTCTTTCATGCTGTCTTTAGGGCAGGAGGGAAGAGATTCTTTCTCAGGTCACCATTCATCCAGATAAGCCTGGAGACCTTCCCTACAAGGGTGATGTGGGTTTTTTTTTCTTTTGCATTTTAACTTGCGAGTGTTTTCTGCACATTCAAGTCCTTGACCTGCTTAGTTCAAGGTAATTAAACCAGTACTTTGGAAATTAAACTGTCTTAAAACACTGTTTTTCTTTTTTCATACTTATTTTTCCTGCCAATAATTTTATTGGGGTTTTTAGCATCTGGAAATATTTTTGAAGAACACATGCTTAGTAATTCTTATCATTTCTTGCTATACATTGAATATATATGTATATACGTCTTGGCTTTTGTCACTCACAGACCCATTCAATATTTTTATGAGTATGAGCATCATTAGACATATACACCTTTGCACGCCGAAGAAATTCCAAACACACACACTTTTCGTAAGGGGCATTTGAACATGCATCAATATTGCAGTGCAGCTCTCCACCAACTCAGATTATGTTTGGATCCTCCAAACTTGCAGGGAAGTGTTTATTCTCCTTTAAGTAGTATATGCAATTTGAAACCTAAGCATAATATCCCTCTTCGAGTTAATTACTGTACTCAAGGGCTGCCACACACGCATCCAGCAGGTCAGACCAAACGCACATTAGGTGTTGTCCCACATCCCAAGGATGTTATCTGATGTGTCAACATCCCAGTTTTTCTTTTTATTGGTCCCTGGAGTTGCACTAATTTTGACAGCTGCTAAACTCATTTTCCTGCATTTTAACTGCTCTGAGACAATCATCATAAAGGGACAAATCCTGCTCGGCTTCATCAGGGAGAAAGGCTTTGCATGAGCCTTTTAAGACATGATGAAAGCAAAGTGATTGTTAAGACTTTATGGTTTGTTTGGGTTTTTCTTTCCATTCAAAGCAAGGCAAACTACCCAAACACTGATCTTTGTCCCTCTTTTCTTCCCCCTCAGTATTTAGAAGATAGCTATATAAGTGCTGGCCTTTAAAATTACATATTCTGCCAGCTGCTAAACTGTTAGGATAAGCTAATAAGCTTTTGTTTAATTAAACATCTTCTGAAGACAACTACAGAACCAAATCACTAATATATGTATTTAAACAAATCTCTTCTGAAGTGATCTCTTACCCTTAAAATTTATTTTTAAAGTGAAATTTATTTTAAAAGGGAAAGAGGCACTATGTTTTATGCCACTGCTTCTCCAAAATGTGCATCGGCTTGGCTTTTCCACACACCTCATACGTGCTATGTGATAGATGTTGGAAAAGCCCCAAGAAGAATATAAAAATCCCAGCAGTAGACCTTTTGTTTTTGAAAGCGAATAAAATGAGAAGGCCGGGGAGGGAGAATTACCTCAAAGGATGCTGTCACTGCAAGAAAAGGATCGGGACATTTAGCCAAGAAGACTTGCAATATGCATTTCAAAGGAGGGACTGAGAAGACATTCATCCTTCCCGAGGAGCCACCATCCTTTCAGATAAAGCGGCAAGGCAGGGAATGTGGTCTAAAATGTGGGTAATGAAATTAAGCATCCAAACTACTGTCACAACCAAAGCTATACAATGTTTGACATTCGTTTCTTTCAGGTAAAGGATTCTTTTGAATTACGATCTAGAAGCAAGTCTAGAAGAGAGTTTCACAGGCCAGAAACTAAAGATGTTGCATATGCTGTCACAGATCTTGCTTCCCCTCCCATTTTCGCCCCAGGGAGCTATTCAAAATACTGATATTCACCCGTGAACTCATCCAACAGGCTGGTTTCACAGAAATTACAATCCTACTTATGACCAATCTCTACTGAAATGCACCTTATGAAGCTTGCAGACATTCTGAAAACAGTTTCCATTACTGAGTCACCTTCTTCCAGCCTCTTAATATCCAGGAATGCAACTATTATCCTTGCAGGATTGAACAAAAAGGACACAATTCCACGGCCCGTATTTATTTGCAGTAACCGAAACTTCATGTGCTTCCTAAACTGTAACAAATCCGTTAATTTCCCTTCCTTGGCTTGTAGCAATCTGCTTTTTGAGGAGCAAAGACTCCCAAATAGCTAGTCACAAAGGAGAAACTAAACCAGAAAAATCTCTCAAATATTTGCTTGTACGTAGTCTCCTCAGTAAAAACAGTGAGACCTGTGTCAGCCCTGTTTCTTAAAGACAGTAAGTGAGATTATTATTTAAATCCTCCCTCCCTCACTCCTGCTTTTCTTGGAAGCCATGTCAGATAAGGCTTGCATATATTTCAGTCTGCATCACAAGGGGAAAAATCCTGTGTGCCCAATGTGCAATTTAGGGGTAAAAAGCTCTACCTGGTGAACAGCGGAGCATTTTCTCATGTATTGTAGAAAGTTTTTTGTTGGGGAGAGGGTTTTTTTGCAGGTTTTTTGCAGTTTTTTTGCTTGTGGGATTCTTTATTTCCCAGTAGAGGGGATGAAGGAGTTACAAAATCACGGTCAAAAGGTTAGATGTGGCAATACCGATTACATGCAGACTGATGAGAAATGCTGTTCAATTCTGATAAAAGCTGATGCATTTTGTAATTTTATTTAACCGGAGATCCTTTTCGAAACTACCATAAATTATCATTCCACCTACAAATTAAACTGTTTTCAGTTACATACTGAAACCCTGTGGTGGCATCAAGATTGTGTCACTACGTAGCAGGGTGGAGGGATTATCGGCAGGTGACATAGCCTCACGCCAACAACAGAACGAGGTTCGCAGGAGCAGAGACTCACTACATCTGCTGCTCTGTCCAGGCGTATTTCTCACCCCATAGCTGAACTCCACCGAAACGAAGCCTCAAGGCGAATATTTGATTTTATTTCACTCTCAATGAGACTCAGAGGAAAATGGACTAGAATTGCCCTCTTCACCTCCATGACTTCATGAAGAAGTAATTCTGCGTGCTTCCGTGCAAAATACCGTTATTCTTAGTTCACACCTTTTATCTAATGCTACACCATGGTCTTACTGAACATTCACGTACAAAACCCCTCAACAGCACCATAACAGCCACGTCCTGAGAGACTGTCATCTTGTGGCAGAATTGAAGGCAGAGTCAAAAAAGACTTAGTGGCTATTTTAAAAGGCTTTTCTTCAACAGCTCCCGTAAAGGCATTTCCTTCTATTGTCTTTGGAAAGCTATGTCAACCCTCCATTGTTCTTCAGGGGCTAGGCTGACAGCGTAATCTTAAAATGTGACCAAATTTGAGTGTAACCTTCCATTTTCAATGACATTTAGGTTCCAAAGTGCTTGAATATATAACTTTCAAAAGCACAATTTCAGCTCTTGTATGACTTTGAAACTGCTTTTATGGAGTGTTACACGGCTACAAGGCATAAGCCAGTGTTGAAGAGCAAATGACCTGATTTCCAAGCATCAGCAACCTAGTGCAGCATTTTAGTAGGTCCAGGTCATTTTTCCCAGTTCCATGGTACAGTTCCATGCACACGTATTTTTCACAACAAATACAGTATTTATATTGAGCTAGATGAGCATCTTTGCAAATCTGGATTATTTCCCCATACATTCTCATTAAGAAAATATATTTCAGCTCCGATGAATGTGCTGGAGGATCGTGTTGGCATTACAAATTTTATAAACGACATCAGGTTATTCAAAAGAGTCAAAGAGTCACTTAAGCAAATCACTAACTATATACAGGTTGTTTGGGCTCCTGAGGACTGCAAGCTTGGTTTTAATGAATCAAGGATGCTTTCTCTTTAATCAATAAGTGAGATTTAGTGAGGAGCTAAATACACCACCAATTGTTCATATAATCACAATTTCTCAATCAACAAGTCCACATTTTCTTGTGACTTGGACTGAAACTCTCTTAATTATTACAGACCAAAGAAATGTATGAAACACACGCAATGCACACCAGTCAGGAGCATTTGAAAAGTCAGCCAAAGCTCCTATATTATTTCACTTTTCAGGTCTTACAGAGTTTTTCTCCTCTTTGCCTCTCCCCTTCTCTTTCTGCTCAGAGGAACATGTACCTCTGAGTACATGTAGTAGTTTATAATGACTGTTTTATATCACTGAGAATGAACTTAAATTTAACTATTTTCAGCTGGGAAACTAAGAGTAGATACATATTGCTTCTTTAAATAACCAGTTCTTTGATTTTTTAGTCCTAAAACCCCCTAGTTTAATATCTGATTATAGAGTAACTCTGCATACGTCACCCACAATGCTGTTCTGCATGGAACTGCTTGTACATCTGGAGTGGTGTATACCGTCATATTCTAGACGTGAAGGCTGATCCACAACATAAAGATGCCTCTTTTTGCTTTGTCACGATTTGCCTTATTCTTTTTTAAACCGACTACATATTTTCTCATATACAGCGCCATGGCCATCTGAGGGAATTTTTTTAAAACACACAGAAGTGCTTGGTTTCTCATTTTTATCTGTATGCCATCGAATACCACCCTCAAATGCTTAGAATTTGCCATGTTTGGGTACGTGCAATGTAATCATGCCAGGGATGCCTTTCAAAACATCTATAAATGCCTTTAAATTAAGTTCTGTTGCTACTGCCAGGCACTGATTTTATGGTTAGCTTGAAGTCTGCTGTTCTCCCTGACATCACTTTGCACTTCAATACAACTTTTCAGTTTCTTATTTTTACAATCCAATGTTCATAGAAGACTCCATGAATCATTGACTTTGTAATATTCACAGCACCCAAGAATATCTAGCAATATTCTGCTTCATTTCCATGTGATAAATTACCTTGCTTCTTTCTTTAGTATCTTGAGGCTTTTTTCTACATACAAGGAGCAAAATATCTCCATTTCTGTCCCACTGTATTTAAACTGGCAACAAACACAAAACATCATATGTAAGGTGATAGACTATATATATTATGTAGACTGAAAACACAAGCAGGAAAAAGGAAAAAGAAGAGGAGTAGAAAGATTCTGTAAGTGCCCTCAAGATAGACTCTAGTACATTCCCATATGTTAAGGTGTAGATCACCCATACTCACAGAATTCTCAAACAGGAAAATTTAAAAATATAAAGCAATGTTTAAATAAACAATGACAGAGATTCTATAACCCTCTAAGCAATCTATTCATCTGTCCTTACCTTTGATAATTTTCCGTCTTGCCTTATTTTTCCTTATTGCAATTTGAAACCAGCTGATCTCTGCATTATCAAATCTGAACAAAAGAAAAAAATATTATTTTCAAGTAATGTTTTCCCGTGTTTATTTCAATACCGTTCAACCCCATTCAACCCAGTCTTCTCTTTTTTTATTCTAAACAACCTAAAGTCCTTCCATTTTTCTTCATGGAATCATGTCTTCTAAAAGGATGTTTACATCTTTCTAACTTAGTTTCAAGCAAAAAGACTACCTGACGTATTTTATTGTAACCCTTCTCTTCATATTTCCCAGTACACCAATATGAAGTTTTGCATTCCACCTACTTTATTCCACCAGCCTTGTGATTTTTCTCATTTAGGTGTACAACTTTTCGTTCTATCATGTATTCCTGAAATATTTTCTTCCATTTTTAAAAACCATTCTAATCTCTCATCCTGTATGCTTTATGGCTTCCTTCTAGGCCATTGTTATCTGCAAATATGCTATATATTCTTTTTGTTCCATTATTCAGGCCATTAATTAATATCAAGTAGTACTCGATTTGAGATAGACGACTGGAGAATACCGTTCAATACCTCCCCATTGCAGCAGTGAACTATTTCATCTCACAACGCTAGGAAATCCAGGTGCTGACTTTATTATTATTATTATTATTATTATTATTATTATTATTATTATTATTATTATTATTATTATTATTATTAATTTTATGTGCTCCTCACGGCATGTTTTTGATGAAATACTTACGATTCTAAGTAATTACAAGTGGTAAATCTAAGACAACCTACTCTGAGTCTGAAAACAAATACTAAAATTGCATATGTTTGCCATTATTCTTCTTTGTATTTTAAGATTTAATTTCTGTTGTGTACCCTGTAAGAAGAGGCTGTGAGAATTTAAAGAATCACCACAGAAACACAGTCTGAAACAGCAAACACACTGAAAGAATGGGTGTGATCCTTATGGGTCCCTTCCAACTTGAAATATTCTATGATTCTATGGTAATGATTTTCTATCTTGTAAAAAACATTTGCTTTCATTTTTCAGATCCACAGTATAAGGATAATAAAAACCAAATTTTTTAAATGAGATTATGGATTTGTCACATTTTGTCATGCATTTAAAGGTATCCCAAAACAGCTATCCAAGAAGAGAGGTGTTCCAAAAGCTCTTCACACATACAGAAGTAATTTTAAAATTTCAAAACAGAACATTAAATGACCAGAATCATCTAAACCACTCTGCTCACAACAACAACAACAAAAAAGTTGCATACGTTTATTTCACAGCTTTAACCTAATACGGCTGCTAGTTTTCTTTAAATAAAGGTCTTATGGATTCCAGTCTATTGTCTCCACCTCAAAGAGCCTAGTTTCCTTGGCAGGAAATCAAATCAGAGATGGAATAGCCTACAAGTAATGAAGGTGTACTTTGATTTTCACTTTATTATTTCCTTAATTAATATAAAGAATAACTTTCAGTTCAGTGAAAACAAGGAAAAAATTTGTAGTATGGAGTACATAAGAGTTACCTATTTCCTACAATGCAAGTCCAGTCATTCAAAATATTTCTTTTGGAAAAGTTCTTTTCCTCACAATCCAGGCTTCCTCTATTTGATCCTGCAGGAGAAGTTACAGACTTTTTGTTTATGATCAAATCTGTGAGTGGAAAGGACTGTACTATCATAAGTTTATCGTTGGGGGGTGACAATTTCCCTGCAGGGATGTACAAGACAACATATCAGGAGAAATCTGCTTTGGTGTCAAGCAACAGAGTTGTGAACAGATAAATAAACTCAAGAGGAAAAAAAAGAGTGCGGTCAAGTGAAGAACTGTTTTTAAGAATCAAAATGTATCATTAGATGTATATGATTATACATTAGAACAATTTAAGAAAAAGACCTAAACGACTCTGGTTGATTCTTCTGGATGATGGGGTGAAAGTGGTCGAGAAATGTGTGCTGCTGTCATCTTCCCATTCACTGGGGACCTTCTAACAATACTAAATCCCACTAAAAGCAAGGAGTAAAATATAAAAAGTAAATCTAAAACACCCCCATTCAAGTCTTTATTGGGATCCAAAACTGAGGTAGGTACCAACAAATCTAAAACCTTTATACCTGCCCGGAAGAGAATTCCTCTAGAAACAGGTCCCACTGAAAGACACACATTTTCTTCTCAACTAAGCTGTAGAGCCAGCTCACAAGTGAAACGCGGGCTGAAATAAACTTAAACTGCTCCCGCTTTTCATGGAAGTCCAAAAAACAAAAAAAAAAAAGAAAGAAAAATCAGTCGCACAGCTTTGTTGAAAGCAGACACTGCTAAGTAAACCTTTGGAGCCACTTTGTAAACAGCCAGAAACATCCAGTCGGTTTTCTGTAAACAGCCAAGTCACGCACCAGCTGAAGACGGCAGCCTTCGGCGGGAGCCTTTGGTTGATATTTAACAGGGTTACGTTTTAAACCAGCAAATGGTCACAGCTATTATCATTGCAGTTTGATTGCACAAACCAGAAAACTCGTCAAAAAATGAGCCCCGTTTCTGACTTGGTGACGCCATTTGAGAGCTTGACAGGACAGAATAAATCGGAGAGAAAAATCAATAGATCTCCTCCTACAATATGAAAGGATAATTTATGCAAGGTCCATCCTTAATCCTCATGAATAAGCAGAAGAATTTTAATTCACCTTGTGTCTGCTGGTTTCAACTCAGTGGGACAGCCATAAATACAAATATCTATGCCTTCCTTGTTTGCTTCTTTCGACTTTACACTTACTCCCATTAACACGCTTTGAGAAGGAATTAAATTGATCATGTGAGCGATTTCCCTGACCTTCAGAGCTTGAAAGATTTAAGACTTGTATTTACTCAAAGCAATGTTACATGATTTATCCAAATAAATAGATGAGCCTTCTTATTTCTCTTTATAAAGTGAGTAGTGTACCACCATCACTCCCACAGGAATATCATTCAGCTTAACAACTTAGTCTTTAAATTCCATCTCTCTGATTGCACCTTAAAAATAAACTAAATTACTATAAAACACTCAAAGTGCCACACAAATAGAGATTTGGCAAATTGACCACAGCTCAGATCTAAGCTGCTCTTACAAATTGCTCTGTGAAACTTTTAAAACTCCTGAGCTCTTTTAGGTCGAAAGGCAATGTAAAAATGAAAATTGTTAGCAGGATGAGTCCATTTGCATGTTCCCTGCCCATTGTATGTTTTCTGTGGAAATAAATTCCTTCGAGCCCCTTCTCAGTTTCGCTGATTTAAACCAAAAGTGACATTGTAGGACTTCTGCACTAAGGGCTTTTGAATGTTCATTTTTAGTTTTTAGAGATGTAAGATAAATAAATATCACCTAGCCTGACTATCCAGTGTTATGTTGCAGTCATGATGACTATTTTTGATAGTGTACGTAGCCTAGCCCAATGCTGAGTTTGAATAGTCCCCCAAATTCTCCTCTTTTTTAAAGAATTCAAGACGGTTCTGGTTTTCCAAAACCTGAGAACTGCTAAAGAAAATTGAAGAGATTTAAATAGAAAAGCTAAAACTTTACGCAATCCTGCATTCCTGATGCAAGTTTCTCAGTAACGTCAGTAAAATACAGACCTAAAACGAGGAAGCTAAATCTTTAAAATACCTGCAAGCTAGAGGATAAGGCTGGATAGTGTATTTAGGGCACCTTGATATCTGTGATTAGCATGCAAAAATGTTAGGAATTTTGTTACGGCATGGATTTTGAACACAGTTTCCCAAACCTAACTTCAACAGATTTCTATAAAACTACAGATTTGTTCTCAGAGAGAAAACTGCAATTCATTTTTTTTATCTTACCATTATCTTATATTGATTGCAAATTGAAAAGATGTAACATCACTAGGCACTTTGACAAAAAACAGCAGATCAGGTCATTAAAAATTATTCTCAAATGGAAATAATAGTGTTTGCGTAACTGGATTGTTACTAGCCAAGCTAACAACTGATCTGTTAAGCTATGAGTTACAAATAATAAGGTCCTGAGGTTTTTATTTGCTTTAAAAGCCAACATTAGAAGAATATAACTAATATAAACGTCTACTTACCTGAGCATTTTCAAAACAGTTTATGTCTTACAGTCACAAAAGCCATGTTTGGTTTTGTCTCATTAATCCTGGGGAGAGGGGAGGGGGAAACCAGGCTGCACCTGGTTTCTCTGGTTTTGCTTGCTTGCACCCTTGGCAGGTTTCTCTCCGTCTCTGCCAAGGAACTAATCAAAAGCACGTTCGGTAATTTTTACTGAAGGTTGGCAATTGCCGAACGTCATCATCTTTGGCAGGCAGAATTCCATAATTTTGGTCAAACTCCTATAAAAGTTAGGGCTTCCCAAACCTCACTGTGTTAACTGTTAATTTTTTTTCCAGCAGAATATTAGTATCATGAGAGATATCAAAGGGAGATGCACCAGAGGGGATGAAGGCTGAGGGACCCTACAGGTTTAGCCTTTGAACTGAAGGGACATCTGCTTACGACATTCTGTATTCAGCCTTTGCTTTGAAGAAAAAACATAAGAGAAGAACCCAATAGTGGCCTAAATCTTGTCCTGTCTTTTGATATCAAAGGAGCATAAGTGTGGATGTGTTTTACGTCTTAAGCAAACAGAAAGAACTTTCACCTCGTATCAACTGAGAGAAACGTACACAGAGGATGGGAAACTAAAGCTGAAAAGGTTTTGGCAAAAGTCACATTTTGCAGAGAACAGTTATGGAACAAGGAAGGATGCAACACAAACTTTTCCAAATTACTTACAGAGATTTTTTGAACATTGCTTCATTAAGCTGCTAGCGGTGTACCAGTAGAAAGCACTATCTACAAGATCCTTTTCCATCTTTAATTATGTTTATTGTGTAATCATAAAATTATGAGATATGATGATCTTTTGTCTACGTAAGCTGATAGCATCTTTCTCATCTCAAAATAGGTGTTCATTGTTTTAATTTCCTATGGGGAAATGGCATTTCCTTACCCTGGCATGCTTTATTACATGATGTAACAATCCAGCTCATTCAAATTATTACAAGATATCTAATTTTCCTCATCTACTGAAATTAGCCTGAAGATGTGTTAAAAAAATGAAACTTTTATCATTGCTGAATACTATTCAGAACCGTAAAGGAATTCTTTCAGAAGTCATGGAGTGAGAATAAGAGGTGTCTGTTCCTGCTATTGAATAAGAGGAAATTTGAAATTTTGGATTTTTTTTTTAAATCTGGAATCTTATGTAAATGCTTCTTTACAAAAAGAGAGGGGGGAGAAAAACACGCAAGGATTTTATACAGTCTCGCAACTAACTGTTCAAGAAGTTCACCCAACAGACTACAGCTCTTGGTGTCACTGCAACTGTCCCTTTACGTGAGTCGCTATAATGAAGCATTTTCACCATGGTCATGGTGAGCCACAGGACACATAGTCTAGAGAGGAAGCCCGGCAAACAGATATAATGAAAAAACGAGACATGTGACCCAAACTCTCATGAAGCACCACAAAAGCTTAAGGAAGCAGATTTTAGACTGATTCAAAAGAAATACGTTAGGTTTTTGTGGTACACTGAAAGTAAACATTTTGTTTCAGAGATGCTGATTTTAGTTTCAAGCAGAAGCAGCTTTGCAGGTAGGAGAGAGCATACCAGGAAATACGTTTGTTTTCTATTTATTTATTAAAACAGAATTTTATTTCTCCCTCACCTGTGGAATGAAAAAAATAAGCCTTGACATATTGCTGGAACTCTCATAAAAAAAGTGGAACTCAGGACACTTAAATTCCTATGGTTAAGGGTCTCCTGGTTAGATGCTCTCGTGTCTAGAGAGTTGAGGCTTTTCCCACAGATGGATCTACTCAAAAGCCCACAGGAATTCTCTGGCTAACCTCATACCACCGCATTTTGCTCAGGAAGCATCACCCATATATGAGATTTAGATTCATTTTGATGAACCAGTATGAACTTAATAGCCTTTAAACTTCTATGACTCTTTCAAAATCAGTTGATGTAGGCCAACTGAGTCAAAATTCATCAGAAAAAGAGAGAGCGAGCTTGATTGGAATTTTTTTTTTTTTAATATGGAGTTTGAAGTAACAGAAAAAGATGGTGTGTGATTACTTTCTGATTAGAATGGAAAAAATTGAATAAAATGGAATTCATGTCTCCATTTTGGTTCAATCTTGAGTGCAGGCACCTATTTTGAGTTAACCGTGTATAGTTGTGCACTTAAAACACACACAAAAAAAAGATACATTTTTTTTGAAATTAAAGAAATTATAAGGTGAAAAATACCATTATAAAGGCAAATCAAAATGTACCCTAATAAATAAGGGTAACAGGTAAAATACTGGATAAAACAAATTTTCAGATAGAGAACTGAAAAGCAAAAGTAGGAGCAAAGATTTTCCTGATATAGAGACTGGTGGTTTTTCTGTTAAAAGCAACTTAGAGACTTCAAAAATAATCAGTGCCGAAAGCATGCTAAGTACTTTAAAAAGCGTTCTATTAATTCTTCAATATTTTTAGATTTAACTAAGCTGAGGTAATTTCTGCAATATTTGCCTACCCAAAGCAAAGTCCTTCTGATGTGACAGTAAACATCTGACGAAACCTTTCCTTCTCAGTGGATGTCAACATGTAATTATAGTTTAATACAGGGCACTTGACAACAGAAGAGCTCTATTTAAATAACCTAAACAAAATCTGATACAGTAAAGTAATATATGACTTGTGCAGAACTAATAAAAAGATGTAGTTCTTTTGATTTGCTTCTAGGGTATGGGTTCAAACTGTCTAAAAATGTTAATCTAAATGTTGAACTGGAGTGCTCTCACATCTCCCCGCACCGTTCACAATTCACATCATGACCAGAGAGTATTTCCAGCTGTTACTGATATGTTGATAGGACCACTGTGAGTGCATACTATTTTTCAAGCCATACATGTAAAAAGGAGTGTGGGTAATATTTTCAAGATAATTTTCTTCAGCAATTTTTTTTTCTTTGAAAGTTGTACTCAATTTTCGCTCTTTTTTTGCTAGCAATGAACAGAGAAGTTGCTACATTAAGTATGCCAGTGGTACCCTACGAATGTTTGCTTAAACACACACACTTGGATTACAGAGGAGGGGGAAAGTGCTATGGAAGAGTTATTAAACATTACATCATCTGAAAACATACATAGCATGTCTGAAGTCTCCTTCTTTCATCCTGCCACTTCCAAATATTTTCTTTATCTTCTTTCCCCTGCGCATGCAGTGATCTCCAAGAAAGGGAAGACAAACGCGGTGCTGCCAAAATGCTGGAGGCGTTGCAGCCACGTTTACAATCTAAGCTGCCCATCAGTTCGTTGAACTACAACTTGCGCCGTTTACATGAGCCACACCTTGCAGGTTAAAAATTACAACTCGTCTGTAAATCTCAAATCATAACAGTCTAATCAAGGAATTATTATTAGCCCAGGTCTGCTTGCTACAGTAGAAAAAAAAAACAAAAAAGAGAGAAAAAATCAAACAAAGAATATTACTATAGAAAAAAACTTCCAAAATACTAGTTAGAATTGAGCCCATGCATTTCCTAGTATCTACACCTTGGTTTTGGTGTTATCTCACCCGTCTTTTGGGAGAGGACAAAGGTTTACGATGGACGCTGATGACTGCTTTCTTCTCTTCTCTAGGAGGAGTGTCATGTTGGAGTTTTCCTCCTCCCCTCCAAGGGCTGTTTCGCACTATCTTGATGTGCTTTCTAACGTGCTCTACACATTGCTCCTATCACTGGTTTACGGTTCCACACCACAACCCAATCTGCTATCTATAGCATGTTTTAACATACCGGATGCTTCTCTGTTCTCTTTGCAGTCCCTAACCCTGGTTTTGACCAGTCCCAAGGCTGCATTTCTGTGGTGACCAGTGACCCACCGCATGGAATGGTTTATAGCACCGGGGCCTCTAGTATAATTTAAAAGGCTTCCATTGTCATCCCCCATCCCCTCTACTCTACATTTTATTCCAGGGTCATGCATAGTTCATTCTACATAGAATAACTTGATGATATTATTACCTATTATTAAAATATATACACAACAGTAAGCACCATACCACAAAATTGCACAAAGCTAAGCAAAAGATAGAACAAATCATTCCCGGTCATCCTGTCATTAGGTAATTGCTGTAACAGCTAAACAAGCTAAAACAAACTTCTAGGAAGACCGAGACAAGGTCCAGCCAGAGCCTGATAAACCTGAGGCTCATGCCGTTAGCTTAACACAAAGACCCGTGGCATTTTTCTTGCCATGGCAACACCCTATATATGGGGCTACAAGGCTACGTGGCTGCAACATGGATGATAGTGGGAAGCTCAGTCTGATATGTTCTCCTGTTCCAGACTATGTGTGCTGTTATTCACTGTCACTGATGTTGGTAAAGCGGAGGCACAGATTATAATGTTCATGGTTAGAAGTTTTTTGGCACAACATCGAGAATTTTCCCAAAAATATACAACAGAAGGACAACCCACGTCCAAAACCTGGGTCCTGAGTACAATGAGAACCAAAACCCATTGGATTATTTCACTAGACCAAAAATCAAAACTTGAGAAATAAAAGCATGCAGTGTTACTCCTACCAAATAAAAGATCAGCGACAGTATCTTAAAATACACATGAAATATGTAAAATTTCAAAAATATTAGGAAATTTACAAAAAGCACACTGCACCAAGTTATACCTTGACATTAGGAAACCACAAATAAAGCATATTCAGCAACTGCTGTTGGGATTACAGCACCACCTAGTGTGTTCGGGAACTGCTCCTAGGAGAAGCTGTTTCATTTTTCACGTGTTTACCTTTAGAATTGAAATCAAGCCACTATCTTTTTGTTTTTCATAATTCTTGTAGTTTGCATCATAAAACTGCAGTCTGAGTTTCATTAAATTCATGGATTTTGGCTCCACAAGAACATTGGCAAAGGAAGCGTTACGTATTATTACACTAATTCCTGCTCCAGTGCCGAGACAGGATTTACTCCATCGCGTAATGAAAGGATCTAGAGGACCTTCTTTTCCTCTGACCCTCTCTTTAAGGAAACGAACATAATTTTCTTCAGCATGGAAGGAGGAGTCTGTCCGCGAGAACTAAGGACACCTAGCAGTAGGACTGACTGCCCTCACAAGCACCCAAACGTGGGCTCTCCAGGTGTTCAGACTTCTCAAGAAGTGAGAGGACACCCTCTTTCTATTCATCCTGAGCATTCGGAGAGACCATGGAATAAAACCCCGTACTGAGCAATTACGACTCTTTCCCTGCAGAACTGGATAATCCTAGATAACCCTGGGCACAATTTGATAACGATACTTGATAATGATAAATTGCCTTTCATATCTTTTTCTCTGATTGCAATGCGTATACAAGGGAGGACAGTGGAAGGTCTGGGTAGGGAAGGTGGGTTATTTATTTACATACTTATCAAGAAGGAAAAACAGTGCTAGAATGAAAAAAGGAAGAACAGACACAGTGATTAAGCAAGCCTCTGAATTTGCACATATTTGTGAGGTCACAGTTCACTTATACCAGCCAACTACTCCCAGATTTGACATGGATGTATTGGAGGGTTTTTTTGTTTGCTTTCCATCAGAGAGAATGGTCAGAAGGACTGGAAAACTGCAACCTTATCAAGCATTCCACAGTGTATTTGTATATATACTGTTTAAATATATTTAAAAATGTAGAAGTTAAAAAGACCCATTGAAATCTAGTATGTAAAATCTAATTTGAAGTTGTCTAGGCTAATCCACGCCATTGCAGAAGAGGAGTATGTATACAATTGCACGAGACTTTCTTTCCATTGCACTCCTATCTCATACGGTGAACTTACTGCTAAACACAAACACTGCTCAAAAAATGACTGTTTCTCCTTACAGTCTTTATGTAGAGTTTTGCTCTGTTACCGTAAATTGTTCAAACCCAATCCTGAAGACAAAAGTAGTCAGGTTTGAAGATTAGGGGTTTTGCCTTGAAGAAGGGCAAAACCAGTTGCAAATGGTAGGAGCTACCCACCTTTGCACAATCACCTCCTCATTAGAGCATCTTTCCAGGAAATGGAGCATCCTCCTAACTGATAAGTTACGAGTGGGCTATAGCGGGACTAGTCTCCTTCCCCTCTGTGGTAAATGGGTCTCTGTGCCGAAAGGATTCAGATATTTAATGTACAAGAGACAGCCGGAATGTGTGACCGAGCAAGAAAGACATTTCCCATGGGAAGCTCGGAGGTCTTGGTTTTGTTCGCTGTGTCACTGGTGTGCTTATTCTCAATGCCTCTAAGGAAATTGCTCCAAGGATGGCTTATGAAGGAACCGGAGATGTGGTCTCCTTTGTCCAATGGAATTTACTTCATCACAGAGCTACAAAGCTGAAGTTCTTCAACTTTCTCAAGAATAAACACATGTCATTTGCTAAATCTTAAATAAATAGAGACCAAAGACAGCACAAATATGTAAGGGGAAAATTGCAAGCCTGACCGTAATTGTATTCATCACAATCAGTTTTACCTGCATTACTTTTTTTCATCACTGATCATAAATTTCTGGACCTAGAATGAAAAAGGAAGAACAGACACAGTGATTAAGCAAGCCTCTGAATTTGCACATATTTGTGAGGTCACAGTTCACTTGTACCAGCCAACTACTCCCAGATTTGACATGGATGTATTGTATCCCACCAAGCTGTTAGATGCTTCAATGTCATTTTTTTATATATTCCCAAAGTTTATATTAGCAAGGTAAAACAAGCCTGAACTTCATAACCTAACAAGAACACAGAATGAGAATTACAATAATAGTACTTGTAATTCAGATTTTAAGAAAAGATTCTAAGAAGTTCATGAAGAGATGTCCGCGTGGGTTTTTTTTTATTGGACAAGCAGCCTGGCAGATCAAGAAAACGTAATAAAATATAAAAACAAAATTTAATTAAATTTTACTCTTAGCAGCGAAATAATGCCACTGTATTATTTATGTAGAGTAGAATATACTCACATCTGGCTTCAATTACACACTGTACGTGTGGGTCCCTGATCTCTCCCAACTCCGCAGACAGTAACGCGACCGCTTGGCTACACCTGAGCCAGTTACCTCTGGGTCCCTCCAGTGACAATGGAGGGCTCTGAAAGGGTGTGTTTTATCCTACCAGTTTTAGAATGAGATTAGTCATGCCATAGAAATGCCTGTTCCTTTCTTCTGCCTATAAAGGAACCCAGATGACTAATTCTGATGACAGTATCTGTATTATGGATGTCAATTTTTGGTCAGATAAATCCCAAACCAACTGTCTTTCCTCCTGTTTTTCTGGCTTGAAAACATACATGACAACATCTGTGACTTCGGAGCAAAATATCTTAACCGTGACTTTTACCTTACACATTATTAGTGTGCCTTAGAAATATCAGTTTGAATCTGGAGTGGCATTTTCAATAAAAGTATTCTTTCTATGGGTTTTTTTATTAGTTTTTTTAAAGTATGACTCTCTGGGAACTGTATACACCATGTTTCACTGAAAATATTATTGTGATGTTACTTCATTCTACCATGATTCATTTAAATGATCACAGGACAAGATAAACAACAGTATCTGGTTCTCAGTAAGAGATAACTAAATTGCCTACTTTTGTTTAAAAAATATATATATAAAAATTAAGAGATTAATTGGCTTCAGCAGTTCATCAGTATTGAACCTTTGAGTCTCCAAACATTTTTTAAAATAATATGTTCAAACATGAGGGAACATTCTTCCAAGAAAACAAAACAAAACAAAACAAAAAAACCTCCCAAATGTAACAACAAAAAGTCAACACATATTTTGAGAAATGGAATGAAAATCATCCTTAAGTTGAAAGCTGAAAAATACAGGGGTTCAGAACAGCAATGTTGTTTCAAATATGGCAATATTTAAGAAAAATAGCTCAGGGGATATAAATTATATTAAATATTTAAAGACATATTTTTTCTTTCATCTACATCACTATCCAAATTCTATTAAATCAAGGATTTGGAGAAAAAGAATTGTCTGAAATGAGCACTAAGTAGGCTATGAAGGCCAGGTTCTCAGAAATTGATAGGCGATAATTCATAAATCATCAGGCAACATCTTTCATTGAAAATGTGAAGTGGGAGTTGTTGAGGTGTAGGAGGACTGGAGAAAAAATACCTACTTGGAAATTCTTATTTAGATTAACATGTCTGTAGACTATGTGCTGGTATAAAAGTGTGGCACAAGACCATATCCTAATCATATACTAGTGCTTTTTTTTATATGGGTTACAGAAAGATCTGGCTTATGGTGAGGCACCAAATAAAGAAAAGCAATGACTCAATCAAAGGAAACTGAAGTAAAGGCTGAAAACAGCTGTACAACCAAAATTAAACCTAGTAGCAATTTTTATCGTGCATAAATGAGATGCATCCACGCAATAAGCCCTGGAGAACATATTCATCAAAAAAGACAGAAGGCAAAAACAAAGAAACAGACGTGAAGCGCAAGATAACATTTAGAGTTATTTGTGATATTGTGATGATAAAATATTCTCTCAAGTTAAAAGAAAATTATATCCTCCAAGGAAACAGGCCTTCCTATTTATATGTCATCATATGGCATGAAATCAATTTTTTTTCCATGGAGCCATGAGTACAAAGACCACTTGGCGGCTCAGAAACTTGGCAATATTCTGCAGTAGTGTATTACAGTGGCATATTTTAAGAACAGCTAAGGCCCCAATTTTTCTTCAATTGTATTCACTAAAGATAAATTAACCATGAAATGTAATAAAAAAACCTTTCTTTGAGCCTTCTTCCATCAGAAGATGTGTCCAGTCTCTGAATTTCAACTAAACTTTTCAAGGAGAATAAACAAAGTTTAAAGAGAGACTGCCCTTCCTTGTGTACTATTAAAAATATTTGAGTAAAAAATGAACTTGTCTGCTTACACTATTCTTCAGTTCCTCACAGATATGAAAGTGGGGGGCAGGAACCTTCTGGAACAGAAAGAGGATAGGCTGCATTGCACTGAAATACAATGACCACACTGCAGCGGCTTTCACTGTGAATACGCAAAAGCTGCTTTATTTGTCCAGTCATTATTCAATGATTTTTTTAATCGTTGCTATAATTATAAACATGATTTTCTCAGTTCCAATAGGAAAATCACTATGTGAAATTCATAGAGTTGTTTGATAGAGAAGTTTAATAACATATTTGCCTGATGGCACTCCTTTCTGCACGAAAGTTGCATCAAGACAAACTCACCCAGTCTATACATTTACCATCCTCCAATTCACCAGCACCCCAGAAAGTAGTAAAGTTTGCTAAAGATGACATGAATAAAATAAAAACACCAAACATTAGCATAGGTAAAAACATGAACCCCTTCCCCCTAATTTTCTTTTGTAACAGAAAATGCTGGAGAAGGTGCCTGATGTAGATGCCCGCTGTAAGTGCCCTAGGTCTTACTTTCTTTTTACGTATAAGATAGTCGGTAAAGTAAAACTATAAGTAAAAGTAAAATTCTATATAATCATATCATACATTTATTTACATGTAATAAATTGACCGTTCTTCCAAAGGACCTTAAAATGCCAATACAGTACTTGCTCATCTAAAGCCTTGTCCATTTTATCATCAGGGTCTTGCTGATGCCTTCAAACTTTCAGATTTTTCCAATGTAACACCATTACGTTTTCTCTAGGTAATACTTGCTCTGTCTCAATTTGATCTCTTGGTGATCTCCATCAAATTCGGAGAGCTTTGGGTTCCCTGGAATGCCTACTCCATTTCACCTTCCACCCCTCGCATACCCTTCTATTGAATCGTTTGATAAAGTCCTCGCTCGTCTGACTGGTATATTCATCCGAGTCAGCTCTACAAGAATGTGCCCCGTGTATAAGCAAGGAGAATCAGACAGAGGGATAGGAATGAAAAGCCTGTGGGTAGTATTTAAATTCCTTACAGATGTCTCTTTTCCTAGCATATCCATATGTATGACTTGTGATTTTCCCTCTTCCAAGTTAAAAAGAAAGCCTAGTTGCCTTAGAGACAGGTTAGGTACACTATCAACTAAAATATAACATGCTACAGGGAATTTACAGGAAAAATGCACTTAATAAAAGAGTTCAGGATTACTTGTGCCAATAGCCCACCCAGTATAAATATATACTGGCAACTGAACATGTTATTGTTTCTCTGCCCTTACTATAGAACTTATTTTTTCCCTGAAGTAATTTTTTTTTTTAAATTGTTTGGCTGCATTGCTGGAAGATGGATCATCTGTAAAGACTTGCTAAGTACCTGCTAGAACATGTTTTTACATGCACATCGTGATCATTATTGTGCAAAGCAGCTAAGCGTTAATTTGGAAATAAAGCCTGAAAGTATATCAGTGGGAAGTGTGTTTTACCTTCTGGGCATGTGCATATTGCTGTGAAAAGTTTCTCTAGGGCTTAGGAGAGTTTCATAGGAAACTAGAAAATTAAAAAATTCAAAAACTAAAAAGTACTATCACGATTAAGTACTACAGGAATAACACTTAAATCAAGCTTACTAAAAATGAAATCCATAAAGAAGCAGCAACAAATGATTAAAACAAAATAGCGATACAAACATGAATCAAAACTGGGCTGATTCTTATGAAATACTAACCTCATGAACATAAGGACCCAGCTTTCTTCCTGAGACCTTGAATTAATTCCCTCAAGGATGCTATTTACTGAATGATTTATTCAGTTATTTCTTATTTTACCTAGATATCACATGTATTTTGCAATGCCCAAGTTCTTTTTGATAACCCTTTAGGCTTCTGCTGAAGTCACTTACTTCTTGGGTTGTAGAAGTATTCACAGCATTTTAAAATACAGAAATAGATTCATTTTTATAAATGCAAAATAGTAATGGAAAATTGGTTAGTCAACTAAGTCTTTGGGCCTTCAAAGTGAGATTGCGCAGTGCAGAGATCAGATGAAGTCATTGCTGGTCTTTGTCTTTATCCCAGCCACATAAGGATAGGTTTCTTTTGGTTCATTTTCTTAGTCAGATGATGTAGCCTGTGATTTTTTCAGGGGTGTGTTAGTGCAGCCACCTTGGATACAGCTATCATCATTAAATATTAGGCTAGGAATTAACAGCTGGTTGGCGTAGCACCAGAATTCTACATGAGGACAGTTAGTAAAGGAGTAACTCTCCTACTGCCTTGCCACTGCGCATATAGACTACCATGATCCTTCTTACATGAATAAAGGTAAAAAGAACCTTTTTTTCCCCTATTTTTTTTCACATTTGGAAGCCCAGATTAGGTAAGAGTGTTACAACCATACCTAGGTGATCCACCACCTCCCACTCTTCTATGCAGGCATGTGTCAATCCCTTTCAGGAAACCTACAATTCAAACACACCGTTTTAGGTAAGGAGAACCTGGTGTCATGTTTGTCGATGGAAACTAAAAGCTTGTATTTTACCCTTTAAGGCATTGAACAATAACACTGACTATGCAAGTCCAGGACACTCACAGCTCTCTCTTCTCAAGAGAGGAGACTCCAGCTGTATTTCATACCTGTCGTTTGGCTTTCTTCATAGCTCCTCCAGAAAACATCTCTTCTTTTCTCCTAATCTGAGCTTGTGGTTTATTCCCCAAAGCCTTTGCGACTCCTCTTTATCTAAATATACTTTCATAAACAAGCATAAACTCGGTTGTCATCATCTTTAAGCTGATGAATATGAGATCTGCCTCTCTGCTCTAAAGCAAAACAAGTTCTGTCTTCTTCTGCCTAAAGTAAAATAAGTTACTTTTTGGCAAAGAGCTGTCAAAGAACTGACTTAAGGCTTAAATCTCTCTTTCAGCCACTTATGAATCAGGAATCAAAAATCACCGTAAGACTAAAAGAAATGAAAAGCTGTGTCTCAAGTAAGGAGAAAATAATGAGGCTGAAAAGGTTTAAACTACCGTAAGCCCGTTTGAGCCCCGTGCAGGCAGACTCTCTCAAAGGAGGGAGCAGGTACAGATTTTGACATTTGCTCAAAAGATTCTTCCTTGCCAACCTTATCTGGGTTGCAGCTAAGCCAGATGGCCTTAGTCCAGGGCTTGTAATCAGCCAAATGTAAAGGAAGGCAACAGTTCTAGCTGAAGAGGAAATAAAACAAAACAAAATAAACTTTAGAAATGTTAATGGCAACCCATGGCAATGATAACCCATATCCACCCATAGCTCTGCTGTAGTAATTGAAAAGAAAAGATTAAAAATATACAACACCAAAACAAATTACGTCGGTTGGTCTGAACATTTCTGGTGTTGTGGCTTTTGGAAGTAGAAAAGTAACTGCCTATAAACCATCTTCTGTGATGTCTCAAAGAAGAATGAATGGAACGATATCATAGTCTCTCCTTCTGTACCAAAACTCTCAAAATCACAGCAACAGCAGTTCCTGGCTGGTAGGGTTGACATTAATGAAAAACACCTTTCAGCTCTAAAAAGGATATGTCTGAACAGGGCAGGGAGGAGAAGTGTATTTTAATCTACCTGAAATATCTAGCTTAATCCAAGATGTAATATTCCATTGCAAATTTTATTGTAATTAATTTAAATTTTGTCTCCTTTTCTTTCTTTATTTTTTAACTTCAGTTGACTTCTAAAGTGGAAATGAGGTAATGGCTTCAAACTGGAAGAGGGGAGATTTAGATTAGATCTCGGGAAGAAATTGTTGACTGTGAGGGTGGTGAGACACTGGCCCAGGTTGCCCAGAGAAGCTGTGGCTGCCCCATCCCTGGAGGTGTTCAAGGCCAGGTTGGACGGGGCTTGGAGCAACCAGGTCTAGTGGGAGGTGTCCCTGCCCATGGCAGGGGGGTTGGAACTAGGTGATCTTTAAGGTCCCTTCCAACCCAAACCATTTTATGATTCTATGATTTCAAAATGAAAAAAACTACTGTTTTATCCCAAGAATAAATTAAATGAAACTTTTGCATTTTGTATTTTTCTCCCCATCTTTAAAACAGTCACCAAATTTTCTTCAAATTCTCCCTACAAAATGTTAAAGAGCAACCCTCTTCAGATAGTACTGCATGCTACAGAGTCTAGTTACTCTGGCCGGTGTCATAAGGAGATAGGAAGCTGACCGCTACAAACAAAATCCCATTGCACATTTACATACATTTAATTCTGTTCTAAAGATTTCATTCTTTTTTCCGTTACATAAAGTCTAGTTACTAAGTAATATCTGATATCTATCAGTAATTGACTAGACATATTTAAGGAGGCTTGCTTTTTCATTTTCCCCTCAAGAAACCATATATAACCTTGATGGAAAGTAGGTTCACGGTAGTTCCAACTATTTTTCATCATTTGTCATCAGCCACATAAGGGATGGAGCCGATTAATATTTGATAGCATCCATTTTTACAAGGAGGATCTAGAACATTCAACAGTCAAGGAAGTTTTTAGCTGTTTCCTTCTACCCTGATAAACTACCACAGGTTTCATTTCAGATGATACCTGCATACTTATCTGTCAAGTAGGCTGAGACACACTGTCATATAAAAAATTATCCGAGAAAAAAAAAGAGAAAAAAGAAAAAGCAGAAATATGTCTTTGATTTATACGCATACTGCTGAAAATGTAGGAAGAATACTGCTGAAAGCCTTGCAGATCACTTCTCCTTCGTTCTAATCCTGCAAAATCAATGGCTCAAACGTTGTCCACAAACTTCAGTTTCTTGCTGAATACCACTATTCTGCAAGCTCAGACTTGCATTTGTATGTGTAGCTGACATGTCAGCTACAACGAAAAAAAAAGTGAACAGCACAGCAGGCTGTTAATCTCAGACAAGTTTTCCTAAGTCAATACATGCTTTGTAAATACTTTCTGCAACTCAGAAGGAAGTAACATGCTGAAAATAAAGCCCTTGTCTTTGAATAGGTTTTTGTCTCTACAGCACAAAAATGTGAAAAGATTCACCCTGGCATTGACCACCAGAAAGACAATTTCAGTATCTTCTGTTCCAACAGATTTATTAAGAAAAAAATCCTACTACCAGATATATTCTATGTCTATTTTAAACCATAGACCAAATCCTAGATCCTTAACTGAGCTAAAATATTACTTTCCAAAGTCAAATAAACTTTGATCAAGTAAGGGAGTCAGTGCTTAAAATATTTCACAATTTATATATGGAGAAAATGTTTAATGTTCAATAAATTTTTCCCCACTTTTAGGCTTCGACTGTACCCTTCCTTCTGATCTGTGCCTAACCCCCCAGCTTCTCCCTGCCCGCCTTGCATTTTTACCTGCTGGGCCATCATTTTCCTTCTCTCTCCTCTTCAGATGAGTTTCAGCAACGGGCTCCCCAGCAAGCAGAACGGAGTCTCTCCGTTTCACGTGGAGATACCGACAACATTGGCATTCCAGGACAGAGCTGGGTAAAATGCATTCATCGCTGCAATAAGCATCAATAACAGAAAATATCACTTTGCACCAAGTAACCCGTTATTTTCTTGATTTGCGTACTTTTCCAAAAAGTAAATGTCTGGTCATGGGTGTGCCGTGAAAAGGTTAACAGAAGTTCACCTCTTTCTACTTCTGTTACACACAGAATTTTATGAGGGACTCTCCCGAATGTTACTGCCGCTGATACACATCTGCCTAGTAGAAGGCACATTACACCTTGGAAGATCAATATCTTTGGGGAAAATTTCCAGTCAAGCATTAAGGATTTCGCATTTCCCCATAACTATACTCAGCCAGTCAGTCCATTACAAAAGTCCAAGTGTATAAAAGTCTCAGCTTACCAACTTGGGCTTGGAATCGATCAAGGAACAACACACCCTTTCCCTTTCTTATTTATTTATTTTTGAAGCACTAAACACCCCACCCTCTAATTCCCAGAAAAAGAATTTGACAATAGACTTTCAAACACTGTAGAAGTGTTACAGATATATAGAGCCAACCGTGTGCATTTATAATTACCTATAATTTCTCAATTTATTTATGGATAAAGTTAGTCTACACCCTAGTGGGGATTGAGCTGCTCGATTCAAGCGTCACAATAGCCAGAGAGAGCTGCCAAGTTCCAGTGCAATATTCCAGAGCCAAGATTATTTTAAAATTATTTTCTACTACACTGCAAGCTACCTAGACAGATATTATACTAAATACGTCCAATTTCAATGTCAAAACTGATACAGCATTTTCTGAATCTGAAGCTTTCAAATCACTTGAGGATTTGCATCAAGTCAATATATACAAAAGTATCTTTTGTTTTCCATTTCCATTCAGTTGCCTCTGTAGTTAATGGGAGGTTTTGTCTATTAAATTATTTCTGAATCTTAAATAAGCATCTGTGTTGACAAAATTTTCTGAAGAAACACACCAAATTTCAGCATTATACTATTATCAAGGAGAAAAACCTAGTGGGATAGAATAGGTAGCGCTCAGCTTACTTTTCTTACTCGGCCATGAGGATGTGCATAAGAGTAGCAAAGAGACATTTTGAAGTAAAGAAACATTCTAAGGCAGTAGTTTTCTTGCTTTTGTCACTCAGATTTATGGTTTCTGAGTAGATGTTTCATAAACAACAAGAGGGTATTATTAGCAATTTTTGTTAAGACTCAAGAAAGGACGAGAAACTCCGAATGAAAATGTATACCAAAACAAGCTTGTATTTCTGGCTTTTGGAGTTTTGCTTTCGCGCTGTTGTTATTGAGAGATGTGCGTCTGTGTGTTTAAGATACGGCGAGGGAGAAACCCAACCCTTCAGCCTTAGTCTGAGAGCCCCTCAAGCCCCGAGAGACTTCCAAGCAAAGACTCTTTTATCAGTACATCTGGAAGTGCGCAGGAAGTACCAGCCCACTGGACCTCCACCTATTACTTGTTTGACAGCTGTGAGGTAATGTATGAGCAAGCAGACAATGGACAAACACGATGGGGTCATCCTTAACGCAGATAAATGAAATCTGATAAAACACAGGATTTTACAAGGCTGCTAATGAAGGCGCTCAGGAAGTAATGGAAGGAAGACACGCACTCTACAGGGTTTTTTTCCCCCACTTCCAAACGTCTAGCAACACGACTTAAAACTTTAGACCAAACAATTTGCAGATGAACTCCCTTCAAGCCTTGAGGACAGGAGAATATGACATCCCGTTTCCTTCTACTCTCACAAGTAAAACCCACAGCTCAGTTCCTGAGGGTAGAGGTCTACAGGAATACAAAGGAAATGAAATGAGATCTCAGCCAATTTAGTTACTAAGCCTTAGTTTTCCTAATAATTATCCTTAGTACAGTCGGTTAACCGGTGCAGTACTCTTTGGGACTGTCTTGTTCAGAAACACAGCCTTAAAACACCCAACAAACAAAACAAAAAAACCCCCCAAAACTCTTATTGTTTCGCTCTTTCAGGTGTCATACAGTGACCAGACCAGCTTATCCATCTTCAGTGACAATGATTGACTTTGAGAAGCTGCTCCAATATTAACCAGTGGGAAAAAGAAGACAAAAAAGTCTTCGGGAAAAATCTTTATCCTTCAATAAATTGCTTATAGAAATCCAGGAAAGCAACAAAAAGCACTTGGTTATCTGCACACGTACTAATCAAAGAATATTTTCTAAGGCTGGCATGGGAGTTAGACTGCTAGGTACTTCAAGAAAAGGTCATAAGGTGGTGTAATCAATGGCTTCCAATGATACAAAAATATGCTACAGCAACAGTGGTTATTAAAATATTTTGGGGTTTTTTTCAGTGATGAGAAGAGTCTATAGAACATAAACCGAAACAACAAAACAAGACAAGACTAAGAATTTTCATGTCTAACAAGCCACACACACTAGAGCAGCGTAGAGTTTATCTGTATTTGAGATGGCACAAAACAAATATTGTAGAACATATAGAATATGTGTGTCTAAACATATATATTAAATTACATGTATTAGTATATACTATACACTATACGTACATTTATTATATATGTGTAATTACATATATGTATATATTCAGTGACTTTTGATTATTTTAACAGAACATCTTGCTTTTTACATTTGTAAACCTAAAGAAACTGGAGAAACCAAACATTATCATCAACTACTTCAGGCCATTGAAGCTTTTAGGGTGAAAGATCCTAATGAAATAAAAACCACCTAGGTGAATCTGAACTGAAATTAAAAAATTAGTTACTGTAGCTATCTTCTGTTTATTAGAATCATAGAATCACCCAGGTTGGAAGAGACCTGTGAGATCATCAAGTCCAACCATCAACCTGACACTGCCAAACCCACCACTAACCCATGTCCCTCAGCACCACGTCTGCCCGGCTTTCAGATACCTCCAGGGATGGCGACTCCACCACTGCCCTGGGCAGCCTGTTCCAATGCTTGACAACCCTTCCAGTGAAGAAACTTTTCCTAATATCCAATCTAAACTTCCTACTATATATCCTATGAAAACCTACAAGATACAGAAACACTAACAGAAAAAGCAGAAATTTGTCAGTTATAACACCAGATAAATATACATATGCACATAAGTATACAATACTATTTGTGTTGGACGCATAATGCACTGTATATAGTGTGTATATATAGTATAATAAAAATTTCAGAAAGGGTGCACAAACAAGGTAGAGAGAAAGCATGAATAATGGTAAACTAAATAATAACAAACCCTACTTTTGTAGAGTTTCTAATAAAATTAAGTTAGGAAGACTTTAAAGCATATCCAAATGCACCAATCCGAACTCACTTATTTGTTCAACAGAACTGAGGTTTCTAGGGAAGCCCAAATCAACACTAAATCAACATTATATACTGGTATTTCTGTCATATGTAATTTCCACCTGTTTTTTTTTTTTTCAAATTCATCTCATTCCTTATGATCTGCCATTTCAAAATTGTTTTATTGATACGCTTTGCTTTTATTTTCATTTATATACAGTTGACTACTGTTTGTTGACCTAGAAAAGCAACTAATTACATGCCATTCTGGAGCTGGAACTCATTAAATGTTTTTTCTCCGGAAAAATCTTGAAGTCTGAGTTTTACTGTAATCTGACATTTACTTGCAAAGAGGCATGCACTCTCAAAGAGTATTTGATTTTCTATCCATTCACATTTGATTATACTCAAGTCTAAGCTTTCAGCTCTTAGTCTCTGGCTGATCAGGCCTTAGAAAACACAGCTGGTTTTGATTAAATAATTATTTAAAAAATGAACCTGATTTATACCGAATCTCTACAGAAACTTATTGCTTTTGTATTTTTATGTAGTAAATTCAGCCTTGATAAATTCCAACTCACAGCTGCTTGTAAAACAGGATCATCCAGTCAGAAAATATTTATGTTTTATAAAAAATAGGGGGGGTGGGGGTGTTTTTCTTTTAAACAAATGTGTAACATTTCTGTGAAAGTTATTAGTTTTTGTTAAATATTCTTCTGAAAAAAAATCTCGATTTCTATAAAAATAATCCAGAGTGCAAAAAATCATAAAGTTAAAAACATTTTTATATTATTAATATATGAAAACGTATTCAAGGATACATCTGACATTCAAATGTAATTTTTTTCCACTGCTGAGCCAACCCTCTGGTTTTGCTGCTTCTTGACCAAAGGAAGTGACCAAACGAGAAGGTCTCTCTCCTGTAGAAATCTACAAGATCAACTCGCAGTAACTGGCTCTGCCAGCTGAGAAATAGCGATGTTCTTCTCCCACAAAATGCGGTTTCTAAGTTAAAAAGGTAAGTTATTCAAACCATTGCTGTAACCTTTCTGCAGCAGGGGTATGAACGTCGCCTGTTCTCCCTTCCAGCTGCCCCAGCCATTGCTTTGCTGCCAATGTCATGACAGTCGCTCAAACTCCACGCACTTTGAAGAAGGAATTCTTTAGTAATTTCCACTTTACTCAGAACTTCAGCAACAATGCTGGAGGTGAGCTGGGGAAAGAAACGACATGGAAAAAAAATAACCAAAATAAAGGAAGAATAGAAACAAAAAACATTCCACAGAGAAAAGACGGCTGCAATCTGCAAAGAAGAACGTGAAGGAACACCAACGGTAATGTGTCAAGACAAAACATTTCCAGAAAATAACTGTCAGGCCAGGTCCTTTTAGAAATTCAGTTATGTATTTTCTGTTGGTTTCATAATATTCTTCTTAAGCACCGGTAAGGAACTCTGTATTGAGGCCAAATAAGATAAATGCTAGATATCTAGATACCTAAGGTACCAAATAAGTACAGCTTCATTGCTGTCATAGACAACAAGCATTTGTCAGGTACATGTGAAGAACTTGCATACAAATTTTGGATCCAAAATTGTCTTCACAATTTTGCCTTAAAAGTTGCATCTGACAAATGTTTTTACTTCACTGCTTTTGAAAAGAAAAATTCTTTCTGCATTCTGAGAATGCAACGTGTTAGAAATTATCTCCATGCACCTTTTCAGGGCTACTCAGACCTAAGTTTAGCTAAGCCAATTTAGCCAATTAGCTCAGCTACTTTACTTTCTCCCTTTTTAAGGTCACCAGGCCAGGTGAGTAAATAATATTATTACTGTTGATTTATTCTGCTATCACCACAGAATTATTTTTTCCAGTTTTGAAACTGTTCCACCTTTTCTCCCCAAAACTTATCAGTTCTGGGGCCCCTGCATTCAGCTCAGCCCCATCTTTGTGTGTGAGAATTCCCTTCTCTGGTTACTCACAATTTAGGCTGGTCTCTCCCAGTACAAGCACTACATTCAGTTGGGCATCAGAAGACAACACCAATCAACACAATACAATACAATACCATCTCTCTGATGTTACTAATTTCTATATGAAGGATAGCTGGAGCAACAAATAATTAAATGTTCATGCAGGTGGGCATCAGGCTATATTAGAGCAAGTCTCTACGTTACAGCTGAGGCACTGCCCAACCACGTCATGTCCAGGAGACAGGACAGAGAACCTCAGAGTGATGCTCTGTGCTGATCTGGAGCGTGGTGAGATCTTAATAAACTTCAGACTGAAAGAAAGCAGACTTAGATTTGATAGTAGGAAGAAATTCTTTACTGTGAGGGTGGTGAGACACTGGAACAGGTTGCCCAGAGAAGCTGTGGCTGCCCCATCCCTGGAGGTGTTCAAGGCCAGGCTGGACGGGGCTTGGAGTAACCAGGTCTAGTGGGAGGTGTCCCTGCCCATGGCAGGGGGGTTGGAACTAGATGGTCTTTAAGGTCCCTTCCAACCCAAACCATTTGATGATTCATAGCTATTTTTGAGCATTTTGCCATTCTACGCACTTCACGAATGAGAGGAAGCTCCAGTTAATTTCAGCCAGCTTTCTCTTCTGTGATGATAAAAACCTAGGAGGACTTCAAGACCCTGTGTCCTATAAATAAGGGTTTAAAGTCATGGCCAGTCAGCAAGTATGCTGAAAGTCTACTCGAGTCGAGGTCACAAAAGCTGTAGTATAACTATAATGTATGTTTCAGAGCAGATAGCCAAGACCTCCAGATTTCTGTGTGCAGATAAGACTGATTAGAACAGGACTTGGAGGAAAACAGAAAAAGCCTTTTTCTTTTCATCATGGCTCCAATTAATAAATTTAAGAAGACTGTCTATGCACGTGAATTCTGATACTCCACTTCCAGCTAGCTAGGCCTTTGCAACACATGCAAAGATCACAGTGTTAGCACTAACCGCTGTAGGACTTTGCAGAAAGGGCAATATCAACTGAGCTGGGTGTTTGCACAAGGGAAAAGAAAAGTGCGCACAAAATGCTGATTAGGGCTTATAATTATAGGGGAAAAATTTATGATGACTAGGATATCCTGCCTCCACCCTATCACTTAACGCTGCCTGCCTACCTAAACAAATAAAGTGTTGTATGATTTACACTCCTTAACGTTAATTAGTCTTCTTTTCATGTTTCCTTTCAAACTCAAATTAAGTGTTTAAAAACATGTAAAAAAGTTCATTTTTGGTTTGCTTTCTTAGAAATACTAAGTGAAATAACTCTTTGTGAAGTAAACTTTGACATTAGAAAAATGTATCAAGGATTTAAAATGCTACAGTATTGTTGATTATTTAAATACTGTTTTGAGTGTATGGATCAATGCTTTATATAAACTGTGCTGCAATATCCACAAGTGACATCTTATCCAATAAATACAATGAAAAGCATGTGTATTGGTGTGTGTGAGAAAGAGAGAGGGAGTTAGTTATAAAAAATGCAGTTCTTAAATAAAATAACTGTATTTTAATAGATGTGAACTCGGGAATACTTAAAATGCTTATGTCAGTCTAAAAATTATTAATTGGTCTGATTTAAGATCAGAGATTCCCATATTGGCTGGGTTGTGAAGAGTCCACCTAGAGAAAGAAAACAATTACTTTCAGATGAAACTTTGGGGACGGATGTTGATAAAGATGTTTCCTTGCATTATATTAATTGTGTTTCTGGCTTCATTACTGATTACCTCAAAAGCCAGAAAATATACGGTGACTTTAAGAAGCAGGCTGACAAGCCAGGTTCATTGCAACATGATTTTGTGCTTCAAAAGTTTCTCAAAATAGTTTCCTTGGTAATTATTGACTGGCATCCACCCAAATATCCCACAACTTGTTATTGATGATGGAGAGTTGGTAGCGTCTTCTTTGTAAGATAGTGGTTGGTTGCTCTCCAGCAATAAGGTATCAGTTATTCCCACGTAACAGATGAAGAAATTCCTCAGAAACCTCATGAAATTTTCCTCTTAATAAACAGATTAGTGGCCCTTGTAGAAAGTAGTCGTTCAAAAAAGTTAAGGTCAGAAGCCAATAAATAAATTGAAGCATACTAACCCTGGCAAGAGAATTTGCTGTTCTCTTCACAACTGTTTTGGTGATTTGTTACACCAGCTGTCAGTGGGTAGAGGAGATTTATCAGGTTCAACTCTTCCCACCATCAGATGTAGACTTCACGGTGTCACGGTCCCCCAACTACTGTTTGGATGTCAAAGAAAGGAAGGTGTTTTCGGCAATTATTCAAGTGTAAGATATTACCACGTTTCGTTACCAGGTGGATGAATATCACATGATACTCACCAGGAGCAGCCTGATGTCCCGACAAAAAGATCGTCTTTCACCCAGCACTTCTTAGGCTGAACAACAGCTTATTTTGATAAATGTTTCAAACAGAAGTGATGGTAGTTCTTAGACACAGCAGATAAAGATTTATATCTTTACAAGCTCCAGTTCAATTCCAGGCTGTCAAAAACCACCCAGCTGTAACTGCTGTAATGATTTCACATCACGTTATTCTTGAATTCCAGTAAGAAACTCTAGCTAGCCTACAAATGATTGTTTCAGGAATAGAGAAAGCTCCCGCGAACCCAAACACTTCTAATCCAGTAACGTACTGGCTTCATTTTTATACTTGGAGACAGTGCAAGTTGCTGTTCAGAGGCTCCTAAATTTAGATCCCAATTCTGAAGTTAAAATTTCAAATTAAAACCTTGTATTTATCACCTAACAGAAACTGTACTTTGAACATTGCAGTCTTTTTCCTCATTTGAAAAAAAAAACTGTCCTAGAAATCCAGCAGTGCAAAATGAGAGACGATTAATCCTTCTACGTCTCAAGAAACATCTTATGTTTCAGAACAGGACAGCAGTGACTTTCTGGTTACGGTGTAAGGATCAATCTTCTTACACGGTCCATGCAGTATCTCTAACATTGTTATATATATTTTTGTGAAATACCCAAAGAGCAACATAGCATTGTGTAAAATATTTTTTACTACTACACCAATAAATTTTTGGTTTGCCATCTGAGAGATAACTAGTCGAATATTGAAACTACTTCATAACCTGCAAAGATGGCTGATTACAATTGCCTTGTACACATACCAAAACTAATTACTGGATTGAATATTTAAGGAAACAACTACTGTACCGTGTTCAAGTAGAAATAAGACTTAGCTGTTCCTGTGTTTTGATCTTTATTGGTGTCCAAGTTGTCATTTAATCAGAACACTGCCAAAGCACTTAATACTGCCAGTACAGCCTAATCAAAGGCGCAGTGTGAATAAAACAATGAAACAGATTAAAATTAATTAATCAGTGAAACTAAAGCTTCTCTCCAATACAGGAATGTTTAAGGTCTGGTGATGTGATTATCTTGATTGTCTTTCTGGCTTCATTTCAACAATTTATTATCTTAGTTTCAGATGAAATAAATCTGACGGGGAATAGACATCCGCTTTAACTTAGTTTGTTTTGGCATAGCGTTCAATAAAAGACTTTCATTTATGTACCATATGATTTGATAAAACAGGTTGCAATTACTGCACAAAATATGCCATCGTTCTCACTCATTAAATCCAGACAATAATTTTTGCTTTTCCTAAATCCTCAGATTCTCTTCCTCTCCTGTGAATTTGCTTCCTAATCATTCATTCATTAATGAAAATACAATTACTATGGAAACCACAGTTTCTGAAAACCTCTAATTTAGCAGATATTAACCATTTTCTTTTACAAAAAATGGGAAGAGGATTTTAACTCAGACTGGTTTTAGAGGTTAAAAATAAAACTAATTACGGAACAACTGCATTTTACAGGACTAATATAGTCAGATAATCATTCCAAAAAATACTTGCTTCAAACAACAGTACAAAACCATTTAATCTAGATTTAATCTTGGTGATCTAGTCAAGTAAGTGTTGGTTTAAGTCAAGGTGCTGAACACCACTATGACACTTAGACTATATTCGGAACAGTTGACAAAAGCAAGTGTCTGAGCGGCATGGTTTTCTGAAACTTCACCAATAAAACAACTGCAAAGTGAAGTTACTGAAAATCTTACTGTAAACTGCACAAGAAATACCTTCTCCTGTCTGTTGATGCAAAAGGAGAGTCCACGGAAAAGCATGCTTTGTTTCTATTATTCTATCCAAACAATTACTTTTGACCACTTTCCCTCTTTGGACAACAGTTTCTTAGCTAAGAATGTTGAGACACTTAAAGGATCTCAGCCTTAAGAAAAGTGGCCTGACAGTTTCCTGTTTTCCTGATTTCATAACAATCCTTATTGCTTGTACCCAGAGACTTTATTCATCCGAAGCCCTATAGCAGTCCTAACAAGTGCATCCCCAGCAGCGTGGGCAGCAGGGCCAGGGAGGGGATTCTGCCCCTCTGCTCCGCTCTGGGGAGACCCCCCTGCAGTGCTGCCTCCAGCGCTGGGGACACCAACAGCAGAAGGACATGGACCTGTTGAAGTGGATCCAGAGGAGGCCACAAAGACGATCAGAGGGCTGGAGCACCTCTGCAGTGAGGACATGCTGAGAGAGTTGGGGGTGTTCAGCCTGGAGAAGAGAAGGCTCTGGGGAGACCTTATAGCAGCCTTCCAGTATCTGAAAGAGGCCTACAAGAAAGCTGGAGAGGGACTTTTTCAAGGGCATGTCGGGATAGGATGAGGGGCAATGACTTCAAACTAAAAGAGGGAAGATTTAAGCTAGATATAAGGCAGAAATTCTTTACTGTGAGGATGGTGAGACACTGGCCCCGGTTCCCCAGAGAAGTGGTAGATGCCCCATCCCTTGGAGAAACACTCCAAGTCAGGCTGGATGAGGCTTTGAGCAACCTGGTCTAGTGGAAGGTGTCCCTGCCCATGGCAGGGGGGTTGGAACTAGATGGCCTTTGAAGGTCTCTTCCCATCCAGACTATTCCATGGTTCTATGAACAAATACTGCTATCATGGCTAGCTAAATAACACAGTGCCAGTACACAGCAAACCACTTTTCTGTTTCCACCACTACTGCTGTCAACAAGTATTTGTTTGAAAAAGTTCATTTTCTTCTAGACTCTCTGCATTAATTATTGTTTTTCAAATATTTCACTTGTGTTGAACTACTAACAGCAACAACAGATCTTTGTAGGTTTTACAGAGAGGCATCATTTTGGCCTGTGTTCTGCTTGCTAACAGCAAGAACGATCAGGTGAAAACACCATGAACTAAGACTGAAATAAGTTAGTGGAAACAGGATGGAACAAGAAGTCTTGTTTAACCAAATACATAAAAGCAACTGCCTTTGAGATGTCTTATAAAATTTTGATGATCCTAGGGCGATCCGATAAATTGTAATATCATTTTACAGAAGGGCTTAAAGAAGAGATTAGTCAAGAAGACTTCAGTTTCGCGAAGATGTTTTCTAAAAGTACTAACAGCAGAACACTGGCACAAATTATCTAGGGATGCTGGACTTCTGTGCCCAGCTGGATCCTAAATATTCTTTAGGGAAGATATATATATAAATGACACTGTTTTGTGGTAAAAGAATAAACTAGACAAACTGTTGACATGCTTTGAAGGCCTACTTTCCATGTCTTTCTATGATTGCTGTTAAGGAATAAATTCAGAGAATCATAGAACGGTTTGGATTGGAAGGGACCTTAAAGACCATCTCGTTCCAACCCCCTGCCATGGGCAGGGACACCTCCCACTAGACCAGGTTGCTCCAAGCCCCGTCCAACCTGGCCTTGAACACCTCCAGGGATGGGGCAGCCACAGCTTTTCTGGGCAACCCCAGCCAGTGTCTCACCACCCTCACAGTCAACAGTTTCTTCCTAATATCTCATCTAAATCTCCCCTCTTCCAGTTTGAAGCCATTACCCCTCATCTTATCACTACATGCCCTCGTAAAACATCCCTCTCCAAATTCCTTAAAAGAACGAAAAAAATAGAGTGCTTCTGACTCAGTTGGCAGAAGCAGATGAACCTACAGTGTACTGGTCATCAAAGCAATGAATCAGCTTCGCTTCTGTAGAGGTTACTTGGGTTTGCCCTGGGATGTCCGTTTCTCAGGTTCTTTTTCTAGTTTTGTGTATCATCTGTCCATCTGCACCACAGAATATTGTCATTAAAAAAAAATATAAAAAAATCAAAGTATCTGCTCTCTATATAACCTGTTGTTAAGAGATGATCTTCACTCAGTGATCAGACAATGTTTGAGACATTACTCTTATTCTATATTCATGTACTTCAATAAATTCAGACAAATTTTCACTGACCAAAATTGCAAAATTCAACCCAAATGTTTTATTTTACTTCTATTAATTGCTGACTGCAAATTCAAACAGCATTAAACCAATACAAGAAAACCCCTATTATTTCAATATTTTGACAAATAATTCTTTCCTGGAGGAATGTTAACTTTAACTGTGCATGAGCAATTGCAAGACAAAAAAAAAATCATTACATACACGTGAAATTACTTCAAAATCTAATATTACAAAGCAAGAAAATTCAAAGTCAAATTTACACTGAAAAGAAATCTAAATACATAAAGGAAAGAAATGCACAGTGAGACACTAAAATAGCTTCTGGATCATAATCACACAGCTATTCTAGACTGCACTTACATTACAGTGTTCTTTTACTTCAGTTTCTTTTTTTTATAGATGTTTTCTTCTTTTTGTTTTACTTTGTTCAAGTGAAAGATCCTAATTGTTCCTACATTTCAGAGAATATATCGTAAACCAATTTAACAAAGTCAAAAAGAAATCGAAACCAGCATTTGAATTGTATACAAAACTATATCCAATAGTAGCGCTAACATATTAATCTTTATAAAACCATATGTTGTTGAAAAAATAAGTCTTTTCATATTCCGGAATAAGAACTGGAGTTATACACAGGCTAATTGACTTGCCAGGGGCAGAACACAGAAAACCTCAAAACAGAACTGGGAACGGAGTTGCTTACATCTAGTTTGTTTTCTTCTAAAATTTACATAAATCAACCAATTTTGGTAATGATTATCCTCTTTCTTTTATCAGAAGTACATCAGTTAAGTATCTTTGTTATCAGTAAGTCATTAAGAGTAATCTAACTGAAAAGATTATATATTATAGAAGACTATCCAAGTATTTCCACAGGTTTATATGGGATCAGAAATTCAGATTAAAACACCATTAGATGTCATCTACAAAAGTAATCTTCTGTGGTGAATCCTGTTTCTCATATCACTCAAAATCATGTTTCATATAAAAACTATTAATAGCAAAAATATATTAGCTATTGAGATCAAGAAGTGTTACATCTCTCAGTTAACTCTGGTACTTTAAGGAAAACTAAGTGTGGTTTCGGGTGTCCTGACTGAAGACTCAAAGTTTCATTCAAGGCGTATTAAACTCAGTGGCAAACCCAATATAGATATCAGGACTAGTTCCAAAATCCTCTTCCAAAATTTAAAATGAAGGCTGTAATTGTCTGTCACTCTCCTCAGCCTTTACGACACCACAGATGGCTTTAAAGTATCAATTACAACATGAAACATGGAACATCTGTTGAAACCACTTCGGGGACGTGAAAGAAAAAAAATACTTCAAGTTTTTTGTTTTTAATATAGAACAGGTTACTTAAAAAAAAAACACAGTGATTTTCGTAGTACCAAACTATACATTTTTCCCATGTTCAATACATGTTTTTTCCATTAAATCTGGGTTTGGTATTGTAATTTGTCTTCAAACAGTGCTTACAGAGATAACATTAAAAGTTGCCGTGTAACAAATGAGATTTCCTCTTATTGTGAAGAAGCAAACACTCCCTCTTAGTCACAGTTAGTGGAGAAGAGGGGGGAACGCGGTTACAAGGCTGTTTCTTTATTTAGTTACGGTTGCCAAATTGGACCACGTTCACATTCATCAAGTGTTTCAAGCAAGTTCCTTTCTTAAATTGTTTCAAGTGTTTCATTTTTTGAGTATAGTTTAATTAAAAAAGAGGCAGATTAACGCTGAAAGGTAATTGCAGCACTGAGTTGAAAGCTCTGCTTTAACAGAATACTGACTATTTGAAAATTCACGCAGCCTTTTTACTGTGCAAATTAAAATACACAAGAACCTGACAAAATTATATTGATTTAGAAATCAACTTTTAAGACTACGTGTAGTCCTAAAAGTTCCCCTAGAAAAGATACCATTTTAATAAGTTACACTATATTTAGATATTCCAACCAGAAGCCCCCACCATAGTCTATGTCACAAACACCAGCACCGGAATGTTTTGGTGGTTGAAGGCAATTTACAACATAATATCGGTTTAATTCACAAAAAGCAACTTCAACTTCTTCTCTGTTCTTTTCACCAGACAAGTCCAAATTTTCATAAGGATAAAAGAGGAACCTAAAGCTCACAGGACAAATGACACTAAGCCGTAACCACCCACTTAAAAATACAGTATTTGCCAGAATTATGCTAACAAGATTTTGGGAAAAACAAAGTTCAGTGTTGTCTTTATGCGCTTGCTGAAACTCCCAGTATCAAGTTCAGTTCTAATGCGAGTAAGAAATATTGGTAGCTCAGTTCTGAGCATTCCCGTTACCATACACAGTCAGCAGGGATTGTACAGGGAAAATACCGTGTCTAATGCAAATGTCCTCATATATCACCGCTCGTTATTTCCTCACTTATCGAGGCATTAAACTACCCGCACCTGATTTCAGGGGTAAACGGCCTGTGCCCCCTCCTCTTAGGAAGACTCACACATACTCAGTACTACTTTTTCTCAGCTCCTCTGCCTGACTACCATAACTCAACCCAGAGCAATTGCTCCCAACCTGCTCTTAAACTGAAATTTGCAAACTCATCTTGGGCTATGAATCGAGACTTTTGTGCCAAAAAGTTGGGAGAAAAAAAAGAAAAGGTAACTTTATCAGTTGGACTCATAAAAGCATCAGCTTCTCTAAGCTCCTATAACTCACATGGCTATGAAGTTTTCCAATTTCATCATATCCCTTTCTAAAACTGTCTACCAACATTTTTTGGGCATGTTTCAGAAGGGAATAATTTTTTTTTTTTTTTTTAATTAAACCAACTGTCGTTACATTCCATTCACTTTTTGCCTTTCATTTGGAAATTGTTTCTGCTGCCTATTTTGGCCAGTAAGGGGCTGGAAGGCAGCACAGAAACATATAATGGGCTACCAAAAGATGCAAAAATCACTTGTCCGATGGCCCAGCAGAGAAAGAAAAAAAGATCACATGCCACTTCTATTTGACTCTGAGATAAGTCAACACTTTCATAGCTTCTTCGCCCCTGAGTCCTGCCAGGACTCCACTTTGAAGCGTCAGCTTTGACTTCTGGAGCATCATCAAGGAAGAGCCAAGCCCTGGGCAAAGGCGAGGAGGGCTGTAAACCTTACGGAGGGCAAGCCGCTCTGGGAAGCAGCCACCTTCGGTCATATCGTGCCACCAGGACACCAGATATCAAAGAAGAAAATGTCATGGTGAGTCATTTTTACATCTCCTCTTCGCTGTCCTGTAGTTTCTGCTGGAGCAACAACGGCAGCACAGAGTCCATGTATCAAATAGAATAAAGCAGGAGTATGTTGTTATGCCCATATAAATCCTAACCAGCTATAAGCCTAACCTAAAGCCTCTTCAATTTTATTAAAATAACTTTATTTACTCTTCTGTAAGCCCCATGACTGGAATTATGGAACCAATACTGATTCTTTGGGGTGATTTTTTAAAAGTGAATTAAAATACACACACAGAAGAAACAAATAGTTCCAAGAGAAAGAGCCTCACAGCATTAATAAAATTACTATCAGCAGGTTCCTTCATAAATGCCAACTTATTTGCAGAACTTTAAGTAACATGCTACACTGGTATCTCATTTGGCACTGGTGGACCACTTCTGAGTTTTCCCAAAGTCCTTTCTCATTGTGATCTCTCCCAGAGCCTACAGAACACTATGCACTCTGCTTGCGAATAGTTAAACTTGAATGTTGTCCAAACTAAAAATAATGGGTTTTCCTCTTATAGAAAAGCCAGAATGCTGTTAATACCTCCAACAGTCAGAGTCAAGCCAGGCTGCTACAATCTGTTTAAATAATTTCATAGCAAATTATTATAGCTAATTAAAATGGAATCCTTTCTAAATGGCGGCGTCTCGCGTGTTAGTCAAATTATAGCATGATACACAGTGAACACCGTGAAACCACAAAACGTTTTGGAATATGCTTGGATGCCAGAATTTTATATTGGGTTATCACTTTGGCAGCTAGTTTGCATTCAGCTTCGTCTCACATTTGGAGCTTGTTTTTTGTCATTATAAGACAAAATCGCAATGATCCCTCAAGCTTTCCCTACGTCGTGAATAGTCTGACCCTTTATCACCATATAATTTTAACCAAATCAGACAACTGTATGTGGATTTGCTTTGGTTTATGATAGTCAGCTAGTATTTGAAGGCCTACTATTTGTCAAGAATATGAAGGCACTGAAGAGGAAAGTAAACGTGTCATGTGAAGACTGAATATGTCATATAAAGACTGAAAATATCTGAAGCAAAGTTTCTAATTCACCCATACTTCTTGTCACCATCTGTACCTGAACAATGAATCCGATCTAAAAAGTCCAGTTGTTAAAGACAGTGCACTGGACACAGAGCTCCAAAAAACAACTCGTGAAAACTTTCATCGGTTTTGAAAGAGGTGCGGATAAACCGCATTTCTGCAAGTGCAACAGTACAAGTTTCAGTGATATTTTTGTGATGAGTCTGCTTTAGTTCACTGCAGAAGAACAAGATTACACCCCATCTAAATTTCTCATTTCTAAACCAATTAAGGGAAACGTTTTTCGCTATAGAATGCTGGTAAAATTGTGTGAATAATACTCAATGATACTAAGGTAAAAATTAACAGGGGAGAAAAAGTGTATACTTTTATGGGTATTAGCATCCAGTTCATTAGACATCACAGTTTTCCACCTTTTGTAGTGTTCTGGTCCACATTTTTCACTTACTTGAGGGACTTCAACTATGTGTTGAGGTAATTGCCCCGAATATACACACCACAGCACTTTTCAGGATAAGGTAAAGAAACTATAAATGAGTCTGGCTGGCTATCAGAAATAGTCACAACAGCAGAGACCAGAAATTGCGCAGGGCTCCTGTGAGTCCAGACCTTTCTTTACTAGTCTTTCCTTAATTCCCCTTCAGTTCAGCAACACTGCCAACTTCTTTAGGTCTTTCTTTATTTTCTTGTGCTCTTGCGTTCATTCCTTTTTCCAGGCACAGGAGTGAGTCCAGAATGACCAAAAATAAAGACTTCAAGATCAAAAGGTCGATCTAACGGTTCTAATGTAATCCCCATGAGAGAAGCTGTAACTTCTAACCCTCATATTGATGATGCAAACAGGCTGTAAACGCAACGTGCCCCTACTTGTATGAGAAACAGAAACCCACAAAAAAGTTTTCAGAGCCATTTCTTTCAAACAGCTCTGAAACAGGTTCAGTCTGGAGGAGAGGAGGCTGAGGGGAGACCTTCTCGCTGTCTACAACTCCCTGAAAGGAGGTTGTAGCCAGGTGGGGGTCGGTCACTTCTCCCAAGTTACAAGCGATAGAACAAGAGGAAATGGGTTCAAGTTGCACCAGGGGAGGTTTAGATTGGATACTAGGAAAAATTTCTTCATCAAAAGGGTTGTCAAGCATCGGAACAGGCTGTCCAGGGAAGTGGTGGAATCTCCATCCCTGGAGGTATTTAAAAGCCAGGCAGACGTGGTGCTGAGGGACATGGTTTAGTGGTGGGTTTGGCAGTGTTAGGCTGATGGTTGGACTTGATGGTCTTAAAGGTCTCTTCCAGCCTAGATGATTCTATGATTTTATGAAAAACATATTCCACCTCAAGTACCTTATTGTAAAGTTGTTTTTCGGAAGATTGATTTTAATAGTTAGAGAAAATTTTTCTAATGAAATCAAGAGATCATATTAAGCTATTGCGTATGCTCCACCCAATATGTAAACTACACCGAACACAGACCGAGTACATTTTTATATGCCTGAGTTTTTCAGCCATCTACTATTTCTAACAAGCAGAAAGAGCCCCTGCAAGCTTTCATCGATTAGAAAGCCGGTTGTTTTTCTTGGAATCAGATTCAAAAGACATCACTTGGCACGTAACCCCTGACAAGCACTGGCTAATCCGTCAACGTGACAACACAAATGAAATTGAGACCCTACTGTCCTCACCATTGCGCTATGAAACCTGCAGGTTGGAACCAGATGATGTTCTAGCACTCTTTCATAGAGAAAAAAATATAACAAGAGGCTGCATCCAACTTAAAAAAAGACTAAAAGGGTGGATGGAAATCAAAGCCTTCATTTCTACACCTTGGGAAGTAACAATTTTCCTTTAATTAGATCACAAGGTTACATGGGTACACCATAATAAAGTTTTATATGGTCAAGCTTTTGATTACTTAGAGCAAACCTTATTCTGCTGGAGTTTAGTAGAAAAAATACAAATGGGATGTATGGCATTAAATCACATATGACTGCCAAGGAACCGCGTTCTGAAATTTGTGGAAGCGATTTGCATTATGTCACTTACAAATATGCTTCATGGTATAGGTATTTGCACACTTCTAACTCATGGTATAGGAAGATCTAGGAAAAAAGACTGTAACTGGGGAAAAACCAGCTATTTTTTTTTAATCTGGAAACCAAGTCAATATACAGTTAAGAAAACAACCCACATGGAAAGAAAGGAACATACAATCAACAAAAAACAAGTCAGTGTACAAAGAGAAGCATAAGAACAAACAGATGAGTAATTTTTCAGATTTTAATTAGTTTTATGTAATCCCTCAAGTATTACTTGAAGTAATGTAGGAGTGTCACTCCTACATTAATTATCTTTTCACCAGCTGAAAGCTAAAAAGCATTTTTTTTTTCTAGTTTACACAAATACACCACCTGTGCCTAGTGTTCCAAGTGCCAAACTGTAAAAATCCCTCTGTCTTCCAAAATGTGTGCCCTAAACTGAAAAAAAAATTAACAAGATGGTGGAGATCTTTTTTTATAATATATAAAAATCCATTCTACTATAATCCTGGTCATCATATTTTCATATCCATTTATATACCAACATTGAATATGTTCAGATATTTTTGCCTGCATACAAATAACTGTGAACGATGCAGAAAGAACTGGTAGCTTTTTTTAACCAAAGACTATTAGATTAGGTCTTTAAGCACATCATAGGTTCTATACCTACAATGCACATACATATATGTGTGCATGCACTTAGGTAAATAAGGAAGAATACACTTGTTCTATTAGTACCTCAGACCTGCAATTTGACAAATTTAAAGACTATTCTAAAAGCTGTTGTGAGATTTTTCTAATTCCTTGAGCCAAACCATAGCAAAGTGCATCTTTCCTTCTTTCAGGATATAAAAATCTACCACGTCAACGTTTTCCGGAGTATACCTCATTCTTATTTACAAATGGTTTGGATTTCGCTCTTCTCTTCCTTCAACTTTGGTAAATACATTTTCTTTACAAGAATTTTCTTGGATTGTATTTCTTTCTAGTGCTGACGGTTAAACAAGCTATTCCAGTGGCAAGGTGCCTGGTTAAGTTCCCAGACTTGACTGGGTCTCACCCATTCACTTCTGTCCCGCCAAATCTCACCTTTACCACCATAACCGTCTGGGCGACTGCTCTCCAACACAGCAGCGTTAAGCGATCTGGTTAAAGAGACCTACGAAAAAGCAAGTAGGGGTGGAACGCAGCCAAGAGCAAGCAGAGGTGGGGAGGAAAACTGAGACAGGAGACAACCTACCCAGACTCATCCTCTGGTGAGAAAACCAATTAAATCTCAGATTTACTAAGAATTATAAAGGTAATTCCAAATCAGATGGTATCTATTAAACACCAAAACTGCAAACGTTAATTATATTGTCACAATAACTAAAGCAATGCACGTGAAAACTTCTGGGGGAAGGTATAAGCATTTGCACTCATATTTTTCCTCCACATTTATTGTATTGAATAAGAAAAATCTTAAATATACTTGAAGGCAATCGTTCATAACATTTTGCTTAAAGAAGCAACCAAAACAATGCTGTAAAGAAAAAGCAGCCAAATCACAGTTTCAGACAACAGCTAATACTGCTCAGATTTCCATAAAAATTATGGACATCAGAAACAGACAAAACAGAAGCAAGAGAACAGGACCAGCATATTGATGTACTTATTAAACCAATGAAATTCCAATACTTTGTATCCTTATGCTTAACATTTTCTAAATTTTCGCAACCTACGGAACCCTCTTTCTACCATATAAGAGTTACAGCTGTAGATCCCACTGGAGAAGAAAATTTAAAAAGTATCTGGTTTTTAGTAGATACCCTGGGGCTCTTTGGTCTTTGGGAGAATGCTACACATTTTAAAGTGGAAAAAAGAACTACCGGGAAACTTCCTCCTCCCAGACACTGGAAAGGAAAGGCATTTTAAAGCTCATTCTTTCTATGATTTTATATAATATTCTATATAATTCAGGTGTCTGATCCCAGCTGACCAGCGTGTGTCTGCAGAGAAGTTTGCACTGAAGTGCACCGGCTAAACGCACCACCTGATGGTCTGAAAATCCCGAGTGAAGCTTTGGCTGATGCACATTTGTCACAGGTGAAACTATTCCATCGATCAAATCAATTTTTTTATAAACAGTAGAAGTTTGATACAGGGAATAAGTGTATCACCTCTGCCTCTGGTTTTGGTACATCATCGTTATGACAGGTATTTTTCATCTTTCATTGTTACAAGTTTACTTTTTCTAAGAACCCCTGTAAGTTACAGAAATAGTTTTAAGTTTTTGGAATGTTGTTTCTTGCGTGTTTGTTTTTAATGCCTCTCATTCTCACAGATCTATTTGCCCTTTAATTTGTCTTTATTGGAGGTATTTTGTAATCGTATTTTCCCATTCAGGAGTTGGCAAAACTCTTCCAGCAGCAGCAGCAGCAGCTGCATTTGCAACAGCTGCCAACATTGGTAGCTGACACTCTCAGCGCTGTACCTTGCCACATTTCACGTCAATACATTCAGTGATATACATACCACAGTTTAGAAGGTCCTGCTCTAACCTGAGTTCTTTGGAGGTTCCCCCAAAGTTACAACTTTTGCTTACCTATACAGTGGCCCATTTTTCTTGTTAAATTACATTTTCCTCGGAGCCCTGCAGCGGAGAGATCAAGAACCAAGAATTCATTTGGATTAGTATTTCAAACACCTCTCATTTCAGATTACATTGTTTTAAAATTTAAAAAGTGTTTGACTGGCTTAATACAACGTGAAAGCACAGGCACCATGACTAATTTCTGTGCCCGTGTTTGTTTTACACTAAATCCAAACCGACTAGTAGAATTAATCTTGGCTTACCTGTATGCATATTCATTAATGAAGAAATAAAGTATACCCAATGTATATTTCAGTTGGCAAATAACACTTTTCACCTAAACATAGTGAAGTTTCTGGGGAGGTCTCCAGCTTGTTCAAAAGCTTTCATTGTTTTTGCAGCTGACACTACTTCTGTCTACCCATGTAAAGAAATTTCCCATATCAAGGGATTTAGATTTGGCGCAAGAAAAGAGAGTTTGCATTAGTTGCTACACTTGGGCTCTTTCTCCCTCTGTACAAAGTTCATAAATCTATACGTTTTAAGCTACAATGTAATGTCAAAATTCTAGCAACCTTGCAAAAACAGCATGCACAAGCTTTTAATTGACAGATAATACTATGGTGGTTTGACCCCAGCTGGCAGATAAACCCCCAACCCAGTCACTTGCTTAATCCCTCCCGGTGAGATGGGGGAGATGGGGGCAAAAGCGAGAAAAACCCCCATGGGTCAAGATAAAGACGGCTTAAGAAGTGAAGAAAACCCAAACAAACAAAAAGGCAAGCGATGCAGAGGCAGTCACTCACCACCTCCCGCCAGCAGACCGATGCCCAGCCAATCCCCCGGCAAAGGCTACCTTGGAAAAACTCTCCGCTGCCAGTTTTATTGCTGAGCGTGACGTTATATGGCATGAAATATCCCTTTGGTCAGTGGGGTCAGCTGTCCCAGCGCTGTCCCCTCCCAACTTCTTGCCCACCACCAACCTCTTTCCTGGGGAAAGAGAGTGAGAAACAGAGAAGTGATAAGCAATAGCCAAAATATCGGTGGTATCAACGCTGTTTTGGTCACAAATCTAAACAGTAGCACTATACGGGCTGCTATGAAGAAAGTCAATTCTGTCCCATGAGACCCAGTACAGATACTAAGAATGAACAAAAAGGTATGTTTAACCACAAGAAGAAATAACAAAGTATGAATCTAGAAAATAGACTGACAGTATGTTTGCCTTAATATTGTTCAAAATTAAGTTACACGTGTCTTCAGAAAGTATTTCACTATTGATACACCTACAAGAATAAGGTTCTGTATTTAAGAAATACAGCCCGTCTAAAGTTAACACATTTAGCAGGCTCAGCTCAGGCTTTTCTACAGGCTAGCCTGGGAACTATCATTTGGGCTTTGTTAATAGGAAAATCAGCTAAAATGGCAGTTACAGCTGGGATGCAAATGAATCAAGTCCTAACATAAAGCTACTCCAGTGGAATGTTTAATCTAAATCAGTCATGGAATTAGTTCACTTTGTTTCAAAGGACATTTGTATATTTCATCAAAGGAAGTGCTTATAATGTACAATCATTTTTATTTTAACATTTAATGCCTATAAAAAGCAAATGACTGGCAGCAGGAAAAGAGGACACAATACAAACCTCCTGTCCCACCAGTGACCTCTACCATGAGTTACAGCTACTGCCTTCTGCAGATGCCAGCGAGAGTTTTTTATCCTTCACCCCAAAGCAGTGCCCAAATGCGGGACAAAGGGGGAAACCAGAGCGGCAGTACTGTGGGCACTGAAGTCTGCGACCCCCTGAGCCAGCTGAGACCAGCTACAATCCCATTCTGTTAAGATCTAAACTATTCTTCACTTCAACTTCAAATGAAATTGGGGCAAGAACCTTGCCTTTGTCAAAGCAAGCAAAGCATAGCTGCATCGCTATGGAGGAAAAGAAAAAGAAAAAGAAAAAAAGAAAAAGAAAAAAGAAAAAAGAAAAAAAGAAAAAAGAAAAAAGAAAAAAGAAAAAGGAAAAAGGAAAAAGGAAAAAGGAAAAAGGAAAAAGGAAAAAGGAAAAAGGAAAAAGGAAAAAGGAAAAA
>VFFE01009208.1:3276781-3303261 GCA_008921705.1 Burhinus oedicnemus
AGAAAAAAAAAAAAAAAGTCAATCTTGTCATATTTAGCTAAAGCTAAATCCCTAATTTAAAAAAAAAAACAAAAACAGTTTTTTTCCATGAGCAGGAATTGAGATGACAGAATTACATCCACATAGAAATCAGTAATATTCGGGACAAAGATGGGTATGCTGTATAACCAATACATTTTGTTTTCAAAGTGGACTGTTTATTACACTTGGGTAGGAAAATCTAAATCTCAGCAGTTCTTATGGTACCCTTTTATGGAGCCCTCTGAATAAACACACCAACTAACTAAGAGATACTGTGGCAGCAGAATGGGGGTTTCATCCATCTTCAGCCAGAGGTGGCTGAACCTCCTCTCCCTCTCCATTCTCCTCTTGCTGGAAAGGAGGACATGAACATCTCAGCCTCCTATTCCTTTACACTGGCTCTATTCCATGGCTTTTTCATCTAGATTTACTTCATTATCACTTAACCTCTTGTCAGAAACTGTTCAGTCGTTCCCGCGCAAAGACTGATTATTTTGCATTTCTCTGCATAGGTATCTTCAGTGTTGATCATGTTAGTCCTGCCCAGTTCGTATTGCATTTTTTGCTTTTTGGAGAAAAATTTCACCCAACAGTTAAAAAAAAAAAAAAAAAGAAGGAAAAAAGCACACATATATACATATTTGGAACAAACATCTTTGGGAAAGGATTTTAGAATACCGTCACGGTAACACAATTGATGTAGTAGGCTTTCATTTCATGCTTCCAACAGGTCTAGTAGTGTTGGTCCTTGTCTTACCCATCTTCCACAATTCCTTGCAAATGACCTTACCTTCCCGCTTTCAGACGGCAGACGCTTGCACGTAACGCCACGCCATTCAAACTCTTAATTATACAAATGATAAATTCCTGTAGTTATCAGGGTCAAGACGGAGCCGGGAGTCACACAAATGGATGGGCTCAGCAGTGCTATCTCTTTGAAATACGTCGAGGACACGAATGATTCCTCAATACGCACAGCATTCTCAGAAAGAGGTTATTATCAGACAGGAATAACAGCTATGAAGCACAATAGCTGACAATTTTCACGTAATAATAGTTCTTCTGCCCCCAGCACGTCTTGGCTGGCATCTATGGGAAAAGGAAAATATTCTTCAACACCAGGATATCCCAGTGTAACACGGTAATACAAAACCCGGTTGCTCCAAACGCGTCGGCTGCCAAAAAGTGAAAAGGCTTTCGAAGGGTGGCTGTGAAAAACCACAGTAAGATTATTTTTAAAAATGGGGAAATAAACTGCTCTGGTTTTCTATAGAAACGGTGTTGTAATTTCATTTCAGTTTTTCACTTTTTTTTCTGTGGCACTGTGGTCAAGTAACCCCACTGCACCGTTCCCATCCTCCTGAATAAAAAAAATTTTAAAGAGGGTTTTGTGAGAAACAGAGAAGGGAAAAAAAGAGAGATACCTTTCCTCCAAAAAAGGTGAGAACCAGCCTGCGCTACCTGACATCCTTCTGCTCTACCTTTGAATGATGTGTCGCTCCCAGCACTGGTTTGTTAGGGCCGGATTTGTTGCAAGCAGCTGTTCCGGACTGTGCTATGTTTCCCACTTACTTCAAATACAGCCCCAAACATTTACGAGAACACACAGTCTATCCCAACATTTATTCATCCACTTTTTACAACATGCCATAATAAAAGTGTTCTATTGCGGTTTCCAGAGTCATAACATCGCGAAAGCAGATAAATCCAGATTGTAGCCTAAAAAACCAGAACAACTACTCCTTGTTGATTCACTTGACTTTTCTACCCAGGTTCTTGAGACAAAAGGGCACAACCTCAGACTGAAGGATCATCTGGACAAGCACCTTCTTTTTCAGAATTAACTAAATGTTTGGGAAAAGCCGATAAACGAAGCAAGCATATCGTGGTATTTCCCCTGACTGCTCTCCCGATCTCCAGGTAATTTGCAACTTGGAGACTCCCCGAACCAGAGGCATCATTTTTGCCTTTGACAGACTTTTCTTGACTGAACGTAGCCAGCCTACCCTTCAGCCGAGACACATTGTCACCATTTTAAAAAGCTGGCAGAACAGCTCAAAAGGTGGGGCATAACCAATAGCAATTTTCCACTGTTTATTTTTTGAAGGTTTTTGTCTCAAAACTTGAGGCAGACACAATACAAGAATTACTAATTTTAGATAGCACACGTTACTTGCTATTACAAGATGCCTCGTTATTACAAAAATGCAATTTAATAAAAAACACATAGTATAGCAGTCGCAGATATGTTATCATCATAAAAAAATAAAATTACTGGAATTAAGAGGTTGGTTTTATTTCAGCACCTTCAATTCTTACTCATCAAGCTACCGTTGGCAAAAGTTCTTATATGTCTTATTTCATTCTCCTGCAAAATGGGGATGAAAACCCTTCTACTTTGAGAAAAAGCAATAATCCAAATAATTCAGCAGTAAAATGCATATGTGTGTGTGCACACACACTGGAGTTTTGATACAGGACACACCACACGGTAAACATTTTACTCTTTTCTTCTGTATTGCCTGTTCTCTAAAATTTTTGACTGGCCTATACAAGTACATTCAGCGCACGGCAAACATCCCGAAGAAGTGCAAAACCTCGTATTTCAACGTGTGCCCTATTGCACGAGGGAAAGAGACGGCGTGAGGGGAAACCTGGAGACTCGCGGCCGGGGCTTTTCGAGCAGCTCTGCCCACGGGAAAGCCATGCCTCTTGAATGCCCTCCCCAGCCCAGCCCCTCTCCCCCAGCGGAGGAGAGCTACAACCAGCCCACCTCTTCCAGCCATGGTAGAGCTTTTTTGAAGACAGAGCTATGGGCGCCATCGAGCCTGGCCTGGCAGCTCGTCTCTGGGAAAAATAACATTCCATAAACTGGGCAACATTTATTTGTAAGAACTAAGCACGCCCGTTGTAAGCCAGGGAAAGGAAGGGGTTGCTCTCACAGTCGCAGCTTTTGGAAGGGAAGCACAGCTGGACCTGCAAGCTTGATCTACTGCCGCACCGGCATGGCCCAGGTCTTTCCTAAGGATAACCGGGAAGCCAGAGGTGCAAAAATAAGCTGAAGCCTTGTGCATGAGGAAATGCAATGCTGTCGTTACTCTGAGTACAAGTTATTTTACCTGGGGATTTATTTATTTATTTACTTTTTATTTATTTTTATTTATTTATTTATTTATTTATTAAGGACAAAACTGATGTAAAAAATTCTGGGTGCTGTTGTTATCCCAACTTGGTTTGGTTCAAGTCAGGCACAAAAACTACAGACTATATAGAATCATAGAATTATAGAATTGTTTAGGTTAGAAAAGACCTTTACGATCATCTAGTCCAACCGTTGACCCTACTCTACCACCTCTGCCACTAAACCACGTCTTTAAGCACCACATCTACACGACTTTTTAAATACCTCCAGGGGTGGTGACTCAACCACCTCCCTGGGCAGCCTGTTCCAATGTTTACAAAGCACATAGGCAACAGAAAAGGATCCAGATTAAGGGGAGTTGTTTAGAAATTGTTATAATGAAGGTACTAATGCAGGAGAGTAAGAGGCTCAGCACAACACAGGCGTGCCCCCTCCAGCATGTGGCTAAATCCTGTCCTTTGCCTAAAAGCTTCTTGGCAAAGCATTTGAAGTTGGTTTAGATTGCTGTGGTCTCTGCAGCCACAAAGTGTAATGACTTAAAGGGCTTGAAACTCTGCCTAGAGAAGGAAAGAACTTTAAAAAGTCAAGCTAGAACGAAGATAAAAATCACACCAGAAGTTGTCAGCATCCATGTAAAAGTGTCTGGGGCTCCACGTTCAAGAAGCAGGTCGATTCAGAAAATATTTGAGATATTCCTAAATGGTTCCTGGGTGATCTAAGCTATAATGAAACTCCATTCTTTCCTGGCAGGATGCTTAAGGAAAGAAATAAGGCGGCTACCACCTGCCCTCCTGAAATACAGCAAATCTGAGCTCTCCTACATCAGCAAAGATTAACCAAGTCCAGTAAATGTCGTGTGTTCTACAATAACATATATAAACACAGCTGACGGGACGCATTTGAAGTCTGGATAGCGTTACCTGCCCTTGAGGCTGGTCAGTACTTTTCCCTGCAGCTGCTTTGTAGGATGCTGCATTTCAAAGGCAGCCGGAATTTTGAGCAAAGGTTAGGCTGCCTTGTCCTCCCCATGGGTGGTCCTCCTCCTCCTCAGGCTGGCACACAGAGCTGACATTCAGTAGGTTCTGTGATTTCATTCTCCCTCCTCTCCCCCTCCCTGGACTCCTTTCTTTTATTCCTTCTCCTCCTGCTTTTCCCTCCGTTCTCTCCTGCCCCAAAATCAGCTGTATCCGGCTATAAACATTAATTCTTACAAACAGTGTACGTTGGGTTGTAAGCTCCCCGTGTTCTTACTGGCGGCTATTCCAAAAGCTATTCCAATAGCTTAATTTAAGAATTACAACATCTGCATTTGTATACTGGAGGACTTTTTGAAAAGATAAAGCAGGAGGCCAAAGTCTGATCTCACTTATGTCACTGAATAATTTCACTGACGCTAAAAGGAGTTGCTCCGGCCTTTCCTCCGGGGTGGCTGAGAGCAGGATTTGACCATTTGCTGTAGCTGCGTGCTGATATTTGCTTCAAACAGATCATGAGAAAAGGAAAATAATTGATGCCGGTATTCCAAATATTTGCTCCCCGCGAATGCTCGGAGTGTGAATTCCATCTATAGTGTGCCTTAATTCCTATGAAAAACTGCATTTTATTGTTTCTCCGTTCCCAAATCTACATCTTTAATAGATGGGAAATTGCATGAATATCTCCCTACACTAGCCTTTTCAATTTACAAGAATAGTATTTACAATTCAAAAGAATAGCAGGAAATGTCTAATAGACTTAGCACTTGGTCTCTAGGAAACGAGAAATACCATGCTAATCACTGAAGGCTGCACCTTAACTATATTAAAAGTGTTTAAGCAAGCATGAGAAAGTTTGTACTTCTCTGTGGGCAGTAGTACTCTGAACAGACAAATACAGATATTAAAAGAAAAATAGGTCTGAAATCATTAACTTTAGAAGTTGTAAACATACGAGCAAATCGTGTTCTTCTGTTGTGGGCTCAAAAAGAAAGATCAGTAAGCTTAATTTGCACAAAAATTCTGAAAAATTGTCTTGGATATCTTGAAGGTGTTTATGGTCTTTTTACAAAAAGAAGTTTTCCATATCAAATATGCAGTTCACAGGTAAAGTACCAAAAAAATGTTAAACTTCAGCCCTGCAAATCCTAGTAAAACGAACCTTATGCATTAGAAGTATTCAGACAAATTGTACTCCACTGTTGTATTTTTTTTAAAAAAAAAAAAAGCGGTAACCTTGATTTGCAGTACAAAGATCCTGAAAATTATTTTACAAATCCTAAAACTGTGTAATATCTTTCTAAAAAAGGTTTTCATATCAAATATATCGTTTACAAGTAAAATAGCAAAGAATGTTAAACTTCAGCCCCAGAAATCCAAGTGAAAACTAAAAGCCAGATCAGATGCTATCATTTTCATACACTTTTACTAATACCAACGTGTGTTTGACCCGCTTAATCCTGGAAATACACTTCTGCAGTCTTATTTTCTTCTGCTTGCCCTTAACGGCACATACATAATAGCATTAGACTTCCACAGACGTAATGGATTCGTATAAACAGAAAATATAATCCTCAGCCTGAATGAGAAATAAAACCATTCTTCATTTACTTGCTTTGACAAAAAAGAATTAAAAAAATAAAATTTTATTACCAAGACAAAAAATTCACCCTTGAAGATGTGCATAGAGAGGACCCACCTAACACCAGAGGCACACCATCTTTCCAGGGTCAGGCTACTTCATCAGTGCCTTTCCAGTTAAAATTACGCACCGAATTGGAAAATAATGCAAAATTACACAGATAAACGTTACAAAACTAAAACATTTAACACTAGCAATAATAAAAGGGACAACAACAATCATCATTATCTCTTTTGAAAGCTTTCCAGAAAAAAATTTCCAAAGTGTGGACACTGCATTTGATAGCCGTATCACGGACACTGACAACACGGGTATCATCACTGTATTTGATGGTTCCACAGACCCAAACTGCATCTTCCACCCTGCAAACACTCAAGGCTGTATGGAGTAAAGTATGTGGAAGAAGAGAACTTTAGAGCACTTTCACAAGAATCTGCTGATGTTGATATGTTTGCACAGAATCATCACAGAATGGTTTGGGTTGGAAGGGACCTTAAAGATCATCTACTTCCAACCCCCCCTGCCATGGGCAGGGACACCTCCCACTAGACCAGGTTGCTCAAAGCCCCGGTATATATCAAATATACTGATGGCACACTTTCTTTAAGTCTCTAAAAGTGAAACACAGACCGTGTTGACTCCTTCATCGGTCTCGGGCTGACACTACAGGAAGTTTCAAGCTTCTCCGTAGCCCTCCTGTAAAGCGCACTAGGAATGCAGGGGGAAAAAGCTGGTGGAACTGGCAGTTTCAAGCAACCGCCGCTGCGCAGGGATGACAGTTCTGTCCCTTAGCAGCCATCTCGCCTTGCTCTCATTGCAAGTCGCTGTTAAGAAGCCCTTCGGGATTCTCTGACAACTTGACCTACTCTCTTCATTTCCAACACTTGACCTATTCTCTTCATTTCCAACACATGGGCAAAAGATTTAAAATATTTTTGTGGGTTAAATTTTTGTTTGGTTTTGGCATTGCCATATCAGCCTCCTTCCTTCATGGAGAGTCACTACAACTCACCCACATAATTAATCATAGCAACCTGTTGGAGCAGCAAAGAGGGAAAGGACTAAGGTCTAATAAGAACATATAGGACTGACGCAGGCTACAAAATAGCCAAATAAGTGGAAAAACAGCTCTCTTGTACACAGTTCACATCCCAAGTCCTCCCCTGCTTCTTCAGGGGCGACAAAGTGGCAGATGTCACATGGGAAGGGATGAAGTAAGACTGTGGGATATACATAGTCACTAACGAAATCGCTAAACCCAACCTGAAATTAAAATTCACAATACGTGCACCAAAACAAGCAGGAAACGGAAATCTCATGGAGTAACTATACAGTTTTCACTTCAGCCACAAGAACCTGATGCGCTACAAAGGAGTCGGTATCCATTAGAATAAAATCCTAAAGTCGAGTATTGCAGTCCAAACTAAAGCCAGCTCAACCAGTCAGGGCCAGAAGGTGTTGTGCATGCAACCACTATTACTGTACTTTTAGCTTAAACAGCAAGTTTCAGTTTTCGTTTCGAGAAAATCAGCCCAAATACAAACAGACTTGAACCACACAATTTTGTAACGGGAAAACTTCTGAATTTGAGATCAGGTACTATCAGTTGAGCCATAAGCCCTATTTAACAGTTCACAGCATCATGTTAAATAGCATCTTTGACGTAGACAGCTAACATATTTACCACTTGGCAATATCTTGCAGCCTGAAGATCTTCTTTTAAAAGATGTTTGTGAAGAATGGTCACCCAAAATAGGCCAGTGACACGGAGATATAGACAAGGAGCACCACCAAGGCTGTGGAGCCTCCTTGAAAGCACCAGAACATGGGCTGACGGGACAACCTGAACTACCTGACCTAACGTCAAAGGTGGCCCTACTTTGAGAGGAGGCTTGGGCCTCCTGAGCTCTCCTTCTCCTTGAATTATTCAGGGATTCCATGACTTAAAGGCAACGCATTTTGTTATTGCAGCAACACCAAGTTCCTAAGCTACAGAAATCACAAGATAGCTTAGGTTGGAAGGGACCTCTTGAGAACATCTAGTCCAGCCCACCAAAAACTTTATTTTCTCATAGTTTTAATGATGCAGGTATTATTTACAGGTGTTTTACCATTTATAGAAAGCTTTAAAAAAGCAAAGTATCTCAACACCAGCCTATTTTCTTCCACCTTTCTCATAAGTACATGGGCTATTTTGAAGCAAAGTCAGTGCATTCTGATCTTAATAGGTGACTTTAAGAAAAATCTCTTCAAAGCCACACTACCTAACTAAATAGTCCTAATTACTAATTACCTATAAGCTACATACTCTTCAAGGGCTTATCCTATTGGTAAATGAGATTCAAGTTCGCACTCAGAAGATTAACCCTGATCAATGCATGTTACGGTAATTATGCAAACATATTTACATGTTACAGTAATTATAAAAACAATGATTTCTTAAATAAATCCATAAATCCCAAGCTGGTTATCTGCTTTATTTCTAGCTGCCTCAAAAAAGAGGGAAACAGAATCAGGCACCAAATCTTCCCTTCAAAAAATAATGCGTTACAGCATTATTAGATTTTGCAAAATTCTGTTAGCTATGAAATATCACATGCATTCCAGAAAGAAATTCAACTCACACTAGATCACAACTGAAATAGCCTCTTCAATTATGGCATTTACCATTTTGAGTTTTGGTAGAAAATGACAGTCAACCCATGGCTTTGGGGTTATTTCAATACAAAGAGAAAGGTCTGAGCAACTACTTGTAACAAAAATCTGATATTTCTGGGTTTTTCCATACTGTTTATCCTCTGCAATGAGAGTTTGAAGCTAACAAAACTGAAGCAAACTGCATTATAATTCTTTACAAGATAGCAGTAGCAAGCAACACTACTATTTTGTTCTTATACACCATTTTTCACCAAGGGGTCTCAAAATTCTTTAAAAAAGGAAGGAAATATCATTAACCCATTTTACAGGTAGATAAATTTCACCGATTTCAGTTTTTCTCTGCCTATTTCACATCCTCCTATGCAAGGAGAAACAATGGATACTATATTTAGCAGCAGCTTCCAAACTGCGGTCTGTGAGAATTCAGTAATTCACAGAACCATATTCAGGAGTGCTTTCAGGGGGCCCTTTAGAAAGTATGTATTGATCCAGAAGGTCTGAAATATTAATTGGGCCCCAAAAGTTTGCAAGCTCCTGACCATTTTATACGTGTTCCTAGATAGTGTAAAGTGCCAAGATACAGAAAATGAGATCCCAGATTCCAATAGTCTAATATTTTAGGTATACTCATGAATAATTGTTGCCCAATTTATACTGAAGTTGAGCTGAAGTTTTTCTGTCTAGGGAAATATTTCCTATCTCTAAAAGTGTTTTCCTTTTACAAACTAAAGACAAAAAACAAAGTCATAAAAATTCATGGAAAGAAGCATTCCAATGTGATTGAATACTTTGGGTTTATTCATAGAATCATGGAATGGTTTAGGTTGGAAGGGACCTTAAAAATCCTCTAGCTTCTCTGGGCAACCTGAGCCAGTGTCTCACCACCCTCTAACTCAAATTTTGATTCAAAAGTGGCTTTGAATTGAAAATCAGAGGTTTGAAATAGTAATTTTCAAGGAAGAGCTCTATCATTATTTTTTTTTTTTAAATTCGCTAAATGAGAAATTTAGCATCATTTATTTGGGGTGGAAATAAATCCGAAAAATCTGCATTTTTGCATTGGGTGGGGAGGAGGTAAATTTTATTAGTAAACATCTTTTGCACTCCTTAGTACAGTAGTGCTGAGTATCTCCATTTTTTGAGGATGGATTCTCAGTATTCATGATCCCAGAGAATGGGCTGGGGTTTCATATTCATAAAAGCCAGTCCCAGGGTCTAGTACGCCTTACTGGCTGTCTCAGGCTACATGAAGATCTGTGGATTTAGCAATAATTTCAGCAACAAACATAACTACGTACACTAACACAAACTTCATTCAAGTTCCCAAACTGTCTTAAATGTAGGACTAGAAGACTAACTTTAGAAATCTTCGAAAAGAAAAGAAGAAAAAAGAAAAAAAGTATCTTGAATTTCTGGTCCTCACCTCCATCCACTCATTTGTCATACTAAAGAGCAACAGTGGCAAATTATGTCAGCTTCAGATTCTGGCCACTTCTGTTTTCATTAACCATCAGAACAAGTGACCGATAGCTATGGCACGTTTGTGTGACAAGTTTCGTATCTAAAAGCTCAGTGTTGTGTCAAGGGAGGTCTTTGCACACCCAACCATCTCCCAAAGGCTTCCTGGCCATAGCTGAACAGGTTCCCACCGAAAGATTGAAGTCACCTCAGGAAACAAAGTGGAACTAAATGTTTCCACGTCAAGATTTGCAAGAGTTTAGATGGTCATACAGATGGTTTTCATGACTGTTTCAAAAGCCTGTGATACACGTTCCATAAGGATAAGCATCCTTCCTGCACCTCGCAGTCTCCCCCTCTGCGTGCAGTTTAATTCACCAAAGCACTGAAATTACTTACCTGTATCAATCCACCAAAATCCACAGAGATGGAAGTCTGTTCCCAGTGTCCTACAGGGGTTTGCTCCCTCCAGCGATACAGCAGAGGGGAAAACCATGTCCCTCAGAAGTGGGTTTGGAGAGCTGAACGTTGGGCTGCTGCGCTGTTAAACGCCTCCGGACACCACGAACCCAAGAAGAAGAAGAAGAAGTTCTTACATTGATAAACAGCTCACAGTTCCCACTATCTCTACCTGTGATGCTGGCATCATTCTGTTGTAAATTTTCTTGCTGGGAGACTGTGGGTGTCCCCGGTCACCGTCCCCGCAGCCCTGCACAGCCAACTGTGCCTCCATCTGCCCAACTGGGCTCCTTGGGGGAGGTAAGAGGTGGCCGGAACGCAGTCAAGAGTTGGATGTGGAAGAGCGTCGTTCTGCTTCTGCAAGCCCTCAGATCAGCGGTGCAACTCTAAAGGTTCCTGGCAGCAGTCTCAGACTGTGCCAAGCCTGAAATAATGGAACCTGTTGTCCCTCGCCATGAGGGCAATTTAGTTTTTAATTATACGGCTTTATTGTTGATGCAAACGTTGGGAAACAAACCTTGAAACTCTAGCTTAGGAAGTTTTCTGCTCAGCTGCAAACTTTTGGATATTTCAGGAATAAGGATAATAACAGATAAATTGGGTGTATTATGAAATACAGCCCTTTCAAATGAAGAAGCTCCAGAGTTACAAAAGAGATGAGGGAATTCGGCCACACAACTTGTAACAAAAAAAATAGCTGCAAGGTTAAATCCCTAGCTACAATTAAAACAAAAAAAAGATATCACAGGAAACATATAACAGGAAACAAGTAATCACGCAAGTACTAGCCAGTATGCTGTTCATCTACGTCAATTTTAAATATTAATACTTTTATTCAGTGGCTATGTACACAGACAGAACCAGAGCCAGAAGACAGACAATTTTTCTTCGTGCAAATCTTTGATACAATCTGTTCAGGATGAAGAGGTCTTCAGTGGTCCCCTGAGCATTGAAACACAACCTGCCTTAGAATTCAAAAGAGAAAAGGAAGAACAGAAAAAAATCCCTCATCCAGCACTCTGAGAAAAGCTTTGGGCCACGACGAAGATGCTGTACAATTCCTAACGTTATGGTTACTTCTGTAACTACGGTTTCCATTTTAAATCTAAACTTTGGCTGTAATATCAAAGACAGAACTATTTCTTCTCTAATAAGCACGTAGGAAGTGACTGTACGTATTTTTGTCCCAGGATATAACGCATAGACATAAAAACTAAAACAGTTTAACTGTTTCGTCCACTATGATTTTCATTATTCTGCACGGAAGTGAACCTCAACGCATCTAATACAGGAAAAGGACACGGTCAATGTGAATAACAAAAAATAAGTCCTAACCACTTATTCCTGTAAATCCTACCAAATCCCAAACCCAATGCCAACAAATGTCTTAGCCATGGAAGCCTTTAAAAGTACTTTGTAGTGATTAAGAAAAGGAGGTATTTTACTAATACGCTCGCATTCTCCGATGCCGAATGCCGCTGCTTTGCACTGCTGAAGCGTTTTCCAGGGCTCAGCCTGCAAGTCATAACCAGATAAGGAGCTTGCAGGAAGTAAATCTGCAGTAAATCTAAGTCCTACTGACCTAAATTACTTGATGACAAAAACAAATAAACAAGAATGTCTGTTATTTCTTTCTTTTTTTTTTTTAAGACATAAGTATTCTGCATACCTAGCACTTGCCTTGAAATCCAGATGATTTTATATGTAGTTTCGTGCTCAACTGAATGAAGTTGAATTATAAAAAGAGAACTTCAAAAATATTTCTGTCATTGCCTGAAGGTCTGAGACAAACCCCGATAGCAACGACACCCAACCTGCATTTCACATGCAGTCGCTCGACCTGCAAGAGAAGGGTGCTCGTTTCTGACTACTATCACAAAACACATTTGACTGCACGTATTTTTAAAAGAAGGCCTTCGTGTGGAAGAACAAGAAGTTATTTTAAAGTCATAAAATCCTTTTTCAAATTTTAAGGAAAAGAGTGGATCGCAATTCAAATTTCATAATGCAACCGAGGCTCTCGCAAAATATTTTCTAAGTATAAAAGCATTGGCTTTATCTCAAAATTCAATATACACATAGAACTGATCCACTGACAGTGTTATATGTACAGCATGTGACAACATGAGTGCTTTCGCTGAAAAATTCACGTTTTTTTTTTCACGTACCTCCATGTTGCATGTGAGCTAAATATCCTGCAGTACCGATTTGTAACAAAACGCATCTTGTAAGGAAAGGAACAGTGAAGGAGCGTAATTAAAAAGCCAAGTCAGGGTGGAACCACCCTTGGTAAACCGGTCGGTGAAGGTTCAGCAGTGAAGGCACAAAGCAGAGGAGTCGACTGAGACCCAAGGGACGCTCGCAGGGGACCCGGCACCCACCGACTGGGGGGCAGTGGGAAGGGTGAGGAGCAAACACCACCCCAGCGCTGCATCCCTCCTCCAACACCCCCCAGGAAAAAAACGGGCCGAGAACCCGTGGAGAAAGGAGAGAGGCCAAACTGTTGTGAAAAGCGAAAGGAAGCCGTGAGTGCAAGCAAAAAGTATTTTAGCAGAGGATTTAGCGCTAGAGAGAGGAAGAGTGTGCAAGTCATCTCAGGCGTCGAACAGAAGACACTGACTTTCCAAAGTGAAGCGTTCTGTCTCCAGCGTTATGTGTTACAAACTGATCGGCGGGCTGCAGCTTGAGAAAAGAAAAACAAGAAGGCACAGATAGTAGTCTTCCATTAGATCCTCTGGAAAAAAAAAAAATAAAATCAACTTTTGCGTGTTTCTCACCCATCAGAAGGTGACGCATATGTACATACACCTATGGGAGGGCTGAATTTTAAACAGTAGAGTATGCGCTTATGTGAAAAGTCTGTAGCTGCAGATTTTGCCATAGTTTCCTGGATTTTTCTGGTTTTATCGACGTGTTAAATTCTTAATTAATCACACAAATAAACCTAAACAAAAAGGTGAGTAAGAACATAGATGGCAAACCGTAAAAGCAATATTAGCTGAGACCAAGCGTCCATATAGGCAAGCGCCTTCATCACCAACAGCGGGAAAAGCAAGAACTGGGCTAGTATATATGAGCTTGTGCGAGTAAGAAGCACCTCGATGATTTTCATCTCAAAGGTCATCCCAAGGCTGATGTATTTCTTGTTTAGTGACCACTCATGGATCTCTCTTTCAAGTACTCGGCCCAGCTTCCAACTCAAGCAAGTGTTTTCTTCACTTTCATTCACGAACGTAGCCCTTGTTCTGCAAATAGTCCTGGGAGCAGCTTCCAGCCCAAATATCTCTAAAGCATCATTGACTCTGAACTCACACACAGAGAATTCATCACTGCGTAAGCAGAAGAGAAGTGGCAGAATTATTTCTAAAAGTCAGAATATTAGGGGAAAATAACTTTATAATATGCTTAGAAGATGGCTAAAAGAGTAGCACTTGCATACACAGAAAAAAAGCTAAAATTTGTTCTTAGAGAGGAGGTGACAAATTATGAATGTCTTACAGTTAAAAAAACAATTACCGTTTTCCTCTTCACCTGAAGATTTTTCATTATTTCAAATATGCGTGTTTGTCACTACAGACTCTTCTGTTATTTTCGTCCTGAGTGAATTGCAGATAATAACCTAAATCTATTCCATACAGAATCGGCAGCCAGAAACTTGTCATTTAAAAACTGTGTAAAACTGGGTGCCGTACAAAAACATTGCCAGTAGAAAGCTTAGGATATTATTTTCCAAGTTGGTTTTGGTAAACCATTCTTCGTGTATTTTTTTACCTGTTTTCCCTGCTACTGCTATCAAGAATACACAAATACATTCAAAATACTTCAGAGGTGAAAAAACACCCGGAAGATTCAGGTGCTGAGGGACAGAGCTGACCCTGAGGCACAATTCGGCTCCCCCCTTTTGGAAGTAAGGCTCAGACCTTAAAACCCAAGGGGAGAGAAGGGTGGGGGAGGACGGGACCTTATGGCATATTACCTAGGCGATTGGGTTAAAGATTACAGAAGAACAAGAGAACATGTGGTTTTAGCTTTTGTATGAAAAGCTGAAGCAGCCCCGGTTGCAACAATTTGCAACACTAATTCACATCTTTCTCATGTCTGGAAGAACCTAAGGGCCGCTTAAATTGAATAGGAGAATTAAATTAGAACATTACCCTTCGTATACAAACATTTCAGCAGGTTTTAGCTTGTTTATAACCACAACTATTTCATTAAATAATCTTTCTGGGACAATCAAGTATTTGGTCCATTACATCAGCAAGGAGGAGCAAGTTCTCTTCTTTACCTCAAACCAGCTTCACTTTGATACCACAATTTAATCAATACTGTACATATCATCATTTATTGCTTACTGTGAGAACTGATTTTTCCATACACAGGTATATCTAATTCCTTGAGGTACCTTTTGTCAATTTACTGGCAAAACTAAATATATTCAGTTAAAAAAATAGCTTTCTGGCACTGTTGATGTGTTTGTAGCAGGACAAGTATCCACCAGCGGTTATTCTCTTGTTTATAGCCTGAAGTCCTGCTTGTAAAAAGAAAAACAACCCTTACCAAAAATGCACAGGGCCTTACTTTATTTCAGATCCTGTGTAACTTTGTATATTTTGAGGTACACTACAGGGCCATGATTTGATAAGCAAAGGCAATTTTAATTCGGTAAGCCTCAAAGCTTTTTGGTAATCTCTGGGGAGCCAGGAGCAGGCTTTCGTAAGGCATCGGTAGAACTTAAACATCCTACCTGCAAAAACTGCATTTCCGAGTGCCAGGCAAACACTGCCTGGTTTGCTAACACAACACAGCTTATATTTTTATTTACGTAGGCAGTGAAACAGGCCTTATCTAGCCCTTTTTGTGATTTTCTCTTCACTTTTGCCAGAAAGTCATGCTATTATTTTTATTCATCGAATTATAGAATGGTTTGGGTTGGAAGGGCCCATAAAGACCATCTCGTTCCAACCCCCTGCCATGGGCAGGGACACCTCCCACTAGACCAGGTTGCTCCAAGCCCCGTCCAACCTGGCCTTGAACACCTCCAGGGATGGGGCAGCCACAGCTTCTCTGGGAAACCTGGGCCAGTGTCTCACCACCCTCACAGTCAACAATTTCTTCCTAATATCTAATCTAAATCTCCACTCTTTCAGTTTAAAACTGTTCCCCCTTGTCCTATGGCTCCTCTCCCTGATAAAGAGTCCCTCTTACTCTCTTAACTTCACCTCCCCACTATTCACCTTCTTTCTACCATCGCTGGTTGTTGTCCCCTCTCTGCAAGCACATCAAACGTCCATGTTTTTCCTACAAAACCTGAATCATAAGTTTCCTGAAAACCCCAGTTCTTTAAAATTTTAAAAAGTCATTTGGCCACAGGACCGCTTCCTGTAGTGATCACAAGCCTACGTACCTGTTTTGTTCAGTTAATGAAGTTTTTGGGAACACTCATAAAGGACACCATGGAACATGTTCCAGGGGAAAAAATATATATAAATATAAAAATCTGAGGCAGGGATGGGGAAAAAAGACAGGACATCTTGAAGCCGGCCTTAGCTTCCCTGCCGAAGAAGTGGAGCCAGCTGTTTGGGCAGGGACCACCGTAACTGAGCTGCTAGGTCCTGGCCACGGGAAATGTGTGTGTGCGCATGCTGGTCTGCTTCAGCTGTCACGAAGCTCTTTGAAAATAAACTAATGAACCATTAAAACTTCCAGAGAGGTAAATAATTATCATCCTTCTTTCACAGATGAGTAAATAAAGATAGCAAACAAGTAGCTGGTCTGAAGCCACCGAGAGAATTCAGTAGTTCCAGAAACAGAGCGCCAGTTTCCATGTTTATATATTCCCTTGTAAGAGCTTCTATCCCACTCTACTTTTTTGGTTCGGATTACTGCTTCCAGCCAGCACACTTAGCTCAGATTCACAGAAAAACCTCACGGGGGAACAGAATAATGTCTATATTGTACAGTGTGATAGACATCCCTCAGCTGGACGCAGAGCAAGCAGCAGGACAAGCACATCGGCCTAATTTATTAGCAGAGTAGAGGGAAGACTCAAAAAATTGTTCCTGCAGAGGTCAGTTTTTAGGCCACGATAGCATCGACAATCTCATTTGCAACACAAGCCTCTTCCCACTGCAGTAACCTACTTCATTAGGAGGTGACACCTAGCTCTACAATCCAGCCAGATTACTTAAGCTATTTATCAGCAAAACATGACCAGTCAAAAAAGCTCGATGGAACCACAGGAGGCGGCTTGATAAGGCCGGCTGCACAATACCATGTGGGGCAGACAGAAACGGCAATGAAGGTACATCATCTTTAAAGATAAAAACTGGGTGACCCTTGAGGGCACCGCACCGGGGAGACGTTCAGCCTCTTACTTCACGGGGAGGCAGAAAGCCAGCTCGTTTCTCACTTCGTTTGTGTGATGAGGAATAAAGAAAAATCACAGTCGTCCTCTCCTTCCACATCCCACGCCTCTCTTATAATGAAAATTTGAAAACTCATCACATATAAAAGCAGAGAAGTGTAATTTCTGTATGCAACAATCTAATGTTTTAAAGCATTAGAATTTTAATTGTTTTACAGCAGATGCATTTTAAGACTTCCACTTTCCCAAAGAATTCCTTAAAATTGGCATCTTTCTGAGAAGCGTTTTGTGTTTGCTACTTCATTTCTCTACTAGAAAAACATTTAGGAATTTCAGAATGACGTAACACCTCGATTCATTTATAGGTATCCATTTGAATGTCTGTATACAGTTCTGTATACAGTTCATTTATAAAAAACCATTTTTTTTAAATCAGAATGATTACAGCAAAAGCTAAAAATACCCAAAAGCACACTGATATGCAGAAACGAAATGTTCACAGAAGTCAACCATATAGCCGCTCTCTCATACATTATCTCACTTTGGTGATGCACTGCACGCCTAATAAATACCATGGTATGTCTATATATTTAGGCAATATTGCTCCGTGAATTTGCATACATCGCCTTTCATATTTCACGACATCTGTGCGTGGTCTGCGGTTGTATTGTTATTAAATCACTCACTCTATAATATATTCCAAGACTTTGGAAAGATTTCCAGTAGACAACCACTGAAATATCTGGTAAGTTGGTAATATTAATATATCCATATTAAAAAAAAAAAGCGTACAATGTATTCTACTATAAAAATACGAAGTCAGAACACGTACACATTCAGGAGTAACTCTTCCAGATGATGGTTTAAAGAGTTTGCCAGACATAGTTAAGGAGCACTGATAAATTAACATGAAAATGACTGTGTATGACACAGTATGTTTTCCTTTTAGTGGATTAACAGACAACTTTAGCCCATTGGTGTTCTCGGTGCTACATACACATCAAATCACCACTAAAAACACAACTTCTGTAGTTTTAACAGTTTCCCAGGCAAACGAGTCTCCTTTAACATGACGGCTACAAGCGTTCGTGAGAAAATAACTCTTTTAAGCAGTCATGTAGGAGAAGCCACGTGCAGAGACACGTACCAGCAGCAGCCAAAAATCGTACCACACTGAACTCGATTTCCCCACGACACGATTCTGTTCTGTTTTCCAACACAGAAGAACCACTGCCCGTAGGAGCGCGTTTCCCACGTGGTAACGTCAGGTACATGGCTCAGTTTGACCCCAAGTGCAGTCACAAAGAGGAGCATTTGGGAAACTCCAGCGGGGCTGTACTCACCAGCAAGGAAAAAGACATTTAGGGAAGAACTTGGAGGGAGAGGGAGTTGTGGCTGAAAGCATCACTCCCTCACCACAAACGTGTAAAGTGCACAAAAATTGAAACGTAAAAATCCACCACAGTCTGTGGCTTATCGCATTACAATGCATCTTCTTTCGGTCGCTGTGTCCCTGTTTTAGTGCTAGTTCTCATGATATCGTTATACCGAATTTAACATTTTAAAGACCTAAGCCTTTGAAGTGTTAAACGTATTCTGCCAAACACTTCAAAAGACAGCTCCAAAGAGTGGAGAAACTTAACGCCAGAGAACGCGGTCAGCTCTTTGCAGAATTCAACTCCTGCAAGTCTTCAAAGAAAGGGCAGTCTCGGAGGACAATGGATTGGGCGAGCAATTTTTAGCATGCCATTAATCCAAAAAAAGTTCAAAACAAAAGTGCAGGCAGATGGGGTTGTCTCTCTGAAAACAATACTTTGCATGCCATAGTATTTCTCCAATATATTTTTGATGTGGCTAGAACATTACTTTGAGTTTTCTTTAGCAGACCTTCTTTGAAAGGTGGGAATTTCTAAAGCCCAGACCTCAGTTGTGACTCATTATTATTGTTTCCTCTAAATTTTCTCACCAGCTCATCCTGCATCACTTCCCTTGTTCTCATGAATGAACAACAGCAATGGAAACATATCTATTGGTAAGAAAGACTGAGAAAACCTTTGCAACAGATTTTCACATGCCCTGTTAACAAAAAGTCGACACTTAATTCTAGTTGCTAGCATTTGGGATTGTAGGTAGGAATTAAGAAATGTGTTTCCTTGTTTAATAAGAACTTATTTAAACTTTGCAGCCATGTGACTTCTCAACAGCAAATAAAATGCACCCATCTTGTGCAACATTGTTTTATGATCCATTACAGTAGAAAGGAAAGGGAATATGATTTTAATCTTAAAATAATATACGCCATTCGTGTAAAGTCAATGCATCATCAAGGCTTCATTTCCCCATAGCATCTCTGTATTTCAGCACAAAGGGGAAAAAATGTCCTTACATACCATGAAATCTTACCTCCCTTCAAGATTAATGGGCACGAGTCCATACGTACATTAAGAGGTCACTCGACCCCATCTGTTGTGCAATAGCCAGGCACACTGGGATAAGCGAAGGAGACTGAAAAGCTGAGTTTCCCCTCTATAAGTCATTGCATGCAGACTTTGTCTTGTGGGCCCTTCGTGCGTTCCGCCTGTGGAACTCCCGTCCATGCCGGTGGAATTCCCGAGCAGGACAGGAGTGCAGTTCTGTCACACCAAGCTCACTCAAGTGCTGTTCTCCAGCAGCAAGTCCCCACCAATATTGGGTCCCTCTTCATACTGGGTCTGGAGGCTAAAAAACAAACAAAGCCCATCAAACAAACAGAAAAAATCTCATGAAAATAAGGGGAACGGTCTAATTTTACTATATATGTGCAAGCTTTAACGGGTTGCAGCCTAGACACTGTGCTACCCAGCTACCGACAAGGACAGTAGATGCCGAGATCTTTCAAGTTGCCCTTCCACGAAGGAGCAGCACGACACAAACTCTTGACTAGGTACCTCGTGCCATTTCTATTTCACTCCGGCTACCGACGGTCCTCAAACACAGCCGACCACAAACACGGCTAACACGTCTCTCCTTCTGGGATCATCAACATGCGGGTCTTAGGGACCAGCCCTGACACAAGATTTTCTCTCTTCTTGTTTGCTGTGCTTTTATCCGTGAAAACTGTCTCAAAAAGCTGCTTTCTCTCCATGGTAAAATCTTGCTTGTATGCTTCAGGGAAAAGCCCGCGGTGTTATATGTAACATTGCCACCTAGTGACGCGCTGCACGGCTGCTTTCTGCTGAGAAACTACTCGCAACCCCTTTTTTCTAATGAAATCTAGCTCAGTGTATCAGTACAGGGTGTTAATAAAAGATTATTTGAAGCATTATGTCATTTAACAAGAAAGGAAATCCTACTATTTGATTGATTTTAGAATATTTCTCACTGTGTGTTTGCGTTTCCATGAGTAGCTCGTCAGAAGTCTGGTTGGTACCTTCTAATATTGCCAATGAAAAGGACCTTGATATCAGTAGGAAGTGGAAGCTCGCATTTTCTCCTTTGCGAAGAGATCACGCGGGACTATTTGCATGGTTGTAGGCCTTGCTGTTCGTGCTCTGCACAGTCATGCATTTTTACTTGGTTTAATTTAAAATTGAACCTTCTCCCGATGCATGTCTGAAGTGCCATCAGATTGCGCTGCGCCGCTCCGGCCGCTCTCGTGACAGGTTTATAGCTGACAGAGGACATTTCCAAAGGGCCTGTCATAGTTTACACAAATTAATTGGTTGACTGGGTTACTGTTATCAGCTTCTTAACGTATTATTTGTTCCAAGCAATCTTTGAAATCCCGCTACTCGCCAGAAGTTGTGCACGTGCCGGCAGGGTGGGATGCCCTGTCCGGGTTATTCCTGGGCTTTGGACCCAGCCACTGAAGGTGACCATTTGGTTGGTCTCCTTGCAGTTCAGAGATGAATAAGGTCCAAGCGAAAGGAATGCAAACCTAACCACCCTGTCAGGTACCGGGGGGTAATACTGAGCAGCACAAATCTCCTAAGTGAAGTTTTAAGCAGATACTAATTGATTCTCTCTGCGTGACTAAGGAGTAGTTATACTGATAAAACACAGTTTTTATAGAACCATAGCATGGTTTGGGTTGGAAGGGACCTTGAAGATCACCTAGTTCCAACCCCCTGCCATGGGCAGGGACACCTCCCACTAGACCAGGTTGCTCCAAGCCCCGTCCAACCTGGCCTTGAACACCTCCAGGGATGGGGCAGCCACAGCTGCTTTGGGCCACCTGGGCCAGTGTCTCACCCACTCTCACAGTCAAGAATTTCTTCTTTTTATCTAGTCTAAATCTCTCCTCTTTCAGTTTAAAACCATTCCCCCTCGTTCTATGGCCCTGATCCAGAGTCCCTCCCCAGCTTTCTTGTAGGCCCCTTTAGGGACTGGAAGGGGCTCTAAGGTCTCCCCCAATGGAGCCTTCTCTTCTCCAGGCTCAACACCCCCAACTCTCTCAGCCTGCCCTCACAGCAGAGGGGCTCCAGCCCTCACATCATCTTCATGGCCTCCTCTGGGACCACTTTATTCTGAAAGAATAAAGTTGTCTAGTTCCCCACCACTTACTTGGTTCTACAGAGACTTCAGCTCTTGAGCCAGGGTGTAAGAGGTGGAGGAAGCTCATAAGGTTTCCATCCAGGTCTGTTACCTTTACACGAGGTTGTCCTCTGTCATCTCATCTGAGCATTTTCAAAGTGGGGCACTTTCAAAGTGGTTTATGAACACTATTAATCCCCATTTGTAGCAGATCCAGTCTTTGTCTTTCCATTTTGTTTTTGATCAAAAAGACTTTCCTAGTGCTTGTGCATGAGGGGAAAAACCCGCAACATTCTGGAACAGGTACAAAAAAAGCCCAAGAGGTGTAGTCCTCCCTCTTTTCTTTCACATATATACAGAATATAATATTTTCTTAGGCCAGTTATTTTGGTCCTTTTTATTTCTAAAGTTGGGTAGGGAGGGGATAAAAATAGTGGTTTGTTTCTAATCCAGCGGGAACTGCCAAGGCAGCAGTTCTGATTTCGTGCTCAACCTTTTCTGTTGTTTTTAACCAAGACTGCTTTGAGACTCATGTTGCTGCAGCGCTTGTGTCTTGGCTCCGTGGGCAGCAGCTGTTCCCACTTAGCCGGGGTAGATGCTCGGAACACAGACCTTTACCTTAAAGAACGGGGTCAGTGCGGTTATCTGTATAGAAATACCACCCCACTTCAAAGGACAGCTCTTCGTGCTCCACTGCCCAAATATTTAGGAAAAATATTTTTATTTTGTTTCCTACAGGAAACATTTAACAGGCAGTTAATAAATGCACTGAAAATTGCCTTAAATCTATTCACAACAGCAGCAGAGCGTCAGAAAGGAGACGATGTTGTCCAGCCTTATTCTCTACAGCAACCCTTACCCACGCCATTCAAAGTTGAGAAATTTGACCGACATTCGCAACGAATTAGGTTCCAAAGTGCTTGCAAGGCAACCAAACGTTGCTCCTATATATTTTAAAACCGTGTGCTGTAGTTTTGTCATCGGCAACTTCTTCTTTGGCCCATGAAAGGCCTGTAGAAGAGCCAAGAATAATATCCCTGATTCCTGACTGCAGTCATGGGCTTTGCCGGTAAGGATTCTTCCATTTGCGACAGATGACTGGTCAGGTCAGGGATAAACTAAACAGCACTACCTTAAATGTCACCTGACATCTCATGGCTGGAGAAGACAAATGCAAAAATGTCATTTATGTACACATATCTATAATTTTGCCTCCTTTTTTACCATATTATATATGGCATTCATAAATACGTCAAATATTCAAAAAGATGTCACATTAAGATTAAGCCCACCACACTATTTAACAAAAATCACCCTGAAAAGGCATTCATGAAATTAAAATATCTCAAGTCTGCTGGGTAACGAGCTGCACAATAACGTTATATACCTGAACTTAAAATGAAAGCTTCTTATACCCTACTGTGAAAATGGACACTTTTCCAGCTCAGCTGTTTTGTAAAGCGAATGCCTGACATCTGCTGGTAATTACACAAACTGTATGTTGTTGAACCAAACTGCCTTTAGCTTTTAGACTAAGGATGATGCTTTAGAATATATAAAGTATTGAAATAAAATAAGCTTTAAATCATTACCGCCATGACGTAATGAGGTTTCTAAACTGAACCGCATCAACATGGCTTTTGCTTTTTAGAAGCAAGATAGTTGAGCGGCTTAGAATTTCCTAAAGTTTTCCTGCAGGAGGGATCCAATCCAGTCCTCGGGAAAAGAGTTTTTCCCCAACATGATTTTTGTACGCATCATTTTTAATAAATTAGCAGAAGCAATTCTAGTGCTATTTTACTTCCCGTTCCCTTTTGCTTAGATTGAACCATTTCCAGAAAGCTATTTCTACACCAGTCTGTAGTATTTCAGTCATGCTACCAGAACCCAAGAGGACTGCAGGAACGCCCAAAATACTGACCTACAAAAGCCCCATCTGTGACGAAGGCTACAAAATGTACCTTTATTTAAGCAGACTTCTTAGGAGCCAGGAAAGCCACGGGAGAAAATGAAGGATATCGCACTACCAAAAGCAACCAAAGCGGCCTGCCCAGAAATGGATAAACTGGAGGCTTTCAGTATTTCACTCTCTCATGTGCTGCACAGTTCTGTTTCAAAAATTTTGGGACTTATCAGTATAAATCTGTAGGACTCGTTTTTACAGTATCTGAGCACCTGTGATTTTATGAAGCAAATGTGCGTAACATGATGTCTTGGTAAAACATAATACAGAAATTAATTTTGTGCATGAAGGGGACGACATATGGGAATAAAAACAATCCTGCTGGATCACAACCAGAAAGTAGGAGAGAAAAAAAGAATATACACAGGAAAATGGGAAACTGCAAAACATTTTATAAATTCCTTAATATGGAGGTAGCAAATAAAATGCTCTGTTTGACAAGGTTTAGAGAGGGAGAAAAAAAAAAAACCAACCTGAAAACTTCCAAAGTTAAAAACTGACCCTTACTGAAAGCCTACCTGAATATCAAATACCAGAGCTCCTTCAGCCACGAAAACTGATCTTTCACGTCAAGCAAAAATAAAATTTTATTTGACAAGATTCTCTCTTGCCCTGTAGAAGCATCACCATGAACCCAACGAAATGGAGAGAGAAAACAAAGTGAAAGCCTTTGCCTCCATCCATTTTTATTCTCTCATTTTTCCTCTTTACCAACAAAAACAATAAAATAGAATTAAAATCCGGTAGAACATCTGTTAAACCCCTACATCACAATGTGCAGTTCTGGCAGCGTGCAATGTAAAAGCTATAGGTTTCTACAACACTGCCAAAAAGAGACCATAAAACAGTTACCTTGAATTGAATGACAATTGCGCATCGGTTTTCTGAATGCAAACTATCCGTGATTCTCTTTGACAGAAGGAAAACAACCAAAACAACCAAACAAGCAAAAACAACAACAAAAAAAAGGCACAAAGAATTTAAAATCAGAGCCAGCAACAAACTTTACTTGTTGGCTCCAGGGAAACAAGTCATTTCCACCTCCTATAGCTCCTCAGGAGCAGAAGTGGTAAACTGGTGCTGCACCCAGTCGAACGGGGTGGAGAAGTCGCCGTGTTTGGCTCAGACGTACAAGCAGCACTGAAAGCAAATAGCGAAAATTCCCTGGTCTGGACCAATTCTTGAAGATTTACACTGAACTATAGATACACATAGATCATACATAGTTCTTGGGTCTCCCTGAAAGGATAACAGTTTGTCATGTAAAATACAAATGGAAGTTCCACATTATTTGTTATCTTTAATATTAAAAAATCAGAAATTTTAAAGTACTTGAACAATTCCTCCTCCTGATAGCATAGGGAGAGCATTAAAAACAAGATACATGACTAATGAAGTCATGACATTATTATTATGCCAAATATCCAGGAAAAAAACAGACTTACCTTATCTGAAGACACCTACTGACTTTGACGAGTATTGGTGGGTTCCTACATGGAATTCTCCACCTTTGAGGAGTGGCCGGCTCTCCATTTTCAGCAAGTCAGCAGCTGCTTTTCAAACTTCTCATCAATAACTTATAAAAATGGGGGACAGGGGAAGACAATAGCGCTGACTATTCACCGAGTCAAAGACGACACCTATACACTCTTATGTCACAAAAGTTTCCTTACCTTTTTATGTCAATATCCTTTTGGAAGATGTAAATATTTGCAAGGACAAATCCCATCCAGTTTAACAAAATGACAAATGTTAAATCTGTCAACCCTTTTACCTTAGAGACTTCAGACATAGTACAGCTTAACGCTGTTCTGGAATCGTGTGGTAGGGAGTTGCTTTGCCAGTGGCTTCTACTTATTTGCTATGCTTTTTTAAACAGTGAAGAAGATAAGGTTGCTTGTTCATATAGCCGCGAAGTGCATTAAAAATCAGCTTGTTGAGATGCAAAAGCCATTAAAACCCACAAACATATCCCATATCTGGGTCAAAGCTGTTATTTTGAATTCTAAAACTCAGCGGCAGCACGTTCTTGAAGTAGCCCAGATTTCTGCTTTTAGACTTTCCAACCAAGCTTGTAAGAGACAGACTTCACTTCCTTGCAAAATTAACTTTATACCCTGTCACAGCGCTGTCCTCCAAACGCAGAATAAGAACGATTACAAACTTCATCAAAGTCAAGGGTTTAAGTTACTTTCCAGAGATGAGGATTTTTTTTGTTTTCTTTTTTCCCTTCTCCTTTTGTCAGAAAGACGGGAACTCTACATGCCGGAGCATCAAAGAACCATTGACTACTCTGTGCTTTTTCCAAGCCGCAGCACTACTTCACTTGGAGCCGCTCAGAATTTTTATTTGATCCATCTTCTTGGATTTCTAGCAATTACGAGCAATGCATTTCTTAGACTCAAACCCAAGGGTGAAAATCCACAACTACGAGATGTATAAAATATTTATTGACCTTATTTATGTGAATTTCTGGCTGTACTGAACCAATGTTTTCAGTGACATATGCTAAAGTGCATGCAACAAATTCTCCAACCGCTTTCAGCTTGAGAGCAGAAAGTTCCTTTTAAATATAATTATTGGCAAAAAGCATTTGAACATCACTAGAAAAGAGTATTTGTAACACTTCCTACTCAGTCCAGGACTATTACAGCACCAATTTGTTCAGCTGAAATCCAGTTTCAGATCTGTACTTATAAGATTACGCAGATACAATTGCTCTTGCTCTTACATTGCATGGATTTATGCAACGGGATACCTACAGGGAGTAAGACTAAATTAAATACAATACAGGAAACTTGCATTAACTCTGAAGAATATAAATATCACATAATCCTCCTGATTGTTAAATCAACATCTTACCATTAGGAAACACAAAGGCTATAAAAATAGCCAGAGTCAACTTTAAGTCCTTCATTTAATCAGTTGTTCAAGACCCGAGTACCTAGATTTCTAATAAAGATCAGTTGGATGGGGTGGTGGGAAATTAGAAGTAAATACTTACTTGCAAGTATTTCATAAAACAACTTATTTTTGTTGTCTGATATTACATTCTGCTTTTACATGTGTACACAATTTTAAAAATCTAGATAGCAATAAACCCAAGAATAATGGTGACCGTCCCTCCATCTGTTCTTCTCCCTTAGCTACCCCAAAACAAATATGAATAATTCGGTTAGAGATTCATTTTAACTTTTCTCTTTGTCTAGAGCTATTGCTACCAGCTCTACGCTCCTAAGACTGTATTTAGCAAATAACACCCCATCCCTAATGCATATTACAAGGTC
>VFFE01009208.1:3311761-3348768 GCA_008921705.1 Burhinus oedicnemus
AGTTTTGTGGGTTTTTTGGGTTTTTTTTGGTTGTTTTTTTTTTTTTTTTTACTATTTATGAAATCTAACAGCTATTTCCTCCAGTGATTTAAGAGTTCTATATTTGACACTGCAAGCTAGTAACCATCAGCTGCTGCTAGACAATCTATTGTAAAACCTTAAACATAAAACGCATGACAGAATTCTTCAGTAAATATCATCAAAGCTATTATTTATACTACCAAAGAACTCTGGTATCCAACTGTAGATTGAGGTATAATAGCATTAAACAGTATATAAACACAAAATTGGTGGAGTGTAGAGAGTTCAAAGAGCCTGTAATACCCACACAACAGAAGTTAGTAGGTGGGAATTATTTCACATTGGAAAGGACGACAGGAATTAGCAAATTTAATTACCTACTTACTACAAAGAAAGTCAGCTTATTAGACTGGAACAAAACTCTGCTCAGATTTTTGATCAACAGTAAAGAATTGATGACTGCCATTTGAGACTGTCTGTATAATAAAGCTGATATTTTAAATACTTGTCTGTTGATTTAGCGATAAAATGCACCGTGTGTGACTGCTAAGGAAAAGACCTTTTAACTCACAATAAAGATTAGCTGCAAACTTTTATTTCCTGGTCCTCTTTTTCATTCTATTTGCTGCTATCTCAAAGAATAAATTAAACAGATTTCCCAACCAGCCTCAAAATCTGTCCTATGTTATTCCACTCATCCCAAGAATGAACCATGATTTTAAGGCGCTAGTTCAAAAGGCAAGTAAGGAAAGAAAGAAATAATTAACTGCTGTTGCTGCAAGAATAGCTGGAGCTATTTTACTCGAACATTTTTCATCATCTAACTCAAAACAACAAACAAGATTCTCAAGTTCTCCTTTGCAGGAGTTCGTAACGCTTGCTAAAGTTAGCCACAAACTAAGGAAGTTAAGGAGTTTGTGAAAACTGTCTCCTCCCCTTTCCTTTCCCCAGTTTCTTTTTCTAATTGTCATTTTATTTAATTCTTCCCAGGACTAACACCTCGTTTCCATTAGTTAAGAGAGCCCATGTACCAGTATCTCTTTATAAATTTTGTCAAAAAAAAAAACAAAAACAAAACAAACTATCAGAAAGTCCTATTATACAACTCTACACACTGCAAGGTTTATTTATGCCAGGCACGAAAGATTAAGCTAGAGATTTTACTAAAAAAATTTAAAACCACTGTTACTATTAAAAGTCATTAAAACATGGAATCTTTATGTCCACATACCGCAGACTAATCCTTATACAAGAACATTTCTTTTAGAGGTCCTGTCCTGCCTTGCTCTCCCTTCCCCTGTATACATGGCATACAGTTCAATTAATCTACTTTAGAATTTTAGTCTCTGGTTTTAATATGTATAAGCATTTCAGAAGTCAAGCTGAGACTTAGGAGTTCACCTCTCCTGCTTCCAGCTGATAAAAAAAAAAAATCCCTCTTATTCCTGTGCAACTCACATCTGCAAAAATCTGATTAACCTGTTTACCCAGCATTCGCATGCATTCAAGATTTGTATTTTGTTTGGTTTGCTTACACAATGTAGTATTCTTCAAAACAGGGAACCTGAAACACAGAGGTAATCAACGCCTTACCTAACAGTGACAAAAAACAGCTGACAAGGAAAAATCCCAGGAATCTCAGCCCAGCTGCAAAGCAAGGCTTAGTGTAATCACCTGAGGTAAAGCATGCTGCCTCATATTTGGTACCAACTTCTGCAGAAAAACACTGGATTTTTTTTAATATCAAGACCCTAAACCCTAACAAATGATTCCCTTCTACTGTCAAAAAACCTATCCAAAACAAAACCAAATGGAAACACCCACACACAACCTTCTTTCCCCCATTAAAAACAGACAACAGGGAAGCAGAGAAATACAAAAGAGGAGTTGCAAAAAGGTAACAGCAATGAGAAAGAGGCCAAAAAGTAACGTGATAAATTTTGTAGTACTTCATATGCTTCCCAATAAATTTCATATTATTCAATGTTAAAGATTTGATAGCTTAACATCTAAGCAAGTAAAGGATTACAATGTCTTTTTATTTTTAAAGGAAGACAGGTACTTGTATGCAAGTATTACATGGCCAGAACTTTGAAAGCCTCACAACAAAATGAGTTTGGAAGGTGCACTGGAGTTTCTAGATTCAGTTTGACAGTCAAAATAATATGTTCTATAAACCCTATAATTAATTTGCACCTCAAACCACCAATACAAACTTCACTCAACAGTAATACTGTCCAGACGTTAAACTGCACTTCCCATTGTTACATACAGTGCACTTCACTACACAGCCTCATTTTAAAAACAGACATTAAAAAAAAAAAAGAGAAAACTTGCCTTGTGTCATCTCCTAGAGACAGAACAGCTATCCAAAGTTCTATTTTACTGCCCCAGCTACGCAAGATGCTACTTTTCAATGCTTTATTTTTTAACAGAAATTGTTAGTTTTCCTCAAGTCCTGAATATCTTTAGATTGCAAGGTAACAAAAATAAATGTCAAGATGTTCTCATTTTAAAACATTCGCAAACCATTTTTTCCATTAAGGATATCTGCAGTAATGTCAAATGTGACGAATCCCAGATCACTTCTTTCTCTAGGTCCAGTGAAATCTTCTACATTTTTTCTAAGACAAAAGAAAACACAAGATTATCCTTTCTCATTATTTCTCTTTCAGGCATTACATAAATTATTATTATTATTACTACATATTTTCCTTATCCGTTTTCTGTACTTTCTTTTAAATATTTTTGGCTAAAACATAATCAACATCACAAAATAAAACCTGCCTTCCAGAAATTACGGCACTCCACTTCTGAGTGACAGGCCTTGCCACCACAGTAGTCTATATTATACAAATAGTCTATAGACTTTTTCCTGTTAATGAAAACCCGTATCTATCTGTACCTAAGCTGCACAACATTTCATTTAATAAAATATGTGTTATCCATCCCCAAATATACAAAGCTGATTGGAACATGGGCAGCACAGCTGTCTGCTGGCATTTTCAATATTATTTCTCAACTTTCCATAAATAAAAGCCTCTAGTGCTCAGTCTCATACAATACATTCCAATCATTCTGAAAAACAGAGTTTATGTTTGTAGTTCACACAACTTACAAGATTTTTCCCTGCAACATATGTAAGTGGCAGTATAAAGAAAATGCTTATTGTCTTCTACATTATGGAAAATCATATCGTTTTGGAAGACTTTATTACAAACCCAGATTTGGAGGAATATCTGACACACTAAACCACATTAGAAAAAGAAACTGGAAAATAACAGAGACACAGCAGATATTTTCATATGTATTCACAAAGCTTATCAATTTAGCAAACTTACCATCTACAAAGAGGAATACCATAAGCAGGTTGGCAATCAGCTATGAACCTTAACTCCTCATGTAACAACAATTTTATGAATTATTAACTTCTTAGTTACATTTGTTTCAGTTTGATAATCAGCCCATTAAAATATCATTTCATTAAAACTAAGCTTAGTAGTCTCAAAGAAAAAAAATTTACCAACAGAAAAAACACTTTTGGAGACAGTAGTTAATAAAAACACCACCAAAACTTCCCAATTTAAGCCTTGCTATGAATTTCTATCCCTTTGCAGAAAGCAACACGTTTTTAAGTAGTAACCCTTATCAAGCACTTCATTTCTAAATCACTGTCAATCTGGTGGAGTAATGGGGTGTGCAGCACTTCTCAGAAGTTCAGGAAGAGCAACTAAGGTATAAAGCCTCTCATTAACACCAGACCTGTGCATCATGGAAGGGACTGCCACAGCACTATAAATTTCACCCAAATTAGAATCATAGAATCCCAGGTTGGAAGGGACCTCAAGGATCATCTGGTCCAACCTTTCTTGGCACAAGCACGGTCTAGACAAGATGGCCCAGCACCCTCTCCAGCTGAATCTTAAAAGTGCCCAATGTTGGGGAACCCACCACCTCCCTGGGGAGATTATTCCAACAGCTGATTGTTCTCAGTGTGAAAATTTTTCCTCTTGTGTCCAATCGGAATCTCTCCAGGATTAGCTTGTACCCATTACCGCTTGTCTTTTCCATGTGACTTCTTGTAAAAATGGGGTCTCCATCTTCTTTGTAGCCACCCTTTAGGCATTAGTATGCTACCTCACTGAATCATAGAATAGTTTGGGTTTAGAGGCCATCTAGTCCAACCCCCCTGCCATGAGCAGGGACATCTTCAACCAGACCAGGTTGCTCAGAGCCCCATCCAACCTGGCCTAGAACGTTTCCAGGGATGGGGCATCCACCGCCTCTCTGGGCAACCTGCGCCACTGTTTCATTGCATACGCTGCATACAATGTACCCTCACTGTAAAAGGTTTCTTCATTTTATCTAGTCTAAATCTGCTCTCTTTCAGTTTAATACCGTTGCCCATCATCCTATGGCTCCGCTCCCTGATCCAGAGTCCCTCCCCAGCTTTCCTGGAGCCCCTTGAGGGACTGGAAGGGGCTCTAAGGTCTCCCTGGAGCCTTCTCTTCTCCAGGCTGAACAACCCCAACTCTCTCAGCCTGTCCTCACAGCAGAGGGGCTCCAGCCCTCGCATCATCTTCGTGGCCTCCTCTCAACCAGCTCCAACAACCTTATATATGTCAAGCTCACTAGAACACCCAAAAACATGCTTTTGTGATGGTTTTATGCTGTTTGCAATCTTCAATCTAGCATAAATACAGGGTTTATTTTCCTGAGATATGAAACCAATCCAAAAGGCAATGACAGCTCCCACTCTTTATTTGCATTCACCTCCCCTTTCATAGAATTGTTTTGGTTGGAAAAGACCTTTCAGATCACTGAGTCCAGCTGTTAACCTAACACTGCCAAGTTACCACTAACCCATGTCCCTCAGCACCACGTCTGCCCGGCTTTTAAATACCTCCAGGGATGGCGACTCCACCACTGCCCTGGGCAGCCTGTTCCAGTGCTTGACAGCCCTCTCCATGAAGAAATTTTTCCTAATATCCAATCTAAACTTCCCCTGGTGCAACTTGAGGCCATTTCCTCTCTTTCTATCACTTGTTACTTGGGAGAAGAGACCGACCCCCACCTGGCTACAACCTCATCTCAGGGAGCTGCGGAGAGCGAGAAGGTCTCCCCTCAGCCTCCTCTTCTCCAGGCTGAACAACCCCAGGTCCCTCAGCTGCTCCTCACAAGACTTGTGCTCCAGACCCCTCACCAGCTCCGTTGCCCTTCTCTGGACACGCTCCAGCACCTCAGTGTCTTTCTTGGAGTGAGGGGCCCAACACTGAACACAGTATTCGAACACAAACCCTGCTGCCAGCCACCAGCCCCTGTCACACACCTTGGGCTGGTCCAAAGCTCCACGAGCTGCTGCAGCTCGCTAACTCGGCTAAAACCGAACTAAATTCACTCATTAGCCGAGTTAAACCAGCTCATTTTCCTGTCAGCCCCCCCCCCCCTTCGCCTGCGCAGCTCTGGTGAAGGACCAGAAGCAGCAGCCGAAGGCCGAGGGCGGGCGGGGCCGCCCCTGCTCCCGCCCGGCCGGGCCCTGAGGCGGCGGAGGCCGCCGTGTGAGGCGGCGGAGGCCGTCGTGGGGCTCCCGCATTGGCCCCGGCGGGGAGCGGGCGGGAGGCGGGGACCGCCGCGGTCCCGGCCCATAGGACCGGCGGCGGCGGGCCTCCGCTGGCCTCAGCACCGTCCCCTCAGGGACCCCGGCCGGCTCCCTCCCCTCTCCCGCCCGCACTCACAGCGTGACCCGGGAGACAGCGATGCTGACGGGCACGCTCCGTTCCTTGAAGGCGGTGGTGATGAAGCAGCCGAAGGTGAGCGCCGCCATCACGCTCAAAGAGAAGGCGAAGAGGGAGTTGGCCCGGGACAGCACCGTGTTCATCTCCCCGCTCGGACCGGCCGCTGCTCGCAGGGGATGGGGCGGGGGAGGGGGGGAACGCGGCGGGAAGCGGGCGGCGGCGGCAGCGGCGGCTTCGCTGGGGCCGCGGAGGAAGGGGCGTGGTCTCGCCCCGGTTGGGCGGGGTCTGGGTGAGGCCACGCCCCCGCCGCGCCGCGCCTGCGCCAACGGCGGGAACGGCCCCTCCCGCTCCCCTCAGCCGCGACATGGCGGCGGGCGCCGGGCTCCCTCAGGGCCCGGCCGGTTCCTGCCCGGCCGCGGGGAGGTCCCCGGGGTTCCCTCACCACCGTGGGCCCTCAGAGCGGCACGTTTGCGTCCCCTGGGAGCGGTCGCCGGTGGAGGGCTTCTTGGGGTTGCTGTTCGGTGCTCTCAGCGTTAATACTGGCGCTGTAGATTCTCGTCCTCCTTCCTTCATAACTTTGGGGGAAAAAAAAACCAACAACCCACGGGGTTGTTACGTGTTGGAGCGTTTTTTGTGAATTAATTGCCACCTGCTATGTTTCTCAGGCATTCATTTTTAGAGGGAAGTTGGTATTTGTAGCTCTGGTGGATTTTTGCAGTTATATAATAAAACGTAAATAACCTTTCCGGTGAAGTCTTGCTTTTTCACTCCATGTCTGTATCTTGCTTTCAGTGGCATTGTGCTTTGCCGCTCCCTACCTTCTTTCCTATAGGATGTGCCTGTTGATGCCTGCTGTGTTACATACACACTCGGTATGTAAATCCTCTTGTCTGGAAACCTCATTTAGTAGCCGGACGTGTCACAGGAATCCTTCTTTTTTTCCCAGCTGGCTCTGTGACCGCGCGCCGTTCGCAGGACGAGGCAGGCTGACCTCCCTCCTCCGACATGCTGGAAGCTTCACCTCAGCGCGGCGATGGCGAAGCTCGGCTGAGGCGGTGAAGGGTGTCCCGGCTCCCCATCCTCATCCTCGGAGGTTCCTTGGCGCCAGTTCCTGCTCCATGGACCTGTAGCATCACCAGTTTTGAGAACCAGGGGCAGAGACAGCCTGTACAATGGCTTTTCCCCCCTGTATTTCTCTGTATTAAGTACACCAGGCCTGATTAACATGGATTTCTCAGGGCGGACAAGAGGTGTCAGCAGTGGTTCAGTTATATTTAGCTTCCCAGCCCTAAGGTTCCAATGCTGTGAATTGGAACTGGAGCTCAGATCCAGGGGTCTAAAAATGTCGGAGGCCTCCTGGTGACTGAAGGGACAGGGAGAAGGGGCGGGCTGTCAGGCCATCCTGAAATATGCGTGTTCTGGAATGGTGATGCTGTTTCTGTTCCTCCCTTGTAACTGAGAGTCAGGTCTGTCATCCAGGGAAGGAAAATCTTTGCAGATAAAGGTAGGGAATGGAAGAGGGAAAAGATCGTATTAATTCTCTGTGTTTCCACCCAGCTTGAGTGTCTGTAGCACAACTGTTTTAGCACTATTATTCAATGTAGGACGTGAAGGTACCTATGGGGACATTCCTTGCAGTTGGGAACCTCTGTTCCACTGTATCGTTGGTTTCTGTGGTGTGCATTTGCCATAATGAAACCAGTCTCAGGCCCCAAGAGGACAGGCTCTTTACCAGTGTTCTGATGGTAAACTCATTGCTGGTTTGCATTTGGTAATTCTCAGCCTTCCTGATATTTCAGAAGAGTTCCAGAAACACAGAGAGTTTCTTGTATAAAGGTGTTTTGTCGGTTTGTTATTATTTTATAGTTTGATTTGCTATTCAAAACATTAATTGTCATGAGGTAAAGGTTTTTGATTTATGGTCTGGAATGTAGTGTTACTGAAACTTTGGATATATGTTACTGAAAAGTGGGTACTTTCCCCCCCAAATATTTGAAGACTTAGAAGCAACAAGGAAGCTTTTACTGCACACTGGGGAAACTAAGCATTGCAGAAACTGTGAAATCTCTGCTATAATCAAAAAGATAGTCCCAAATGGGAACGCTGTTCTTTTCTTGTATCTACAAACAAAAGGCTCAATTGCCTTTGCCCTTGCTTTTAGTTCTTACAGTTGCTATTTAGGGTTTGTCATTAGATAATAAACACCTCTGCTGTAGGGGAAACCTTGAGTAATTAAGGCAGAACTTGCAGGAGTAAAGCAGTGAAATTTCCAAAGCAAGAGTCAAGTAGTTTTGGATTGATTTTAGTAGAACCTTTAAATAAATGTCACTTAAAAGCACAGTGTGCAGGGGAAGACAGATGGTGCAATTTATTGAAGGACTGATCTGTTACTGTTTCAGAACAAAGAAACCTTCCGTAGCTTTGTAATGACTGAAATCTTACAAAATCAAAAGAGGAGAAAAATTTTGAAAGGAAGAAGGCAGTTGTGAAGGAAGAAGGGAAGAGTATTATTCACAATAGCTGTTTGCTAGTAAGTTCCAAATTGTTCTGTGAAAAATATAAAATCTGTTCTTTCTGTAAAGAATAGTGGCATAATAGTAATGTTGGAAGTCACTGTCAGCTAAATAAGTTGTGTTGGTCTGAATGGATCAAATAGTATAAGTATGAAAACAAGTTTATAAAATCTTGGGGACGCAAAAAAGTTTGGGAGACGGGGTGGTGTAAGGTATTCTGTATGCCTGAGCGGTGTACTTGGGCACAGACCAGCAGAGCACCTAAGGCATGGAAGTGCTCAGGCCGGTTCTTAGTTTAAGAAATTTGCTATTTTTTCATTACAAACTAATTGAACAAAATGCAGAGATGGGATTGGGAACGGCTCTGAAGCGTAGAATTCTCCCTTCTTCTTCTGTCTTTCCCCATAATTATCCAACTTTGGGACTGTGTTCTTATGCAGTCTTTGATCTATTAATCATGTGTTCTTTTTTCCTTTTTTTACAGTGTTGGCACTTCAGCAGGATTGATGCCAGTCAGCAGCTGATGATTAGAGTAGTCTTCAGAGAGAGAATGGATTACTTTCTGTGGTCGGGATCTTTCTACTCTGATGTGCAGGTTAGTGAGTGATTCCTTTAATCATCTATAAATAAAATGGCCAGTGTTGACATTGACCGTCAGCAGAGATTGCTGCGAGTTCTTTATTTTTTCTGCTGAAGTCAGATTGGTTTGAAGGTGTTACACACCGATAGGAGCTTCGAGGTGGCTGACAGTTTGGGGTGTACGGCTTGTGACTTACAGGTGAAGGGGAGGTTGGTAGTGCCTTCGGCCTTCTTGGGGCTTAAGTTTCTAACTAATTTTACAGGTGAAGGTTTAGGTGCCTGTGGCATCTTTGGCACGTGGCTAGTTAGATGAGGACTGTATAGATAACTTTTTTTGGTCTCGGGCCATGTACATACTTCCTAAATTTCACCACAAATTTCTAAATCCTGTATTGAATTTGTCTTTAATTATTGAAATGTTAACTCTTTAAGAGACAGTAGCAACACACAGCCTCTCAGGCAGCTCTGGGTATGTAGATAAAGATTAAAATACATGTGGCCATGAGCAACTTGAGGAATTTTTGTCTCCGTTACAACAGCCCCCTTTCAGTTAGCGCCTCTTCTGGGTGGGCTGTTTTTACAACTGGTGTGGAAAGGCTGTGGCTAAGAGAAGTAATCTTTCCGGACTGCATTGAAGAGCTTTTGTCTCTGACCTTCTTCGCACCTCCATTTTTTCACTTTGGATATACAAGGTATGTAGAACAAGAAGATAAGCAAACAGAAATTTTCACTGGACTCTGTATTCTTATTGCTAGTCCTCCAGCAAGAAAATTTCTGGTTTCAGAATGAACTTGGTATTTTATAACCCTGTCTCATGTAGTGGCATACAAATGCTTCACTGGAGATGGAACCAAATATTCTTGGCTCCAAACCCAACTCTAAGTATGTTTTGGAGCCCAGCACAGTTCATTTTTGGCTCCTGGGAGATTTGCTGTTGCCCATTCCGTGGCATACAAAACCATGTTAGGTAAAGTCCTGTCATACATCACTGATTCAGCCAAAGCTTTCACACTGCGTTGTGGTTGGCATTCTGTGGCAAGAAGCCTGTGTGCTACTGATCCACCTCCCTCTAGTTTTACCTCATTCCCTAAGTCAGTTACAAGTTCTTCATCACAAAGTATTTTTATTTCTCTTGTAAAAGCACCGAGCAGGGACTGTCATGCCTCAGCTTGAGGAAAAGAATGTTTTGCTAGCTCTGTCATGATGATATCACTTAACTGATCCCAGTTTTAGTGGATGGAAAAAACCTTTCTGATACGAACACTAGCCATGGGAGTCAGCGTATAGTAACATCTGCTTGCAGAATAATCTTTTAACTCTCATCTCTACCAAGTCATGAAATTGACTTTGTAATTTCCTTTTATTAATACTGTTCATAGGCACCAGAATATACTTTACACAGAAAGGAGACAAATGAAAGCACTTCTACTTAGTCTAGAAGAAAACCTGGCAAAAGTTTGAAGAAAGTGGGTATAAAGTTAAAAGAAACATATCATTTCACTGTTTTTAGAAACAGTTTGTAATGGAGAAAAAAAACCCAGTTAAATGATTAAAGAAAAATTAAGACTAATGTAGAGTAAACAATTTTGAAAGGAATTCAAATTGGTGACAGAAAACATTCTCAATTCAGAGATACTATTTTGAGCAAACTTTTCACTTTAGAATAATTGACAAACATCTCATCTTGATGACATAATTTTAAAGGTCTTGCATAGAAATAAATAAATAAATAAATTATCATAGATCTGAAATCGTTTCAAAAGTTTCAAGATAGTATTCAAACAGCTGAAGAGTTCTGTCTAGGTTTCAAAATGGCAGAGAGGCATTAGTTACAGGTGCAAATCTGGTCTTTTGAGAACTGTCAGTTGAAACAGAAAATTTCTGTCAGTTTGTTTCTCTTGTGCTAACTGTATAGGTGATGAAAACCAAATCTTCACATCCTGGCTCTTCTGGGATTTGAATGTTACCGATTTATTTATTTTTTTACTTATTTATTTAGAGACAGCTATTTAATAAGAATATGTGACATTTTGCAGTTCATTAAAGGAAAGATTAACTGTAAAAACTGCAAAAATACGAGGTTCAGTTACATGAATTTAGATTAATAGAGTGGTTCCACTGCCTCCTGGAGAAATGGGAATTAGCAAAGTTAGTTCTGGCAGGCTAGTTCAAATATCAAAAGCGTGGTAGCTGTAGTACCACATACCTAAGGCAGAGGGTGAGTCAGTTGCTGAAGAAGGAATCTGTGAAGTTCTGTAGGCATGTGGTTGGTGATGAAAACATTTTTTTGGACCCAAGAAAGGAACTATAGGAAAGGAAAGAGATGCAAAATGAGGAGACTCTTCAAAGTTTCACTGATACAGCCATATCGGTATATTAAGCTGTCAAAAATTACAGCTAAATATCCTTATTAAGAGGCGGCTTGTATGTGCATTTTGACATTACTCTCCCCTCATAGTTTGCTACTATTAATGGGTGATAGGGGATGTGAGTGTTTTTTTCAGTGTGAAGTCCAAAAGGTTAGTTTAAACTCATCGACTGTTTAAATTGCCAGATTTTGAACTGAAGTGGCTGAATACCAATACGCATTCCTTCCTGTTGATTTCCAGGAAGGGAGAAGGAGGGGCAGGAACCTTCGGCTGAGGAATGGAATGGGCAGCTGGAGGTGGGAACTTTTTAAACTGCTGGGGGCCAAGATTTGCTAGAGTTTGTCTGTCAGCAGGCTGTGTGTGCCTGCTGCCTGACACGTTTCTGGTTTTAGTAATGCCTCCAAGTACACACATGCCTTGGTATCTTCTTCTATAATACTCTTACTAATTGGGTTGTGTTAGGTATCCAAAGAGGACTGCAACGAGTACTGTAGTACAAACTTTACTAGGTTTCTTAGCAGAACTCAGGTTGAATTTTTTTGTAAGCAGATCAGTTTTACCTGCTTCCCTTCTGTATAGAACTTTACTGTCAGTGATTAGATGGACTGGTTAAGTAGATCAAGCATGCTCATATAATAATATTGCTGATAGCAGGGATTCTTTGATATTAGACTTGTAGTTGAAGTGGAATCTATCACCATTGTGAGAAGTAGCTATCCAGTGGGTGTGTAACAGTGATACAGCTCTAAAATTTCTCTGTATTCTTTCAAAGAACTGAGAAAGTTAGAAAACTCAAATTTCATAATTGCTTGAATATCTGAGTTACTTTTTATGTTTTTAAATACATGTGATATAGAGAATGTCTGTTATGTCTAGAGGTACTGATTGACATTTAAATCCTTCAGCAGTAATTCCGTCCTCTGGAAATCCTGATACGCAAGTCTGTATGTAAGAACTATTTTCTAAGATTGGAGTAGTATTTTCAACAGACAAGAAAGACAAAACACCTGAATAAAACCAATTTAAATTAATTAAAACTTAGCAGTAGAATAAGCAAACTTTTCATGTTACAAATGTGCCAGGATGTACAATGTAGCAGAAGAACTTGATTTGTATAGAACCTAAACTGTGTCAGAGTACTGGTTTTAGTACAGTGGAATTAAAAAAGAAAAAAAAAAGAGTACTACTGTATCCACCCAAAGACATGAATTTGGACTTTCTGGAGCAGTTTTAGAACAGATGGGAAATAATAATGTACTACACCAAAATACAGAAATAAACTATTTATGAAACAAAACTTGTTTAAGATAAATTTTTGTGCATTAAAGCTTTTTAAATGAAGTGGTGTGTTTCATAGTCTTATGAAAGAAGACGAATGGTTTCTAAATACATAGCCATTCAGGAGAATGAGCGTCAAAAGTCAGAGCGTGACTACTAAGAGGAGCAGGATAACATGTTTTATGACACTTATTCTGATTTTCCCCCATTACGACACTTACGGTGTCACTGCATTGCATTTTGAAAGAGGGAAATAATAATGTGCTACACCAAAATACAGAAATAAACTATTTATGAAACAAAACTTAAGATAAATTTTTGTGCATTAAAGCTTTTTAAATGAAGTGGTGTGTTTCATAGTCTTATGAAAGAAGACAAATGGTTTCTAAATACATAGCCGTTCAGGAGAATGAGCGTCAAAAGTCAGAGCGTGACTACTAAGAGAATGTGGCTTGGTCATGTGGTCGCGTAAGTCTGCAGAATTTTTAAGGATACCAACAGGGTGCAGTGAAAAAGCAGTCAGATCTGAACTGAGCTTGGTCTGCTCTGGATCAAAGTTTGTGTTCTCTGACTTTTCTTCTTTTCATTCCCCCAAAACAGTAGCACAAAGTCAGTACTTTGGCCACCTCTCCTCTTTGTATTTTACAAAGACTAGTGTCTGGATTGTGCTAATGGGCTTGAGTTCCTGTTTGGAAAAGGACCCAGCAGCGGTTTGATGTCTTCTGGTCACTCCAGTTTCTGAATTTCTGCTAAATATGATTTGTTTGTTTTTCCGTGCCTAAGCATAGATGCATAGTGTCCTTAACTTCTGAAGGATATTACTGAAAAGAACGTACCACTTTTTTTAAAAGTTGTTTTATGGTATGTCTGTCCTTTTTTTGCCTTACCTTCAATGTTAAGGTAACATTTTGCATAACAACTTATATGAGCAAATGCATTTTAAAGTAGTTGCTCTTTGTCTAGATTTATTCAGTTCAAATGCTTTGAATAGAAAATAATAGAAAAAATTGCTTAAAGAACATACATCAAGGAGGAAACGACATAAACAACATTCGATAACTTTAGATGAGTCAGATAAACTTTTAAGTATTGAGGATTAGCATCCCATACACCTATTAAAATACAAGTCAGCAGGTCACTAAGCAGGTTATTTTTCATGCTGAATTAGACATTGCCTTTTTAGTGGCTCAGGCTTCTCAGCATTTTTGAGTCCTTCATCAAGCACTGTATGCTTACATCAGAAACTCAGTACTAGAACTAGTGGCTTCTTACTGATTTTATTTTAAACTCTTTCTGTTCTGAGGTCATTGTTTTAGAAATTTCCCTTGGTGGGTTGTCAATAATGTATAAAATACTGCGTTCTTTGAAACACCTAAGAATTCCCGTTCCTCTGCCTGCCACCCTATTTCATTAAATTATCTTCTGTTACATTTGTAACATTTGCCAGAAGTTTCAAAACCAGGATGACTATTTTAACTTCTTGTGTATTTTTAGCCAAGTCTCTTATATGCGGAGAAGGACATGCAGGTGAAGTGTCATACAAATAATTCCTTATACTGTACTGCATATCTCATCTTTAAAAAGATACTCACTTTCAGACATTTAGATGCATCTCCAAAATACTGAAGAAAACTGTTAAGACTAACTGTAACAGAATTTGTGCCATGAATATAATTACTCTTCTACAGCCTATCTTAATCCAATTTAAGCATACTACTTTAAAAGATTTAATTAGAAGTGTATTTTCCAGAACTAAAGACACAGTACATGCTATAAAGAAATTGTATTTCTAAGGGTTTTACAGCCTTTAGTATCAAAAAGTGCCTTCAAAGACTAAATATTATATCAATTGTGTTATTTCTCTTGTGTATCTTGCCGTACTGAAAATTAAGCACCCCAGTCTTCTAAAGCGCTGAGCAAGAATTGCCAGAATAAAATAAAGAGCTTATTAATGTGGTTATGTAATTAATCATAGAAGATAGAGCATAGGGTTTTTTTCTAGAAGTTACTCACTTAGGTTGTGGGTAAATTGCACAAGGTTTTGCAAACAGTTTGAATTAGCATCAACAGGTGCTGCTACTGAATACTTTCTTTGTGCACTTGGCCACTGCACAGGGAGGCATTAAAGGGCAGGCTGCTTTGTCTGAGCACTGGAGTTTGAAATGAACCGCTTTTAGAGTCATTCTAAATGGCAATATTGCTATCTGGAATATACTGGTTGTGTTCTTTAGAAATGATAATTGACCAAGCTACATGAAAAGGGAATTTAAGACGATAAATTCCAGCATTTGAAGTTTTATAAATGGTTTTAAAATCATTAATTGCCAGAAATGGGGAAAGCATGCCAGAGAAATGATTACATTGTTCTCGTTTTATTTGCTGGGAATATGCTCGTATATCAAGCTAGGGGGAACCTCGTCTGTCACAGTATTACTATGCTCTTGAAACAAAAATCCTTATACTGTTTGTCTGCAGCGTAGCTTGGTGCCATTCTCCTGGGTGCTATGAGAAAACCTTAAATGTTACGGTAATTTTACATGCTGTCCCTTTTGTAGCCATTAAGTGAATGAACGTTCAATATTTCATTTTATTTAGGTTTGTTATCCAAATTTTGTATTAAAAGAAAAATTACTAGATACCTAATTAGTTTCAGTATTGTTTTCACCAGAATGTCTGAGTGTTTTGTTAACAGCAATGAAGTCATCTTCAGAATACCCCTCTTGAGGGGGTCCTTTTAAAGCCATTTTGCAAGTGAGGAAATGAGGCAGAGAAATTTCATTCCCCGAAGTCAAAACAATACAGGAAATGGGAATGTCCAGATTCAGCCACTGCTCTTTTCAAGTGCTCTGATATTGTTAGAAGGTTGTATGTTTGTTACGTAGTGCTGATGCGTTTCTGTTTGGAAACTCTCAGTATTCTGCGCTGCTGCAAGACCAGACTCCAATTGCTTCACGTTGCCGTGCAATAGAAAATTTGGAACGCTTACATGCCAGTTTTTTACACTTTTCCATGACATCACATTGACTGTCAGATCCTTTATTTATGTACTTATGCTTCTACTTGCTGATTTCCGTTACAGCATGTGTAGCTTTCTGTTCCTGGTTCTCCCATTCGGCATGGGCTTGCTCTCAGCTATTTTGGGTGCAGCTCTCAGTGTTCGCATTGTTGATTCTTCCAAAATGCCGTGTGAGCGTTAACATCTGAGCACTTGCTCTGTTTTCATGACTGGGTGCCTGGTAGCACGGGTTTGCCAACAAGCTGTAAAGGCAATTGCTGCAGAGCTTTAGTAGCCTTAGATTAGGATAAACGTGGTGGTTCTGTGCAGTTGGGAGAGTTTCCAGTTAAGCTGGCACTTGCGAGTTATAGAGCTTTAAAAAAAAGAAATCTTATTAGCAGAGTAGTTTTGCCAGCTTCTTCTGAGCATGTGTGGACTGAAATTCTCAAAACTCATAATTTCTTTCATTTTTATGTAGTTTATAGCTAAGGAGGGAAATTTTTGAGAGGGTGAAAGATAAGCTTTGCTACAGGAATAACCCTCCTGTTCAATTTTCATGTTGCTTCTAGAAGCAGAAGTTTTACAGATCAGTGAGGATTTTTGAAAGATCACTGACAAAATATTCCATGCATCCACAGGCTCATTTTTGAAAAGGTTTATGTTATTTTTGTTGACCCTTTACAGAAATATTCAGCCTGAAGAAGACAACCTAACAGCTGAGAAATTTCTTTTCAGTGATTTATCTATTGTAGCTATAAGAAGCAGGAAACAGAATTGTAAGGGGAAGATTAACTTTGAGCATTGTTGCTAACTCTAGCCGTTATTTATAGTAATTGCTATTTGGATTTTCGCCTCTACAAAGAAAGACTATTTTGTTAGTTAACAAAATGTGGGAGAAGTCCAGGTGAGAAAGCACAGTTACTGGACGACACAATGTGAAGTCAGGAGAAAAGGGGTTGGGTAAAACACTATAAAGAAGAAAAATGTTTTCCATGAGGTAATTATGATTCTTCCTTATTCTGCATGGTACATTTGCAAAACGGGTACTTAAAATGGCTGGGGAATTCTGCGGACTGATTGAGTTAAGCTTAATAATACTAGTAAAAATATAGAAGAAGTAAGAAATTCCAATACTGGATGTGTTACTAAGGAAAATACCATTTCTATTAATGATTGAAACGGAAATTGGCAGTGGTGGCTCAGAACATAATGCCTATTTATCCTTATGGAAAACATGACACCTCAATTCAGTGTCAGATAACAATGTGCCAAATATAAAAAGGGATTTTCATTTGGCATTTTAAGTACTCGCTCCTGCTTCTAACTATGGTATGAGGAGAGCAGTTCCTATTCTGGCTGGATGAGAAAATGTCTATAAATGAAATTTAGGAGAAAATGCATATATTTTTTTCACCGACTAATATAGTTTACAGTGTGAACTGCTTTTTAATTGCCTTTTCTATCTACTGTTTTGACTTTTATGTGGATTAATTTTTTCTTCAAAGAAAAAGACTGAATGTCTGTTTCTCTCAAGATAAGCACAATTCAGTTCCTGTCTCTTAAAAAACTTGATATTTATTTCCAAGCACATTTCTTTTTATCATTGTCTTTTCTTCATTTATATGGGTTTATTTGAGTGTAGTTTCCAGAAAACATTATGGTTTCATACTCTTAATACATTACTCTTGGAGCCAGATGATAAGAGGTTCTTTATTTTGCCACATTCCTTTCAGAAATATGATTTTTGGATCATATCCTTAATGTCTGCGATGCTGTTCATTGAAGTCGGGGGATCTGTGGATGCAGGGACATTTGGCTCATACCCTCTGTTCCTGAGGGACAGTTGCCAACATTCTAAAATGGTTTTTTCTGACCATCAAACAAGAGAATCCAGGGTAGAATAGAAAAAGGGTGTTTCAGTTTAAGATTGCTATGCGTAGAGTGTGTTAAACTATAATTAAAGGCACTGTTTCTTTTATTTAAAAGGAAATGTAGAAGTGTAGAACAGGATCCTTTCCTATGCTGCCATGATTCTTTATTTTAGGGTTATAGCTTACTTAGGAATCTCGTTCTGTCCTGCAGCTCCTCATGTTGTGACACCGTTATTTACTCAGCAATTACTCACCCTAATGGAACAATTTGTGCGTAACTGCTAATGACTATGAGTAATAACTTTATGGTATATAAGTAAATTAATTCTTAAAAAATCTGAGGAATTTAGATTCCCCTTTCTAAAACCGGCCAAGAAATAAAGCCGGTCATGTCATAAGTTTAAAATAATACGATGCAGCACAATGAAATGTGTATCATAGGCATTAGAATTTTCCAGGTTGTATATCTACCATTGCATTTATTTAATTTTAATTACATTTTAATTAATTTAGTTGTAGATGCTTTGAGATCTTATTTGTAAAAATATCTAGGAGTTTGATTTTTATAATCTGCTCTGAATACTGTTTTTTGTATAATGCTATAAGCCATGTATACTAGATATTTTCATTCAGCCTGAACAGAATAATAAGAGACTGTCAAAGCTGGTATATATTAAATCTCTGTTTCTTGACTGATGTGTATTTCAAGTATTTACTGATGTGGTTCTAGTTTTGTAAGAAAAAAATAGTAATCTAACATAAAATGAAGTAGCGCAGAAGAGCAATTGTACTTAAGAAGCAGGAGAACTTACTTTAGGAAAAAGCTGATTACCTGAGTGTTTCAGTACATGAAATTGTAGTTCTTAGTCATAATAATTTTGACAGTGTATTTTTAAACATGTGGTAATAGGGTAAATAAATGAATTAGAAATGCAGAATTTGGAATGAAACACACCTTTTAAGTGGAACAAGTACAATCCAGGGTCTTGGAACCTGTGTCTGTTATATTCCGTCCCACTGGAATATCACCAGGCTAGCAGGAGCGGTAGTGAACTCAATACTATGTACAGTATAAATAATCGTCATATTTTGAGCAGCAGGCATCATGACCAGCTGATATTTTCTTTCCTCAGGACCAGTTGTTCCCCAGAGTGCGTGGCTGGAGCCATATGATCTTATCAACACATTTGAGAGCCCTACCCAAACACCGAGAGAGGTTTCGCTGCAGCAATGACTGTCATAGAAGAAAGTCGCCCTTTTGCCCAGCAGCTATCCAATGTCTACTTTACTATACTTTCCCTTTTTTGTTTTAAACTTTTTGTGAAGATCAGCCTCGCCATACTTAGTCATTTCTACATTGTGAAAGGAAACCGTAAGGAAGCAGCCAGGATAGCTGCTGAATTTTACGGAGTTCCTCAAGGACAAGGTATTTTTGTACTTACTATCTTATCACTACTGTTTGGGGGTTTTGTCGTTACTGGTTTGTTTTTTTCCAGGTAATTATTGATCTGCTAGCCTCATTTATATGCAGCTTGTCAAATGGTATGTGAGAATGGTTTTGGGTTTTTTCTGTAGTTCTCTGTCTTTTTAACAAAAATTATCTGAAGGAGTGTTGTTAGATTATTTAAGCTTTTTTTTTTTTTTTTTTAAGGTTATTAAGTTCAGAATAAAACTGAAATATTACAGCCAATGTCCTGCTAGGAGAGAGGCCTATACTTAAGATGGCTATATTTAAGATTGCCAAATACTTCCCAATCTAAGACAGTTTTCTAAATTGCTTCTAAGGTTCCCCAGTTTACCCATTTGTGGTTGAAATTTTCGATGCTTGGCATGGGATTATTTTGCAATGATTTAGTGAAACTAGTCCAAATATTGCTGAGAATTATTTCTTGATTAAGTTAAAATTTTCTTATCATAATTTATTTGAGAAGATAGTCTTTCTGTACTTTGAATTAGTGACTTGGCAGATATTGGGAAGCTTACTGTTGGTCAGGGTGAGCTTTTGGGCATCTGTGTGGAAACCCATCAAATTTTACTGGGTTGAAAGGTCTTGTGAAAATTCCTTTTTCTGTTTGCTCAGGCAGAACTTTGGCAGAGCTGGGCGCTTCTGTTCCCCCAAGCTCATCTGTGGTGAACCGGTACCATTTTCACTCCGTTCTTTTTCTGGGTCACAGAATGCAGTATGTGGTATCCTAGCGCATGACTGAGCCATGGTTTTGGTCAACTTGGGATCCCTGCTGCCTCGCTTGTTTTTGGTCATTATTCCTTGTAATCTGGGATGACATCACGTTTGAGTTAGGCGATGGAACAGGAAGACTTGTCTTGGCTCTTACCGCCTTCACGGCTCATCCCTAGGTACCGTGAACAAGAAGAAATAACCCACGTTAAATGCAAAGGAGGAAATTGTAGAAACAAGCCAGAAACAGCTTCAAACGCAAAGATCTTTTCAGTCTTCAATGTTGGGACAAAAGTTAGACATTTTGTGCGTGTGTATTTAAATTTGCAAACCAGAGAGAGAGGCTTGCATCCTAAAGCAGGAATTAGCGTGCTTTGCAGATTTGCCTGAGGTGGATTTCTATCACGTGTTCTCTGCACAATTTAGAGAGAAAGGTCTGAAACCCAGGGTTTTTATGTCCAAGTATGTTAATGACATCATCGGAACTCTTACACATGTATGTTTGAGTATGTGTACATATATATTTATATGTGTGTGTTTGTGTATTCGCTACAGTAGGATGGACGAACTGACTGTCTGTCCCACTGGCAGAAATACTCGCAGTAAGTGTGGTAGCCCTCACTTGAAATCAAGAAATTTTTTTTGTCAAAATTTTGTCAAAACCTGCTAGCTAAGTCTGAGACAGCTTGTTCTGGGAAGACTGACACAGACTCTGAGTACAGAAGGAAGAAGACTGGGAAAAACTAGAGGGAAAGCAATAACGTGCATCGGGTTGGAAAGTAAAATAGTCTCTACAATGTCACCTGTTGCTGAATCCAGAAGACTTTAGCTTGGTCATTCATCTGAAATCTTATATCTAAATGAAAGTATGTTCAGTGTTCTAGTAGCCGGCCCATGCAAAAGATGAAAATCTATCACTCTTGCGTGTTACCGTTTTACTCAGGTAGCAGAGGTTTATGTTGATTTAAAGGCTCAAACATCCGGTAGAATTTCTGGGTTTCTGCTTGGTTTATTAAAAGAAAATAGTTAATGCAAGTATTTTGTGCTTAAACTGTACTTTTTACAACTCGATGCCAGTGTGTCTTAATTTTTCACTGCCCAACTCGCAGTGTTCGGGTTTGGATTGGGACAGTCCTAAACACATCGTTCAGCCAATGTTACACAATCTGCAAATTCAGCCTTTTGTGGTGATGAGCAGGACCAATCCTTGCGCTTTGGGATGCAAATAAGGCTCCTTAAAATGACTGTTTTATCTCATCTTTTCTATACCTTTGTTCTGTGTTTGCAGAAGGGGCGTAATACTGTCTTATCTCACACCACGTTGTGGGATTTGGTTTGTTTATGTTTGTGAAATACAGTACAGAGATACCTCGATAGAGTTTATACAATACATGTAATAATATACATGTAACAAAATATCCTGTTCAAAGTAATATCTAGAAAATGTAAAATAAGTAATGTGAAGCTACAGCTTGTAACGTTAAATGATATTATTAAATACTGAGTATCCTCCTAATTAGTGATCCTGTTCTGTGTTTTTTATTAAGCAATAGAGAAGCCTCAAAAGAAGAAACCCAAACCAGAAAAATGACCTGTCATTGCCTAATTGACGTTTATAGCATTTCAAGAAGGAATTCGAATTAGAGGAAATGTTAGTTTTCATTTTCTTGTTTTAACCTTGTTACGTACTCTTAAAATTCGGTTAGTGCTGGTATTTTCAGTTTGCAGATTATACTATGAAATTACTTTTTGCTGTTATAATGGCTCGGCTAGGATAGAGTGCTATAATTTTGAAGAAGAGAAGAGCCTTTGGAAATAATGTGCTACTAGGCACAGGCATTATTTCATGTTTACTGAATTGAGCTCTTGAGTTAAAATAAGCCTTTCTCTTAGGAAGCCTGTATAATTGAGGACATTTTGGGTACTGAGCAGTAGTACTTGGCAGAACTCCTTTGGTCAAACTGAAGGTCTATAGGTCAGTACAGGATTTGAGGCCCAGGGACCACACATTTCATGGCTGACTTTCTTTGTTTTGTGGCTTGTTCTTAGTTGAATACAAGGAGACAGCTTCACCTCTGTCATCTGCCTACCGTGGTCTTGTTGCTAGATACTAGTAGTGAAACAGGTCGTATTTTGTTCCTTAATATTTAAGGAATATGGATAATCCCGTACGGATAGTCACCAATCTACTGTGTTTAATCTGTCCTTTGGGTCTCAATGTATGTGAACAGCTGGATAGGGAGAGCATCCCAATAATTAGAAATTATTATACTGTGTATGCGGCAGTGAAACTTAAGAACTAGATCAGTGTTCAGCATCAGCTAAGACCAGAAAAGTGCATGTAAAATCTCTGCTAATTATATGTCACATCAGTTTGTTTATGGAGATGAAGTCTGAGCAAAACTTTTCTTTTGTACCGCTGAAAGGCACCTTGAGAGGTGATTGGGACACTCTAGGATCAAATATACATAGGTTGTCTGGCAAATGTTTGTCTAACCTGTTTTTAAAATGCTTAGGGATAGTGATTTCTGCAGTGTCCTAATGCAACCAATTACAATTTTTGCTATTCTCATCACTAGAATGCTTCCCGCTCCCCTCAAGACCTACCTAAATCTTTATTTATGCAAACTAAAGACATAAAATATGACTAAGGTATTTATCAGTTTTTCTCCACGTATGAAAAGTAATCGCTTTAAAGACTATTATCATGCATTTTCCTACCTCTACAGTTTTTTGTCTTTTCTAGAATAAAGAAAAAAGGATTTAACGTAGTCTTCCTCCTAAGTCTTGTTTTCTAGACCTGGAATTACTGTGGTTGCTCTCCTTTGGACTTGTGCCAGTTCATACACAGTTCGTAGATATCTTTATGGATGTCCGATTCCCCATGTTAAACAGAGTCCTCCAGCTGAGACTTTATTAGTGCAACCAGTGGAACTATTAGTTGTATAAAAGTGGAACAGTTGCCTCATGTGCCATATATATGATACCCTATGTAATACCTCCTGGAATTATGTCGTCGTGCCCTCCCCCCCGCCCTTTTTTTTTTTTTTGTTTTCCCAAGAGTAAAGTATTAAGGATACAGCCTGTAGCCTACTATGAACCCCATGTTAAAACAGAGTCACTGTACTATGCGTTTGCTTTTTCCTCTCTGAGTGTAATACTTTGTACTGGCCTTCAGCTAATTTCATGCTCTTGATATCAGACATTTTCTCCATTTTACTCAAGTCTGTTTTGAATTGTTTCCCTCGGAGCCGTTGCAGCACCTGCAGTTTAGTGTCATCTACTGATTTTATAAAAGTAAATATAATATTTTGTCATCCACAGTATTAAAAAACTGAACCACACCAGATGCAGGACAGAACTCTGCAGTCTTTTACATTTGTTTAAAGTGGATTAAAGAGCCATGTCTTAATAAACTATCAGAACTGAATTCGTTTTTCAGTGAAGTCAGGGGTATTACTACCATAAAAGAATTAAATGAAAAAGGGATCAATTCTATTATAAAGGTCCCATTTACTGGATTATTTTTAACTTTGGCACTGGCTTTGTAAACAGTGATACACACATACTTGCCCGATTGAATTGAAAGGGACTGATTAGAGCTAAGGGCTTTGCTATCAGGGACAATAGCTGTGTTGTAAATAGGTTATGGTGCCTAGCTTTTCTTTTTTTTATTGTCTTGAACCGAACACGTATTTATTAATTATGCTAGAAAATTCACAAAAGTGAAGATTTTATTAGTTTCTTTATGGAAAAAGTCATAGCACAGATGTGTATACTCACTTTTAAAATTCTGTGCCCTACAAACTGAGCCACAAAAATGAACTTAATTGCAAATTAACTTTGGGTATAATTAGCTCCTTAGCAGGCTACCTGCAGCGACAGTGATCTGCACAGCAAGATTTCTTCTCTTGCTGTATTTCCAGAGCTGTGAGGAGTTAATCACTGAGCCTTTTGTACAGCTGTTGCTGGATACAAACCGCAGGATCAAAAGCAGCCTTTGGATTCTTCCTACTATACCAGCTAGCTGGTCGTGTCATGAAAGGGCTCTGTACATACATGCACTGTGTTGGAGCTTCAGCTGAGTTTTATAGCTCAGTTGCTCTAGGATGAGGTAGTAGTGCTGGGGTATGAAGTCACTTGAAAGTGTAGGTGTGTATCAAATCTTAAGAGTTAATTCATTGTCAGGTGGTTTGGGTCTGTAAGATAAAAACTCTGCTGCCAAAAACTGGTAAAAGCTTGGTTTGTATGGAGGAGTCCGTACTTTGATAATACAGACAACTGTATAGAGGGAGGTATAATGCCCGTTCATAAACTTTTTATAAGGCAAAAAGAGTCTATTTTATCAAAATTAAACCTGATACTGAGTAACTGTCAGAATGCGTTTAGCTGTAAGCAGGAGGTGGTATAGAGGAACTTTGTTATGAAAAAATCATTTTGCAGAAGTTAGTATAGCATATACAACAAACAACTAGTCATGTACTTGTACGGATACCTGGGGTCTGATGCACAAGCTAAGTAGTTCTGACAACACAAAAATGCTTTTTCTTTAATATCCTCTTTTTTCATTATGTCAAACTGTCTTTGCAAAAGTTTTTACAGGATATCACTTTATGCATAAGTATGCTATTTTAAAGTAATATATGAAAGTTACTTGAAAGCAGAATTTGTATTTGTAGTATTTGAGTATAGCTTCTCAAAATATATTGTACTGTTTTTGCAGAACTGGAGAGGGGAGTATGCCCTGATTTCTTCTAAGTTTAAAACAAAAAGAAAGTCTACTTTTGAATGAACATAGCAAGTTCTAAGCTACGCGTCTTTGCTGTATCTGCCTTGGCCAGGCATGATAGCAATGCTCAGTGCATTAGTTATTCCTAATTACCCTAAATTAAGCCATCCGTGGGATTGTGGTAGTTCAAGGCTGGAGTCCCCATCTCCCTTCAGGATTATGAGACTTGTAAATAGTATGAAGCCTTCTGTTTCCTTTTTTTTCATGTACACTAAGTGCTGCTTGGGTGGACCCAAAAAGCCGGTCCATTAAATACAACTAATAAATAGGAAATAATGCCGTGTTTCACTGTTAGAGATCTGCTGTTTGGAAAGCTTGATTACATTTTGAACTGTAGTGAGTGATTAGAGCAATGTTTTCCTATTATTTTATTCTAACAAGTTGCAATTGATAATGTCACTCAGCAACAGTTGTTAGGTAGGGAAGATAGGCACGAGGCATTTTCTCAACTTGCATTCCACAGAGATCACAGTTCTATTAATAAAAGCCATATAAGACCTCTGCTAGCTTCCTGGATACAATAGAGATTCATTTAGTAATGACAGGAATATTGTATGGCATACTTCTTCACCATACCACTTGGTGTAAGGCACCACATTTAGCATGTGTTTTTCATATGCAGCACGTAAGGTAATGGTGTAAAAATGCTTAAGATAGTGTGAATGTTCTTTTTCAAAAATTCAGAAGGGAGGTTTTTTTGATGGAGCTCATCACCTTCCCTAATGCTTCTCTTATGCTGAATAACTTTGCCTAGTGTGACAAGTAACTGCCAAAGAAGAGTCATGCTTCAAAATAAGTCTCAAGAAGACACTTTGCTTAGAATGAAGCAAATGACACCACATACCAGCAAGATACCAGAACCATTCTCCTCGGAAGAACATAATCTACCTTAAAGGGATTTTGGTGAGAGTTACATGATGCAACTAGACTGGCGTGGCCAGAGCCCCGACCTATTTGCAGCAACAAAACCCAAGCACATCTGTTGACTCTTCCCTCACCTTAATGAAAATCTCTAAGCCTACAGAAACTTCTAGTGAGTGTATCTGCTGGAGCCTGTTCGCATGCTTGCTTCCCCGAAAGGAACTGAGGTATCCTATCATGTGGATTCCTTTGTGGGTTTGTGGTTTGGTTTTTTTTTTTAACTCTTATCTGTATTTGTATGTCAGGACCTCCTTGAAAAGAGCATCACCACAGGCTGTATTTTATGGTCGCTATCATTTATGTGTGCCTCCTTGCAATGTGTCTTTTCTGAAGATGGACCTTGACTTGTCACCAACCTAGGTCCTGTTGGCTTGCTTAATATGCACAGTCTTAAGTTAACTCACATGGAAATCCCCTTCAATCGATTTCTTTGGTTTTCTGGATTAAATTTGAACTACAAACAAGTACAAAATGAAACATGGTGAACTCTGATGTAGCTTAACACCTGGATTTTCAAAGGTGCATAGCAATAAGACTGGAAGATAATCCTGGAGCAGTCTACCTCCAAGGTCATAAAGACAGCTGTTGTTAAAGAAAGGCCATTAGGACACTCCAGTACTGGACTGGGACAAGCTGAAACATACCATCTGCACTGGTCTTTGTGCAGCGGTGGGGCGTTAGGCAACGGGGGGGGACCAAAATAGCCTAGCTCCCTGAAGGTGATGTTCCTTCCCTCCGTCATGGCCTTGTTATGGCCAGGGTTCTGCTATTCACACTCCTCTCTCGTAGGGGATGTTCTCAAACATTTGCAATGCAGGCGAGCAGCGAGTGAACTTCTGCCAGGGTTAGATGATGATGATGGCTTTGGGGGAATGCATTACGTGCCTAAGTACTGAGCTCTCTTCATGACTGCAGCAGTGCTGGCTGGTCGGTCATAAATCCATTATGGCATGCTGCATCTGTTGCATGAGTGGATGTTCCTCTCCGCTGTGTCTGGAGTCCTTCTGGCAGTAGACACGATCGCTCCCTTCATGGCTGTTCTCTGATGGCAGTGGGCTGAAGGTTCACGCCGTGGTGCTCTATAGCCTTGTGTCTGTCTTCTCTGTTGATATCTGAAGCCCGGGCCTGCTCGGTAACTGATTTGGCTAGATTCATCAGCATGACTGCTGCGATTTCTTTTTTTTTTTCTTTAGCCCACGTATTAGCACATATTCTGTGTTACCACTGCCTGTCCGCGCGGAGAGCTCTGGCGGGTACAAGTTGCAAATCCACATGCCAAGAAACGTAGGAAATGTGTCATTGTTCCGTATTTGACTTCTCTGGTGGCTGAGGCAGAGCCTTTATCGAATCGGAATTTTAAATCTTTTCTAAACCTTCCATTCTCATTCCCAGCATCCAAGGATACAAAGGCCTAACAACTGTAAAAATCTCAGGGGAAGAGGTAGGAAAACTACTAGCCATCCGTGCTGTTGCTACCTTAATAATAACAACAACAATTTGGGTTTCCAGCTAAGAGGCAGAGATGATCCTGTATAAAGAGCAGGAGTGCTTAATGGGCTTTTTTAGTGCTTCTAGTGGCGTGGAGAAATGTTATTTTATGTTAAAGTCATTAATGACATTTTAAGTATTATCTGTGTATCTGCTGGTATTTGTCTAGATGTGGAGGACAGAGGACTCGTTGGTGACACCTGGGTAACGCCTAAGCTCCTGGTGGACTGCTAATGACTTATCGTGTCATTGTGTCGGCCATGAAGTACAGTTTGATGCAAGAATCTGTTTAAAAAAAAACCAAAACACGCGTCGTTCCAGTCCTTTCCCTGTCCTGCTGTTAGAGCTTTATCGCTGTACTTTAGTGGCACGTTGTAACTTCCTTGGTGTTGAGCCGGCGGTAACTATGGCCACTGTGGCCTTTTAGCATACCGTGTTTTTATCAGTAGCCACGTTTCTGTAATTATCTCTAAAACTCGCTTTGTCTTGACTCCTCCCACGGGGAGGAATGTTCAGGATCTCTGTGGGTTCGTTTCTGGCAATGCCCAGCGACAGGCAGCTCTTGGGGTACTGGCACGGCGATCCAGAGCCTATCCGTCATTTCAGCTTCAGGGTTGTGGTCTGGGGAGCGCATCAGCAGGAAAAGGCAATTTCTCATCCTGTTCCAGAATTCCGTGTGGCAGATTCCGTGCGGTCACCGTGACCCCGTAATAATCCTGGTCATAAAAGCAGAGTGAATCAGAGCGCAGAACAGTTTGGGAAGCGAGGTGGCTCGTCAGTTGGCTGTCTTGGGGAGGGTTGCACACAAAACGTTGATCTGTGACATGGGAAAATAGTGCAGTTTTGTTCAATTTTTCCTAAGAGAAATTGTTTTTATTGGCGTTTGGACTGTACTGCATCAGGCTGCATGGTGTGTTGAAAGGTGTGGGGTTTTTTTGTCCTTGTTTCTTTTATTAACACTTTTTTTGTGTGTGTGTTACCACAATTGCGTCTTTATTGCCTCAAGACCAGTCTCCAAAGTAGAATGGGTTCCCCGTTGAAAGAGAAGAACAAAAATTTCTTCCCATTTTCATTCCCAGCTGTTAAGAAGTGCCGCCCCTGTAAACTCAGAGCTATTTGCTGACAGAGAAATGTTGAAACTGTACTGACATTTCCTTTTATAAAAATCTGGATAAAAAAGATTGTGAAGAAAAGCACTTGAAAGTTTCCTTTAATGGTTCTTCCCCTGGGTTGTGAAAGTTGATCAGAACTAAATATTAGTGAAACGCACCACAGTGGTTAATTTAAAGCTTGTCTGTTAAGTCGGAATTCCAGACTCTTCAGGAAAATCCTCCAGTTTCCTTACTCTGAGGCTGTAGTGTCTGCCCCTTCCTCTGGCTGCTTTTCTGCAGGAAGCGGCATTCCGTAACTGGAATATCAGTACTGTCCTAATTGCTTGTGTACGAAGGCAGGGAAAGTAATGGTCTGCTCTGTTTTCTACACACGGGGATATCTACTTCGAGTTCTGTTACAGGTTTTCTGGTGGATTTTGGAAGTGTATGAGTGTCTTCCATAGAGAAAAAGCTGAGGAACAGAATCTGAGTACCAAGCCTAAGTAGTTTCAAATATTAATAGTTTTATTACCGAATGAAGTCAAGAGATACCAATTTTTATTTTGTAGCTATTGTAACCCAGTGCATGGATGGCTGATGTGAGGAAGATCTCATACAATTCCTTGTCAGAGGTGGAAGTGGAACAGCGAGTTCTTCGGTCTTGCTCCACAGTTTTAACTGTATGTTCATCCCCTCTTTATATCAACATCTCAATTATATTTTTAATACATTTCCAGTTGATTTCAGATGTTGGTCTAGCTTTCACTTTTTCTATGTACTGTTTTAATAGGACTTTTTAATGACTTTTGCCCGGAGGATGAATAGTTGTGCCTAGCAGAGTTTAGTGCAAAATTGCTTCTGGAGTCCTGAATGGGATAAGCTTTGTCTTCTTAAAAGCATGAAAAAAGATTCTGGTGTCCGCCAAAGTAACTTAATAATAATGAGTGGCAGGTATCTATGGAACAGAGATATTTCCCCTCGTGCCCTTGCCTTGAAGGTGGCAGATTTTGGGGTTAGTCTGACTCCATGGGCAGCTCGTTGCTTCCTACGCAGCTCTCTGGAGGAGAGCGCGCGGGTGCCGATGACTCCCCTGGGGTCTCCTTCTTTGGAGCCATGGCAGCTATCCGTGTGTCTGCTGCTTTCCTTGCTCCTGCAAGCCGCACGTCTAAGCCTAGTAAAAGAGAATAATAACCAGGAGGCCTGGAATATTTGTGGGAAGCAAGTTGTATGAACTACTTCCAGGTTTGTACCACTCCTCTAGGAGGACCCAGCTTCATTCTCAGCTGACAGCCTCACCCACAGAACTCCTACAAAAACATGTAGATCTTGTCTTCCCAGCCGACTGTCAGTCCCTGCCCTGCAGTGCCAGATGCTTTGCTCGATCCTCATCCTCACCACCTTCTCCTGAATGTCCTGGGATTCCATTCCGCATGGAAAGGAAGCGTGAAACCGAGATGAGCCTCAGAGCCATGGCAAGTACAGAAATTGTCATCGGTTATTTCTCACCTGGAGCGTAGTGCTGATGTCTTCCCGACACAGACACGTGTATACACATCCTGAGTAAGGTTTCCTGTTAATTCATCTTCCAGTATTCAGTTGAAGAAAACACTACCATTTAACAAATGATTCTAGTATTAAAGTGATATATTTATCATGTGCCCTTTGATAATGAGCCCTTTTGCAAAAGCTCTGTTCAAGACTTAGTTGCAGGGTCCGCTTGCTGGGTGGGCAGAAGTGTTTATTTGAGTCTGCGAGATGTTCTGGTTCATTCAGCTGGATAAAGCCGGAGGAAAATGTCTGGGAGAGTGCAGGTTTGTTCACTCCTGCAAGAATAGCAATAGCCCACCTGCTTCTGTTGTGTAAGGAATGTGGCGCCGTTCCGGTAGGGCAGTTCTCCTGTGCTCTGATTTCAAGGTGGAATTTCCAGCTGCTCCTTCTTCCCCTTACCCTACCTGCCTATCATCTTGCCTCTGATCTTCTCGTGAAGAAAACCAAGAGGGATATAGAAAATGTCATTGAATAACTGTGTTGTTTCAACATCTTAGGGGTTCATTTTTGTCAGGTACCTGAAAGGAGTAGTACTAATAAAACCCAGTAACATTAATTTCCGTTTAAAAAGTTTACAAATGGCTAGTTTTTAGATCAGTAGAAGAGGATAGTGAGGAAATACTAGAAAGGAGTGGCAGGGAGGTAAAGGCGGCTCTTTAACATGTTTTTAATACAAAGAAATCACTGTCATCTTTATCCATGCTGGAATTTTATCATGGATCGGTTCTCCCTGCAGATTGCAGTTGTATAGTATCAGTGTAATACATAGTAACAAAAAAAAAAATTCTACTGCTAGTTAGTTGCCCTTGTTTTTGTTATTATTAAAAAAAAAATACTGACTTGTGCTGCTTCTGGCAAACTACAACCTTACTTTCATAATGGGATGAGACTTTCAAAACAACCAGTGAAATCTTTTTTTTTTAGTAGTCAAACCATGCTTTTATTTATTCAAGATGTAGTTTCTAGTTGACATCTGTAGGATACCTTGTCCCCTATTTAAAACAAACAAACAAACAAAAAAACCCCCACAAAAACACCCACCCCCACACCACAAAAAAACCAGAAATGCTTCATAGTTTCATGGATTCTTATGAATTCCAAAATCTCTCTTAACTGCAAGTTACATATCAGTAAAGCTTGATACAGGAATAATTATTGTTTCTATTATTAACAGAATTGCCATTTATATTAACAGAATTGCCATTCGGTTAAAACAGTGTTCATTTTTCTGTTTTAGGTTGCTTGTTATTCAAGCAACAAAGCATTGAATACTTACGCTTTAAGAGCCTGTTTCCTTTTTTGGCTAAACGATTAAAAAATTAACACCTTCTTTCCATTTCAATCGTGTAAATAGTTAAGACTCCTGCTGTAGCTAAGCTGATTCTTGCTCTGTTTTAAAAATAGAAAATGCTAGAGCAGTTCTTCCCTTCCCCCCCTCTCTACTCACTAGTCCAAGCTAGCGAATGTTCCTGAATGGGATCCAGTGTTGTAGCCATTCTACAGTACCTACGGCAAGAGCCTTTGTGAAAAAGCGAAAGGAGGAAAAAAGGTAGTAGAAATCCATTTGCGGACGGTCCGTCAGCCCGGAGTACCTGCGCCAATGACAGCCAGGCTTTCCTCGAGAGCCGAGTCATGACAACGAACGCTGCTGTTCAGAGGAGCCAGAATCTCCCCAAAAGACGCCTAGAAAGTATAGGGGAGTGTCCTGCGAAACGAAAAGCTAGCTGGGGTATTCTGACCAGCCAAGGTTAGTAACGCAGCCATTTCAGAGCCCGGGTGCTGAAATACGCTCAGCTGACCCAATTTCGGATGTTCTAGCTCTAAACTGGGTTTTTTTCTGTCTGTAACATAACTGCATGCTGATGTTAGCGGCACTTCGTTGTCCCGCATGGGTTAACGCAAGGGTGTTGAAGCTATTTTTGTTCTTTGTGCCCTCTTATCAGCTGATCTAAAATACCTTTTCTTGTTTGCCTGCCCTATTTGTTTTATGCGAGTGTTTAAGGCTTGACTTACCCTGACTTTTGCTGTGCTGGCACAAGGTAACTGGATACTGAAGGCTAATTGTTTACAGCAGGGAGCGGGGGAATGAGAGCAGCGGGAGGAGTAAGCTTTACGTAGCACTTTATATTAAAGAGAAGTTTATAGGTAGCCGAAATAGGAGGCAGTCACTACAGGTGACCGAAGTCTTGTCCTGTACTAGCCTACTAAAGACAAAGATAAAATTATAAAGGTTTGCATAGGGAAGTACTTAGGAGATATTTTAAGTTGCTGGTCACTGGCATTTTCAGCAATGAGGAACAAACTCTATTGTGAAAGAAGCGTTCAGGACTGCTGTTGTCTGTGCCATATTTTCCTAATTTTTTCATATTACCAGTGTGGAAAAGGGAGCTTTGAGTAATTGCGAGTCTAATAGGAAGTAATTGCAAGTCTAATAGGAATTTTTAAAAAGAGTAATCATAGTTCCAATTAATATTGACCATATCATAAGGCTTAGAGTGAAACGAAAAAAAAAATAAGGAAATTAAACTTGAAATTCTTGATAACATGACATCAAATGAAAAACTGGAGATGTTAAAACAGTCAAGGAAAGTTGGAGACAGGAAAGAAAAATTTGATATATTGTGCATAAAAATAATTATGAATTTACCATGCAAAACATGTTACAGGGATCGGCATTATTCTTAAAATACCTTTGCTAATTTCCAGTACTGCCAGTTTTAGAATTAAGCAATATTCAAGAATTTAAGCAACAGTTGCCATAGCTTCCCAAGAGACTATTTGAATATACTGTAAGGTTACATTTATCCATCAGTTTTAATATGCAGTGTATCTTGTACCCCCATATTGTTCACCGTTTGGGCTAAGATCTCCTGATCTGTAGTGACTTTTATTTATGAACTTTTCAGCTAGTTAGGTCAGTATTTCCCAAAAAACTAGGCCGTTCTCCCTCAGACTGAAAAGAAATTTTACAGAAGTTTGTCAGCGTTAGCACTAGCCACCCCTTGATACGGTGCAGGGTTAGGGCCTTTTGTCATTCCTTCGGAGAAATAGCCACAGTTAGTCAAGTTTTGAAATTGTCCACATCACAGTAAAAGATGGAACGTAAAATTTCTTGAATATTCCATATTAACATGGTCCAGCTACTTACAGCCTCTTTGGGATTGCCGAACTGAGTGTGTGTATTTATTGATGGACATCTTGAACTACTGAGAGACTTCTGTTGCAGTTGAGGCTTCTGGGTGTTGCAGTTCACTGGAATAACAGGTATATAAAATACCAAATCTGAAGGAGGCTCTTTTCTCCCCTCTCTGTTCCCATCCATGGAGGTATCCAAACCTGCCGTTGTTCTTCAGGCACCCTTGCAGAGCGAAGGAAGAGGAAGGCATACTGCGTTGCAGTATGTAATTAAATATGCTGCTTGGAAAGGGACTGAAAGTCATACAGGAGGTGGAATATGTCATGATAAGATTTGGTGGAAGGATAGAGTCAGGCTAGGAAAAGGTCTTCAGCCAACTGGCCTGAGGGTCCACCACCAGGCTGTTTTACCAGAGTCTCCTGGACGTGGCAAAAATCAGCAGACTTGACCCAGCTTTGGTGCCCAGCTGGGTACAGCCATTAAGGCTCGGGATTGTGCCATGTGCTGGATTCACTCTCTGCAGGCTGGGAAAATACTGAGAATACTGGAAAAATATGGGGAGAATTGCTTGCAGGCTGGGAAATTACGGAGAATACTGGAAAAATACGGGGAGCATTGCTTGCAGTCTGGATTAAGGCTGAGACTGCATTTGAAGAGCAAAATTATTCCGGGCAGAAATCCCCCAGCGTGAAGTCAGCTCAGGATGTCCGTATGCTGCTTCTGTCAGCTTCTAGTTGGGAAGGCCAGTGGAAAACCCTTACTTTGTTTAAGTGACCTGACCAAGGAAGTAATAACAGCGTAAGAGTGCTACCAGCTGCTCCACGTACTCGGATCACTCTAATGGAATGCTGCGTTTAGGGGTTGATGTGATTTTACACCTTGGTGCTCTCGCTATGGCACGCAGAGTTTGGAAGCTACTTTCAGCTAGAAGAAGAGCCAGCCGGTTGTTGGTCCTTCAAGAAGATGGAAAAACCAAACTGTTCAATGAGCGATGGAGCGGTGAGCAATGTGGCTGTGCTTTCATGTGACGGGCCAAGGGGGCTGACACACTTTGTGCCATGTGTGCCAGGAGCCAGCAGCAACTGCGGCGGCCGCTGCCGGCATCGTTGGCATTGCCTTCACGTGGCATAATGCTGCTTCTGGTGGGGCCCAAGTGAGCTCTGCGTGGATCGCAGAATCACCGGGGTTGGCAGAGACCTCTGGAGATCATCTAGTCCAACCCCTCTGCCAGAGCAGGGTCACCCAGAGCAGGTTGCACAGGATGGTGTCCAGGTGGGTTGGGAACGTCTCCAGAGTCGGAGACTCCACCACCTCTCTGGGCAGCCTGCTCCAGTGCTCCGCCACCCTCAAAGGAAAGAAGTTTTTCCTCATGTTCAGATGGAATTTCCCGTGTTTCAGTTTGTGCCCGTTGCCCCTTGTCCTGTCGCTGGGCACCACTGAAAAGAGTCTGGCCCCATCCTCTTGACACCCACCCTTTAGATATTGATAAGCATTGATGAGATCCCCTCTCAGTCTGCTCTTCTCCAGGCTAAACACACCCAAGTCCCTCAGCCTTTCCTCACCAGAGAGATGCTCCAGTCCCCTGATCATCTTTGTAGCCCTCAGCTGGACTGTCTCCAGTAGCTCCTTGTCTTTCTTGAACTGGGGAGCCCAGAACTGGACACAGTACTCCAGCTGTGGCCTCACCAGGGCAGAGCAGAGGGGGAGGATGACCTCCCTTGACTTACTGGCCACGCTCTTTTTACTGTGCCCCAGGAGACCATTGGCCATCTGGCCACAAGGACACATTGCTGGCTCATGGGCAACTTGTCGACCAGGACTCCCAGGTCCCTCTCCACAGAGCTGCTTTCCAGCAGGTCAGTTTCCAGCAGGATACCGCTCTTGTGGTTATTTAGGATTTTTCATACAGTTCAGCGGCTCACGTTTCTGTGTGAAAAGGATGTTAAATGGCGATGCCGAAGCACTCCAAATTTAGGAACTGTTAAAAGTAATGTTGCCTGTGCCATGCTGATTTGACCCTCCAATGCGGGATAAGCCAGCGTTTGACAGCACCGTCACCTGCCGTACTTTTCCACAAAGCCTGCTTTGTGGACATCCTTGGATGGGCAAGATGGACGGTGTTCTGAGAATGCCCTAGGTTTGTGCTCAGAAAACGTACACCCTGTGTTTTCCTGCGTGTTGCCAAGGTTAGAGGGCGTGTAGCGAAGGGTAGGGAGAAAAGGGTTAACTTTTTAACGTCCCTAAAAGCGATTTCTATTCTTGTCTTTGCTGTGGCACCTGTGTGTTTTAAGACCAATCATCTAACCTAAAAGTTTCTTGACTGATCATGGTTATTATTATCTAAGGCTGAAATTTCAGAAGCTCAAAGCTCTCGTAGCTGGAATTAAACTATGCTTTCAGTGTACGCTCTAATGCTTAAGTGCTCTGGAAAAAATAAGGTATTAGACTGGTTTTACAGTTTAAGCATTAAAACTCTCTGTCTTGTGGCTTCTTAGTTATAAAATACTGTGTATGGAGGATTTTACGAAGATACGATTCAGCAAGGGGTTTGAGTATTCCTTTGTTACTGGGAGAAGACCATGAAAAAGGCGATATAAAATTAACGATGTTATAGTCAGTTTATGGTTTGGATCACATGTCTTAAAGAGCGAGAGATCCTACTAGATACGGAGGTAGAAAATAATTTGAATGCTAACGCATTCGTTCAATACAGCACTGGGATGGCAAAACTGATGTGTGGCCGTGTAACGTGGGTGGATCATAGACAGAACTGTGGGGGAAAACACGGTTGTTTTGTAGGGTTTTCAAGGGTAGGAAATCGTTGGTATTCGCATTTGGAATGAAATCCCCAAATTTTCAAAGTCTACATGATGATAAACGCTGGAAAGAATATTGGTTTGAACCAAAGTTTCATATTTTTTGTATACATATGTTTATGTGTATACATTTATGTATGGCTACATAATTTTCAGTCAAATGAAAACAAAGATTATTTGAAATATTGAAATATTGAAATGTCACTTGAACTACTTCTCTCTCTCAGACATACTTTAATCATGTCTAGCCTAAATTCTGATGCTTTAGGAGCTCTGCAGTGTTCACTGTTGGAATTTCATTTGTTAGAAAGAAGTGGCGTCCGTCTTGCGGGTCGTACCTAATCGCAGCGGCCAAGCACCACGGATGCATTTCTGAACTTTTAAGTCCTTGACTTAAGGTTCTTCTCAGTAGTTTTTAACACCAAATATCAGTTACGTAGTTGACACACTTCCTTATCCTGCTTTAGACAAATGGGTGATTTTATAGCGCCACAGTAAAAGTCTGGTGGAACTTAATTGCGTAAACAAAAGATGGGGCAGTTTTAACAAGGGGAGTGAAGCGAGTCCGTTGATCTCGGGACTCGCACGTGACAGAGGTTTTCTGGTATCGTTATTCGTCCTGTCCGTTGCCACAAACTGAAACACTCCGAATGCAGCCTAAGGGATAAAAGGTAACAGCGAAGAGCTTAGTACATAGCATTTGTTAGATTTGCAGAAATAAATATTAGCTACACCACTTTGCAAATAGTCGGTGTTTCTCGTCTCCCGGTAACGAACTGTGGCCAGGCTTCTGGTTTCAGTTCTTCTCTGAAGATGCTCCTTCTCCTGGGGACTGGGACACCATCTGCTGCCCCTGAGAGCAGTGGTTTCCTAAAGCGCTGAGCCCTGGCATAAATCTTCTCCCAGGGAAGTCAGTGAGAAGACTTTCATTCATTTCCAGTCCTCCTTGTTTTGAAAACCCAACTTTTTAATGTGCCTTTTACGCTGCTTTGGTTTTTTTTTTTTGTTGTTGTCGTTGTTTTTCTTTGGTTGTTTGGTTTTTGGTTTGGGTTCTTTGTTTTACAACGACACAAATTTTTACAAATAAAAACAAAAGGGTGGGATGACGGGAGTTAATGACTTTTACGAAAATATTTTTACTTAGTGTTTTACTCCTGTGATCATAACTGCAGGCATGATTTACAGGTAATTGCAGGTAGATGCAAAGGAGTGAAGTCTGCAGGAAAACACGAAGAAAATAAAATTAATGACTTAGAAATGGATCAAAGCCAGAATTGCAAATCCCCATTTTGGGTGATTTTCATTGCTGAGAAGAGTTATTGAAACCCCGATTGAAAAACCGATTATTTAGAAGATTATGGAGGCAACAGTGAACTGCTAAAAGAAAACCACAGTTCGGCGTGTGGATCCAATAGCATTTGAAACATGTTCAGAATATTTTTGCTTATTTCTTTTTAAAGTATATCATGAGTAAGTAGTAGACCAGCAGATGAACATTTGGCAGCACTTCCCTGATAAATCTGTGTCCTAATACTTATTTCTGAGGATACAAAACTGCGTGTCCCATTCCCTGAGGAGGAGTTTGCCCTGCAGTCCTTAGCTCAAGCTTCTCTTGATTTTACTGTCGGTTTCTCTCGTGGTGAAATTCCAGTTAAGCTGTCTTGGGAGGCAAACGCACTTT